>JANAVB010013398.1:15901231-16408266 GCA_029216955.1 Iris pallida
GTCCTCGTTGTGTCGTGTTCGCAAAAGAAGGCCGTATCAGCGGTGATTTCTTGCGCACATGCACAGTAGGGCTGAACCCGTGCGCGTTAGATTTATCTACGCACACTCCATGAAACCCCGTAAAATTTTAGGATCACGTGGGTAGAGGTTGTCCCCACATGTCCATCAAATTTTACACAAACTGTGTCTTGTGCGTTGAGTTATGGCACTCGAACAGCAGGGCATGCACGGGGCTGTGCACGGGCCTCGTGCACAGTGTGTCCGTGTCCGATTTGGATACCGTAAACGTGCCAAAACGAGATCCATCTTCAAGATAGTTGTTTCACGTGCTTTACAAGAAGAAGGGTAGCACAGCACTACAAAGGAGCGTAGTACTCCATGCTACAATAGGATGACACTACGTGAGGTACCTTGTGAGGGTAAAGCCTCGACTTCGGGCCAAGTCACAGTGGCGTTGTATCGTACATAGACAAAAGGGCCTAATGCTGTATAATAAAAGTGGTAGGTAGCACTACAAAGAGGCTGGGCCTCATGTTATAGTGGGTGACACCACATAAGGCAGGGCTTCGGCTTTGCAAGATATGTCACGACAGCATAACACCGCAAGGAAGCAAAAGGCTTCATGCTGGGTAGTTTGGCACTACAAATAGGCTGGGCCTCATGCTATAGGTGGTATGACACCACATAAGACTGGGTCTCGACTTCGGTCCTTGTCATAGCGGTGTAACACCGCAAGGAAGCAAAATGCTTCATGCCAAAGACTCTTCACAAGAACTTACCTAGAGTTTATAGAAAGAGATATAGGCCATCTCTTGAGAGAAATCTTATATAAACCCAAAATACATACACCGAAACCAGGCTAGCAAAAGGCCTTTAATGTGCAGCCAGAAGCACAGTTGATGTCATTTTATGAGGGGGAAGAATTGCAGTTATAGTACAGAATTCAAGGATTCGTCCATTCTTGTATCATGCTATCATTTTACCCATGCAAAAAGATTCGAGTCGTAGTGACATCTATCCTAATGTATGATGGACAGTCACTATGTGGAACGCTCAACCCATATATAGAGATATGTGGAGGATTGTTTTTTGCTTATTGGTCTTTTGCTTTAGAAAGTAGAAAGATAGTCCTACATTAGAAAAATCAAATGGATAGTATCTCTATATAAAGCTTTGCTTGTGTTGAGAGATCACATAAAGTATGGAGGGGCACATGGGTGCCATGTGGGGGCATTTTTCAAGTGGAAAGAAGGCTAAACCAACAAAGAAGCATTAATGTTTTTTGTCATGTCCATGGGGTAATTCTCTTATGGAGCTAAGCCCCAAAGGGGCTTAGCGATCAGACTCAGACTCGAACTTGGGCTCAAGGGCATAAAATAGTATTTTGTTGGTACACTTTGCACTTAGCATATCAGCATCGGCATATTATGTGTAGTTAATGCGCTCGTCTCTGTGCGAGTCACAACGCAGGTGCAGCGCAGACGCAGTAGGCATACAGGTACCGTCGGGCTATGGCGTGCAGATGCGTAGGTGCTGCGGTGCTAAGCATGTAGGCGTGCAGGTGTTGTGACACTGGGCATGCAGGTGCTGCGGGGCTGCGGTGTTGTGTACTGTACGCTGGGCGCATGTTTTCAATTAAAATATCAAAGACAGGTATTACAGAAATACTGAAATTGATTACAAACTCGTTTGTACAAAGAAAAGCCTAGAAAGAAATCCTAGGAAACAATCTAAGTACAATTGTTTAGTTTTTGATTCTTGGGGGTGACAGTGGAGGCTCGGAAAAGTGTATCAACTCTGTCTTACTCCTTGGACTATCCGACGCAGTCTTTAGCTCTTGAAGAAATTGCCCTTTTGTAGGTTGCCAGCCTCTTACAGGGGTGTGGCACCCTGCTATATATAGTGATATGTGTTTTGAGCCACATAGATGGCCCGTGGTCACGTGGCTAATCAGCACGTAAAGACCCACTCTTTGGCCGCCAGTTGGTAATTTGTTGGGATTTTGTTACAGCAAATCTGGGTGGTTGGGACTTGGTTAGCCTGCCACGTGTCCTATTGTAGGATAGGATTAATCTGCTGGTCATTTTGAGCCGTATGAGTCTTTCAGTTTTTGGCCATGTTGGGCCGCATAAGACTCATGCGGCTTAGGTCTCAGTCTTCCTTAGCTTAAGGACTTTTGAGCCGCATAGATTCTATATTTTGGGCCGCATAAACCTCATGTGGCTTAGGTTACGGTCACCCTTGGCCGCATGAAGCTTAGAGACTTTAGGGCCGCATAAGGTTCATGCGGCTCAGGTAGCAATCCTTCTGGCCGTATGACTATGTTTAAGCACATGAATCCTATTTTTAGTGATATGATATTTTGTCTGATCACGTCTTATCTTTTTATCAGAGTGTTAGAGCTGTCATTTTTGTCAGTTTTGACAGAGTTTGTCAGCTTTATCAGAAGGACTGATCAACTTGGCCGCATATCTTCCTTCTGCAGCTCGAATCAGTCTGGTTGCAGACGGGCCCGCATGGGGTGCTGAATCTGTCATGCGGCTCTCCTTTATGCGGACCAGTTTGGTCCAAAGTATTCATGCGGCCAGTTATGATCCGCATGAACCCCATATTTTTATGCTTCTACAAGACCCACTTCAATGTTTTCAAATTGCAAATTTGGAATACTTTGAATAATAAGCATGGAGATATGTCAAGCCGCAGGGAGTCTTCAAGTTAGGAGAGACCTTTAGCCGCAGGGAGATCTTGAGCTGCAGAGAAATTTTGAGCCGCAGAGAGATCTTAAGCCGCATGGAAATCTTGAGCCGCAGAGAGACCCCATCCAGCCTGCCAGCTGTCACTGCTGCATTTAATTTCTTGATTTGGTTTTGGATTTGGGTTCTCTTTTCGAGATAAAGCCGACGGTTACTAGGGATAAAATCTCCAAATGTCGTCATTATCTTTAATGATCTCAAGAATCGAAGCGGTACTCTTCAGAAACTCTATAAATAGGGGTCATTTGGAGAGAGATTTTTCTCTTTCACCTTCTTGTCCTTCGTCTTCATCTTTCTGTCTCAATTTAGCCATGGCTCCAAAAGCTTCCAAGTCGACTGGTGTTGCGGCCAAAGGGAAGGGACTTGCCTCTCCGTCGAGAGCGGCGGACTCTCCTTCCATTTATTTCGACGTGCAACCCCCTATCAAGGGTAAAGACGGTGGGAAGACGACGACTGAAATTTTGAATGGCCATATCGTATATTTTATGTGCGGGCCTGTCATATATCGCCTCTGTGCTTTAAGCCTGGTCGATGCATGCCCTATCTCATTTGGACAGCATGTGTTCTGTATGATATGGCCGCATGGGCTGAGCCGTATAAGCGTTAAACATTTGAACCTGAACCGCATAAGTGCCCCAAGACTGATCCGCATGAGCACTTCATGACTGAGCCGTATAAGTGTCTCATGACTGAGCCGTATGAGCACTTCATGACTGAGTCGCATGAACCGCATAGGTGCCTCATGACTTGGCCATATGAGCACTTCATGACTGAGCTGCATAAGTGCCTCGTGACTGAGCCGCATGAGTTTTATTTGGCTAGGCCGCATAGCTGAAGAATAACCTTTATTTTCTTCTTACTGCTAAACCCTTTTATCCCTTTTTTATATTTTGTAGGGATCCGACTAGCAAATTTTTCCAGGACCGGTGTCGACGATAAAGTAAAAATGTACTATTCTGACATACACATCAGACAGCTCAAAACTCCCCATGCTACGAAAGAGTTTTCCCTACGCTAATTTGGCATACACATCAGACAACTCAGAACTCCTCATACTACGGAAGAGTTTTCCCCAGGAGGTAGGAAGAACCTTTATACCTCAAAGAGTTGGACGGTGGTCAGGCGTCATCATGAACGTCCTATCTTTACGGCTCTCCAAGTAGGCAAAACCACCATCAGGGATGTTATTTTGAAGGTATGGTCTTTTGGAGGAGCGGAGATAAGGTATCCACAATACGGAGGAGAGAAAAGCATGCTATATTTGCCCTCCTTCGGGCAACTCCTTGGAGATTCAACAGCCTTGTTTGCTTTTCAGTAGTAAAACATGACTTCTTTCAAGGGCCACGAAACTGCTTTTTGGTGAAGGCGAAGTGCTGTCAAACTGACCAAACTATGTATTGCTAGATTTTCCTTTCTTTTCTTTCTGCTGCGGATGTAGTCCTATGAATGTAACTAAAAATAGAATATATTCACTCTATTTTTTGCTTGTAGTATCTGTGGTACTTGTATTAGAAGGCCTAATACATCATTTTGATAAAGAATATCCCACTGGGGGACTTTTTGTGGACCTATTGCCCTTTTGTGCATCTGGAAATGCGAGCAAATAGATTTAATAATATTTTGTGGACCTACTACACTTTTTGTGCACCGATGGTGCGAGTAATAGATTAGGAACGAAACCTAACAGGAGTAATATGGATGTGATAGGTTCGGATAAATGGCAGAGCTTTTCTACTCAGAGGTAGTATGGACATGATAGAAGTGAACTCTGTAGGGATGTATAGAACAACTCAGAGGTAAGGTGGACGTGGATGTTCTAGGATCAATGTACAACCACGTAAGGGTAGTTGTACGGGATATCCTGCAGGGGGGCTTTTGGTGGACCTATTACTCTTCTGCGCACTGGTGGTGCGAGTAATAGATTTTGAGACAAAACCAAACAGAGGTAATATGAACGTGATAGTTTTTGTGGTCTTAATACCATATCTTTTTCTCGAACTGGGTACAGGTGTTAAGTCGGAAGACTATCGGTATCCGAGGTAATATGGACGTGACACACAATAATCGGGCATAATCTTTGGTGGACCTATTACTCTTCTGCGTACTTGTGGTACGAGTAATTGATTTTGAGACAAAATCCAACAGAGGTAGTATGGATGTGATAGGTTTTGTGGTCTTAACACCATATCTTTTATTCCGAACTGGGTACAGGTGTTAAGTTAGGAGATTGTCTATATCAGAGGTAATACGGACGTGATATATGACATTCGAAACATCAGAGCAGAAGTTCAGAGGTATCAATATACATGACTTGTCACTCGGAAGATGAAATATAAGTCCCCTCAGAGGGATCAGAGTATAAGTTTAGAGGTACCTGATGTACATAACTCGACACTCTAGGCAATATGGGGATGTTTTTAAACATAGTATTTTTTTAGGAACTTGCCGTTTATGGGCATCATGAGCAAGTCCCCATTCTACTTTGCGAGCCGGTATGTGCCATTGGAGAATACAGTCTCGATGATGAACGGACCCTCCCAATTAGGCTAAAATTTGTCGGGGATCTTGTGAGTCATGACCATTGGTCGGCGAACGACCAAGACGAGATCGTCGACTTAGAATATTCTCTGTTTGACTTTCTAGTTGAAAGCCCGAGAGATGTGCGTTTTGTAGAGCTCTATGCTTTGTTGAGCTTATAAACGCTTCTCGTCTAAGGCTTCCAGTTCTTATAGCCGTCGATGGTAGTTGTCATCCGACGTCAATCGGTAAGTAAGGGCCACGCGAAGCAAGGGGATCTGAGTCTCGAATGGAAGAACTGCCTTGCTCCCGTAAACCAAGAAGAACAGTGTATTTCTTGCAGCCGTCCGAATCGTAGTGCGATACGCCCATAAGCACTCGCCAAGCTTTTCATTCCAGTCACGTTTGTTTGAAGACACGAACTTTTTAAGGATCTTGATTATGGTTTTGTTGAAAGCTTCAGCCAGACCATTAGCCGTTAGGTTATATGCCGTCGAGGACATGTTCTGAATCCGATTCTTGTCATAAAATTGATAGAAAGCGTGGCTTGTGAACTGGGGACCGTTGTCGTGAATAATCCTCCAGGGCAGTCCAAAATGGTAGATGACGTGATGTTTTATGAAACTAATCACATTTGATGTCTTTACCTCTGCAAGCGGAACAGCTTTCGCCCATTTGAAGAAGTAATCGGTGATTGCAAGTATGAACCAATGCCCCCTAAACGACGGTAGGGTGATTGGCCCAATGATGTCCATTCCCCATGCTTCAAATGGCCAAGAGGCCACTGTTGGGTACAAGAATTCGGATGGCAGATGTATAAAATTTGCGTGCTACCATTGTAGGCCAGTAATAACCCATCCGGCGGAGGCGATCTTACAATTTCGGGCCAGGTTGGTGAGCCCCGCAAGCGCCATCGTGATCCTCGCGTAAGGCATCTTTGGCTTCTGCATTTGACAGACATCTTAACAGTAGCCCATCGTAGGATCGTCGATATAACATTTTCGTCTCTATATCATAGAAGAATCTGAGAGAGCACTTTCTGATTGAATTTGCTTCCTTCATATTCTCTTGCAGAATTCCGTAGACTGTAAAGTCGATGAACGGGCGTCTCCAGTCTTGTATGTCATTGGTTACCTGGGCGGAGTAACTCGTACCCAGTTGAACATTTTTCTTAGGACAGACCAGCTCATGGCCTATTACGTCGACTAGATGATGAGCATCATTTGGAACTGCCAAGGAAGCGGCGAGGCCTGCTAGGGCATCGGCTTCAATATTTTGGAGCCTAGGAACATGCTCTATAAAGAACCCCTCTAAGGTTGCAATGATGGCAATTGCTGTCTGATGGTAGGGAATCAGGTCCTCATTGCAAACCTCGTATGAGCCTCGGATCTGATTAACAATCAGTTGCGAGTCGCCATACGCTTCCAGGTACTTAACCCCTACCTCTTTTGCGAGTTAGAGTCCGATGACTAGAGCGTTATATTTGGCTACGTTGTTTGAACAGGGTTCTATGAGAGAATACGCCCGATTGACCACCAGTCCAGAGGGAGAAATTAATACTATCCCGACTCCAGCGACGATATCACCTTGTGGCCCCGTTCTTGAAACACCGTCAAAGAACATTCACCAAATGGCATTATGTGAAGTCATGTTTGAGGTGACGACTTCATAAATTTTGGCTGTTTCTGAGTTTGGATGGGCTGCTAAGAAGTCGGCCAGGTCTTAACCTTTGACAGCCTTTTGCGAAACAAAAACCATATCGTAGGGGGATAACAGTATCGCCCAGGTGGCTAGATGAGAACTGAGTGCGCCTGGTTTGGTTCTGAGAAACCTGAGAGGATTAACTCGTAAGATAACATGGATGGTCTGTCCTGTCACATAATGTCATATTTTTTGAATGGCGAACACTAGGGCAAGGCACTCATTCTCCACGATGGTGTACCTATATTCTGGTCCTACCATCATCCGGCTGAGATAGTAAATAGCTTGTTCACGTCCCGCATCATTATTCTGTGCTAGCAAAGCAACGAAGGAGTGTTCCATTACCCGTACATAGAGCAGGAAGGGCATTTCGGCAACCGGGGCTACCAGAACTGGCAGATTCGTTAGGTATTCTTTAATGTCATCAAAGGCACACTGACATTCCTCGTTCCATATGAAAGAGACACCTTTCCTCATAAGTTGAGTGAAGGGTTGACATCGCCCTCAGAGGTTAGATATCAACCTCCTGATGTAGGCTAGTCTTCCCTGAAGGCCGCGGAGTTTACGGAGGTTCCTCGGTGGACTCATCTCCAGGATTACTTTTGTTTTATCGGAGTCTATGTGAATGCCCCGGGAAGTAATGACAAAGCCCAAGAACTTTCCGCTAGAAACGTCCAGGAAAGACTTGGTAGGATTTATCTTCAGATTGTGCGCTCGCATGAGGTCGAACACTATTCTCAAATCATGTAAGTGATCATTTTTGGAGCAGCTTTTGACGATGATGTCGTCAACGTAACACTCCACCGTCTTGCGCAAGTGATCTCTGAAGATGACGCTCATAGCACGTTGATATGTAGCACCGGCGTTCTTCAGTCCAAAGGGCATGACCGTATAACAATACACGCCGATCGGTGTTCGAAATGACGTATGCTTCTCATCATCAGGAGATATTTTAATTTGATTGTATCCTAAAAAACCATCCATAAAGGACATGCGCTCGAAGCCACACGTATTATCGATCATTATGTCGATGATCGGAAGGGGGAATTCATCCTTAGGGCATGCCGCATTCAGATTGCGGAAGTCCATGCAAATTTGGATCTTTCCATTCTTCTTGATGTCTGGTACTATATTGGCTACCCAGTCTGGGTGTTGCTCTTCACGGATGAAACCGCTAGCTATAAGCTTGTTTACTTCTGCTTCAATAGAGTTCATGATGTTTGGAGGAAACCGCTGCTGCTGTTGTTTGACTGGTTTTGCGTCCGGATAAATGTTAAGCTTATGAAGTACGATCTTGGGATTTAGCCCTGGCATGTCTTCATAGCTCCAGGCAAAGACGTCGATGTATTCTCTGACGAGTTGCAGCAACGACTCCCGCTCGCCGTCTGTCAGGCATTTACTGACGAAGATTGGCTTTGGAGAGGATTTATCACCGAGGTTAACTTGCATGACCTCTTCTTCAGTGGGAGGGTCTCATAGTTCAAAGCGCTTCTCCCATTGTGCATCCAGTTGTTGGACCCATGGCTCCAACTCAAGCGGTTCGAGTAGATCTTCATCTTTCTTTTCAATATCAGTGGATGTCATGTTGACAGATAATGTCTGTCTGAATATATCTCCAATGCTGCCATCGGAGTCGTAAGTGGGTGACTCGGACGAATGAGAGTGCCACTCGCATTCTTCATCGGAACTCTCGGACATTGTTGCTGGTGTAACATACCCGGGGCCGTGTCTGGATTTGTGATAATAGTCCTGAGGTTTCCAAGCCGGTGCTGACAGCTGTAGAGGCAATCGTCGACCGTTGTCGTAATTCAGACTCGGGGTAGACTCCATGTCGTACCCCTGCTTTTGCAATAAGTACTTGGCTTGAGGACTATACAGGTAGAGCGGTAATCTTCCAGCGTCGGGTTCGAGATCGAACTCTTGTCGCATGAATGATTGAGGACCTTCTTTTTTGTCAAAGATGATCGTGTGACCCTATTCTCTTCTGCCTGGGACAAGGAAGTAAGTGCCTTTAATAGGAGCAAGTTGATTTACGGTATGGACGGTTGTCACCTGTGTGTACAGGTTAACGTCTAGACAGTCCCGTACTGTATATATCAGATTAAGCTTATCACACTCAGAATAGTCCAACGGCAGCCTCTTATTGATGAAATAAGGAATTTTGTCCATAGGGATTACATCATCAGGAGAGGGACTATCCACCTGTGCAACCAGGTACTTGGCGAGTTCTATGTCCTCTTCGGCTACCCCCTGCGATACCAGAGGTTGGGGCACTGTCTTGGGAAACTTGATCACCAAAGGTCCAGCTTGTGGTATTGGCTTGCCTGAGGGTGTCGGATCGACACTTGGTTGCCGACTCATCTTGGGAAGACGGATGACAATTGGCTCGGCAGGGGACTTTGTGTCTTCCGGTTGCCTTTGAGTGAATTTTGGCAATTGAATCACCATAGACGTCACAGAGGGCCTCGTATCTTTCTGTTGTCTTTGATTAGATTTTGGCAATCGGATCACCATCGGCCCTCTGATGGGTTTTGGCTCCTGGCTGGATCTCGGGAGCCGGATGACCATTGGTTCCAACTGTGCAGGTGAGGCAGGAGAACCGGGCACCTCTTTATGCAAAGTTGCTACGAGGGGTGCAGCTTTGCCCGATTTACGGGCCTAGAGATGAATTCTCAAGGGTTCCTCTGGCCCTGTGATGGCATCCAGTTCGTCAGTTATGTGTTTCTTGGATTCGCCATATAGACAAGCCTCTGAAGAGTAATAAGATTCAACCCCTTTGAAGGGATCGATGTCGGCGAATTCAGTCTTCACGAAGCCATGCTAACTGACATACTTGAAGCACTGGTGAAGGTTGGATGGTACGATCATATAGTCATGTATCCACGGACGACCCAGTAGGATGTTGTAGGACGTGTCTGCATCTATGACATAGCAGGTAACCTCCATATTCAGGTCACCAATCTGACATTTCAATCAGATCTTCCCTAGGGGATAGCTCCTTCTCGAGTTGAAAATGCTAATGGCAGTATTGGTCGCCGCTAGCCGGTGCATGGGGATGCCCAGAAGTTGGAGCAAGCTTTTCGGGATGATGCTTATCGACGAGCCAGGATCGATATGCATCCGATCCACCTTGATGTCGCCTATGTATCCAGTGTAATACAAGAGGCGATCATGTAAGTTGGACTTGATCAACATGTCCTGTGGGGTAAATACGATGTCGGGCATTGCATCTGCGCAACTGCGCCCCTGGAGATCTGCTGACGGATCTTCCCCTGAGGCTTGACCTGGGCTAAGTAGGCATCAGCATTTTGGAGTGCTTCGCTCAACGCGACACGATAATCCTTGGAGATCCTTAGGAGCTCGTATAATAATAACTTTGCTTGCGTATTAGCCAATTGTGCTAATATGTCAAAGTTGTAAGGTTTCTTCAACCCCTGAGGTGCATCGTTACGGAGTAGCCTGTCGAAGCGGGTTTCCTTTGGCTTGGACTTATCTGCCGGTGGAGGCTGAGGCGACCTTGGAACATCAGAGGCAGGCAACGTTGCCGGCTAAGGATCTTCGACTGAACTGCCAGTGTGTGCTGGACTTGTGCTCCAGACCGGGTAACAACGGCTGCTGCTTCCTCAACTTCGGCTGAAATTGTATGGCAGGATCTAGACTTCCTGCCCTTCTTCTCGTTGGTAGGAGATGACACCGCCTGGGTAACATCGGGCACTAAGTCCGGGTGCACCCACATGATCTCTCCTCGCGATGTGGTGAGAGGTACCAAACCAGATGTCTGGTTCCGAATGGGTAGAAGATTAGTAACCTCCATCGTTTTTCGAGGGACATGTATTACCCCGTCTGGAGTATTTGTTGGGGGGAAGTCACCGAATTGAACTGATACCATTGTAGAAGCATGAAAAATAGTAATTCATATGCTGCCCAGATTTAGCATGCGGCTCAAAAGCTTGAAGAGTTTTATACGGCTCGTAAAGTCCCAGAGAGCCGCATGCGGCTCAGGAATTTTATGCGGCTCAGGAAGAGCCACGTGGCCTCATGCGGCTCAAAACAGGCCGATTACAGCTGGCCATAATTACTTCCTGCAGCTGGTCATTAAATGCGCTGACATAAAGTGACAGTTCTGACGGCTTTGACATAATGAAGAGGCGCGTCATGCTTATCAAAAGACGAAAAAAATCTCTGAGATAGCCGGCGCAGTTCGTAAAGTCCAAAGAAGATCTCTATGCGGACCGCCTAGGCCACCCTTATGCGGTTCAGTTGGAGGGGGCACCCTTATGCGGCTCGGTTGTGGAGGCCACCCTTATACGGCTCGGTTGTGAGGCCATCCTCATGCGGCTCGATTGTGAGGGCCACCCTTATGCGGCTCGGTTATGAGGCCATCCTCATGCGGCTCGGTTGTGGGGCCACCCCCATGCGGCTCGGATGTGAGGCCATCCTCATGCGGCTCGGTTGTGGAGGCCACCCCCATACGGCTCGGATGTGAGGCCATCATCATGCGGCTCGGTTGTGAGGCCACCCTCATGCAGCTCAGTTGTGAGGCCATCCTCATACGGCTCAGTTGTGAGGCCACCCTCACGCGGCTCAGTTGTGAGGCCATCCTCATACGGCTCAGTTGTGAGGCCACACTCATACGGCTCTACCAGGATGCCCCGTTCATGTGGCTCACAGCATAATGGCAGTTAGGACACATGGCAGAAGATTGACTGAGACTTATCCATACGGATTTATTGCAGCCAACAGATCATAACAATGCAGATTTATTGCAACCAACACAACGGCCCAGATTGATTTCCAACAAACAGATCAAAGTTAATCTTAACCAAACCCCAACCGCCCATTTTTCAAGGTGCAGTTACTACACACCCCACTCAGCACAAATTCCTATAAATAGCATGGGATTATTTCTTTACACACACACAGAGCAGGATATATACACAAAGAGCATCCTACAGAGCAATACGCAGAGAGAGAGCACTTCTTCGTCGGAGCCAAGGCCGCGTTCGATCGTCCAAGGAATAAGGCAGAGTTGATATCACTTTTTCGAGCCTCTACCGTCACCCTCCAAAATCAAAAACTAAACAATTGTACTTAGATTGCTTTTCTTAGGTTTTGTTCCTAGGCGCTTTTTGTACGAGCGAGTTTGTATTGTGAATCAAAGTTCAGTCCTCCCATAAAACTGTTCTGTTCTTAGATAATCAATGGTAAACACGATGACGACTCTGCTGGGGACAAACTTCTCCACTGCTAATAAGTTGGCGACGCAATCGAACGCAGCCAAGCTTGGTTTCACGTAACAGATGCTGGTTGTTCGCTTCGACCAGCAAGCGTTTGAAGAGATGCTCTCCGACGGGAGCGCTAGCCCGGTCCAAAAGCGAGCCCGCACGAAGTATGCCCGCAGGAAGTGGAGGCCCAAATCATTTGCTCCTTCCCAAGCTCTGGAAGAAATGCTCTCTGCTGCCTAAGACGGCGGAGAAGACTCTCATGCGGCCCCACTTCAGACCGTAGAGGACTCTGCTGTCCCCAAGTCCGGCAAAGGAAAACACTACGATGCTGGACTTGCAGGGGCAAAGAGGGACTCTCTGTGGTCCAGAAAGAAGCCGTATAAGGGCGCCAGCCGCATGAAGACTCATGCGGCCACAAAAGCCAGTCGCATGCGGAAGGCTCATGCGGCTAAAACTTTCAGCCACATGGAGGAGGCTCATGCGGCCACGACTTCCAGCCGCATACGAAAGGTTCATGCGGCCACAGCTTCCAGCCGCATGCATACTGCTCAATCGACCACAGCTTCCAGCCGCATGCAGACTGCTTATGCGGCCACAAATACCAGCCGCATGCAGACTGATCATGCAGCCACCAATGTCAGCCGCATGCAGACAGCCTATGCGGCCACCAATCCCAGCCACATACCATCTGCTCCATGCGGCTCAAGTTCTGTTTTCGACCGCCTCTCATGCGGTGCTGACCTCAGATGCTCCTATAACGATGTGCCAGACTCTGTGCAACACAATTTGGACTCTTCCTACTACGCGCCCTTGGGTGCTAGAGGGAAGAAGTCTAGGGCAGCATCGGCTCATCGAGCTCAGTCAGCTGTCCCAACCTTTGACCATCAGAGAGCTCCGCTTACTGTTAGGCGGACCTCTGATGGAAAGTTTTACAGAACCGACCGTTCCAGCCCCCGGCGGCAAACGAACAGAGTAGTTCCCAAGCGTCTCCCAATCAGGAAGCAAACATGGTGCCAACACACTCGTGTGCTCGGGACTCCCGGGTCCACAAAACGAGTGACTTGCGTGATGTGATTCTTCACAAGCACAAGAAAAGAGAAGAAAGCTTGGAGTATAGAGAGTCCTTTTATGGACATCACTGCACTCAAGTCATTGTTAACTGCTGCTGCAGCAAGGCAGCAGTACAAGAGGACCGACAATCTGTCTTCCAACGACAGCAACAGCCAGTACAGGTCCTGCAACAAAGCTCAGAAGACGAGGTGCTTCATGTCGTCTCCTGTAATTCTTCTCGGAAGATCCCTACCGGCAAGGCGGGGAAGAAGATAAATGTTTCCAGCCCGACAATCTCTACTAGCACGACTAAGAAACTTTCATCCAAGCGGTTGTCCACAACTACCACAGGAGGAGTTTTTCAAGGCACCCGCTCTAAAATGAAATCTTCAACACTTGGAGATTCGTCATTTACATTCCTGGGGGTAGCCGAAGCAGGGGGTAGCACTCCCCGAAACATCTATGACAATCCGGTGTTCCAAGAAGATCAACCAGGGAAGACAGTTCCTCCCACGGATGTAACATTACCAGACGTCCCTAAAAATATCCATGGGTCCCAAGATGAAGCAACCTCCGATACAGAGGGTAGCACTTCCTCTGAGTCCAAACCGAAGGAGAACATTCCTACATATCCCGACGACTTCTCCATTCGGGGGTATAATTCGGAGAGCACCTCCTCCACAGTTTCTTCTACTGTTTCCCGTATGAGAACATTATTTATGACTGAGAATTACCAGGATGGTCCCAACGACCGACAGTGCCTCAACACTCTTGAGGCCATACTTCATACCATGGTCAAATCAGTAGATGAGATTAAGGCAGCCCTGTCGACTCTCCAAGGAAGGACGCCTGGCAAGACAAACTTGGGTCCCGCCGTCAATACGGACTCAAATACAACTGCACCGACCCCAGGCGATAATCCACCTGGAATATCGGCTCCTACTGCTGCAGACAAGGCTAGAGAGGCAAGAAGAGAGGTCCAGGAGCTTCGGGCAATGTTTGACGCCCGAGAAAACTCTCAAGACCTCAGGATACGACAACCGTATCCCGCTGCATGGAGAGATGTCCCCTTCCCTCCATGGTACAAGCCATTCAACATTAATCCACATGATGGCAAGACCGCTGCAAGCTGATACGTGACCTACTTTGAGGTCACAATAGATCATCTGCCGCATGACGACGCTATCCTTACGTGGTTGTTCATTGGGGCACTAGAAGGGGTCGCATTCGACTGGTATCGTAACTTGCCGGACAACTGCATCCATTCTTTCGCCGACTTTAAGCGTATGTTCTTGGAGAGGTTCTATGTGCTAGGACAGGATGTGACAATGTCAACCCTTATGGACGTTGTCCAAGGAGAGAAGGAGCTGACAAGAAACTACATTAAGCGGTTTCGCCAAACCGCGATGAAGTTGCCCTCCGGTAATCCGGACTCTTCCTTAATTGAAATTTTCCGAAAGCGGCTGCTCCCCACAATCAGCCTCTGGATAGGCGAAAGTCAATTTAAGGACTGGAAGACTTTCATCATCAGCACCACTAGCGCAGATGACAAGCTGAAGAAAGCTCGCCAACTGGGATTGTACATCTCAGAGGGAGACGACAAGGGCAAACGCCCTAATGCCAACAACAACGACGATAATTCCTCTAACAACCGAGACAACAAGGGCAAACAGGCTATGGTGGCCGACACGGCCCCGAAGCCTAAACCAAAACAGGCAGAGAAGCAGTGGCCGCAAATGACTTACTCCTTTCTAGGACAGCCATGTCAAGCCCATCTTTGACATGCTCTTGCAAAGAGACATAATTCAGCTCCTTCCTCCAAGGCGTGAACCTCGACCTACAGAGATGGAGAGCCCCAAGTATTGTCACTACCATCGCTACGTCCACCATGCCACTCAAGACTGCTTTAATTTGAAGCGGTACATCCAGAACCTTATCGACTCGAAGGCCCTGGCCATTAATTTTGAGGAGGTGACGGTCACTGCCAATATGGTATCAATCCAATTCGGCAGCTTCCCGCCGACAAGGACCCAAGACGGCATTGTACCCGTCCTCCAGGCAAAAATGGAGGTCGCTAATCTTTCACCTTCCCGAGACCAGGCTGCTGGACTGGTACCCCTCACCACATCACGAGGAAAGATCATGTTGGTCCACCCGGACTTAGTATCTGAAGTAACCCAGCCAGCATCACCCTCTGCTGGCAAGAAGAAGGGCAAAAAAGTCAAATCCTGTCGCACAATCTCGATCGACGTCGAAGAAGCGACAGCTGTCGTTACCCGGTCTGGTGCACAAACTCAACCCGCGCCAGGCAACTCGGCTGAAGAACGTCAGCCAGCCACTGCTGATGCTCCAGGACCTTCTCAGCCTCCGTCGGCCGATAAGCCCAAGCTAAAGGAGACCCGCTTTGACAAGCCACTCCGAAAAGACACTCCTCATGGGCTGGAAAAGCCCTACAATTTTGACATTTTGGCACAACTGGCCAATATACCAGCCAAATTGTCATTATACGAGCTCCTGAGACTCTCCAAAGACGTTCGCGTCACACTGAGCGAAGTACTCCAGAATGCCGACACATATCTGGCTCAGGCCAATCTTACAGGGGAAAGCTCACCGACGGATCTCCAAGACAGCGCTTGTACGGGTGCAATGCCCAATATTGTCTTCACTCCGCAGGATATGCTTATCAAGACCAACCTGCACAATCGCTCTCTGTATTATACTGGATACGTTGGCGACATCAAGGTGGATCGGATGCATATTGATCCCGGTTCTTCGATCAGCATTATCCCAAAGAGCTTGCTTCACCATCTGTGCATTCCTATGCATCGGCTGACTCCTACCAGCACCGCAATTAGCGGTTTCAATTTTGGGTGAAGCTATCCCATTGGAAAGATTCGCCTGAAGTGCCAAATTGGCGACCTTCAGTCAGAAGTAACCTGCTATATCATAGACGCAGACACCTCCTACAATATTCTCCTGGGACGTCCGTGGATACATGATTACATGATCGTGCCCTCCATCTTGCACCAGTGCTTCAAGTACGTCGACAAGCACGACTTCGTGAGGATAAAATTTGCCGACATCGATCCCTTTAAAGGGGTCGAATCCTATTATTCGGATTCTTGCTTGTACGAGAAATCCAAGAGGTACCTGATCAACGAGGATGTTCAAGAGCAGACGGAGGCCATTGCAGGGCCGGAGGAACCTTTGAGGATCCATCTCTAACCCCGCAAACCAGGAAAGACTGCACCTCTGACAGCCACTCTGCGTAGAGAAGCAACTGGTTTCCTGGTGCTCACTGCACAAAAGAAACAGATGACAATCCGACTGCCAAGGTCTGGCCAAGAGCCAAGGCCTACTATGGAGCCATTGACAATCAGGCTGCCGAGAGCCGGCCAGCAACAAACAGAGGAGCTCAATCCCTCTGTCAAGCCGATGACGATTCGTCTTCCCAGAATGAGTCGACAATCGAGTGCTAAGCCGAGGACTGCTAGCGAGCCAACAAATCCCCGCCCAACACCGAGCACCAAACTGGGGGTTGCTAGTGCGCCAATGACTCCACGCTCTGCTCCACCAGTGGAGCCCCTGATGATTAAGCTGCCCAGGTCGTCCTTCCAGTCTTCATTGACATAGGGGTGGCCGAAGAAGAGTTAGAGCTGGCCAAGTATGTGGCTGCTCATACTGATGTTCCGTCCGCAAATGATGTAATTCCACCAGAAAAGATACCTTACTTTATCAATAAAGGTCTATCTTTGAACTACCTCGAGCTTAAAAAGCTTTGTACAATGTATGATATGGAACACGGTATAGGCACCCACCTACACACACAGGTAACAAATGTCTACACCGTAAACCAACTTACTTCCGTGGAAGACGCTTGCTTCATAGTCGAGGGAGAGGATCATCCAATCATCTTCGGCCGGAAGAATGATCCACAGCCCTTCAGGATAGAAGAAGTTGATCTCGAACCCGACACCGGGAGACTGCCCCTTTATTTGTATAGCTCCCGATCCAAGTACCTCATACAAAAATAGGGGTATGATCTGGAGACAACGCTAGGCTTAAACTACGGCACTGGTCGGCGGTTACCCTTACAGTTGCCAGTCCCGGCTAGGAAACCACGGGAATACTACAACAAGACCAGACGTGGGCTAGGTTATGTTACACTTGCAACGACCCCTGAAAGCTCAGATGAGGAATGTGACTGGCATTCACTCCCAACCGGATCACCAACTTCTGATTCGAATGTTAGCATCGGGGACGTATTCAGGCAAGCTCTGTCTGTCAATATGGCATTTACTGATGCCTACGAAGAAGATGAAGACATACCCAAACTTTTCGAGTTAGAACCTTGGGTCCAGCAACTAGATGCACAGTGGGAGAAATGCTTCGAACTTCGTGAACCTCCCACTGAAGATGAGGTTATGCAAGTTGACCTCGACGACAAGTCCTCTCCAAAGCCAATCTTTGTCAGCAAAAGCCTGACAGACGAAGAGCGGAAGGCGCTTTTGTAACTCGTCAGAGAGTACATTAACGTATTGGCTTAGAGATATGAAGACATGCCAGGGCTAAACCCCGAGGTTGCACTTCATAAACTCAACATTCATCCAGACGTAAAGTCGGTCAAGCAACAGCAAAGACGTTTCCGCCCGGACATCATGAATTCTATCGAAGCTGAGGTCAACAAACTGATAGCTAGTAGCTTCATCCGGGAGGAGCAACATCTAGACTGGGTCGCCAATATAGTACCAGTCCTCAAGAAGAATGGAAAGATTTGAATTTGCATCGACTTTCGAAATCTAAACGAAGCATGTCCTAAAGATAAGTTCCCTCTTTCCATCACGGACATCATGATCGACAACACATATGGCTTTGAGCATATGTCATTCATGGATGGTTTCTCAGGATACAACCAAATCAAGATGTTTCCTGACGACGAGAAGCATACGTCATTCCGAACACCGATTTGCGTGTACTGTTACACAGTCATACCCTTCGGTTTAAAGAATGCCGGTGCCACATATCAAAGAGCCATGAGTGACATCTTCAAAGATCACCTGTGTAAGATCGTGGAGTGTTATGTTGATGACATCGCTGTCAAAAGCCGCTCTAAAGGAGACCATCTGCAGGATCTGAGGACGGTATTCGACCTGATGCGAGCGCACAACTTGAAGATGAATCCCACAAAATCCTTCTTGGGCGTATCCAGTAGAAAATTCTTGGGTTTTATCATTACTGCCCAGGGAATCCACATAGATCCTGAGAAGACAAAGACAATCATGGAGATGGGTCCCCCGAGAAATCTTCGTGAACTCCGAGGCCTTCAAGGGAGGCTAGCTTACATCAGGAGGTTCATCTCTAACCTCTCCGGGCAATGTCAACCATTCACCTACCTCATGAAGAAGGGCGTCTCATTCGTATGGGATGAAGAGTGCCAATGCGTATTCGACAACATCAAAGAATATCTATCAAATCCTCTAATTCTGGTGGCCCCGGTTGCTGGAAAGTCGTTCTTGCTTTATATACGACCGATGGTGGATTCCCTCGGTGCTCTACTAGCACAAAACAATGATACGGGGCATGAACAAGCTATCTATTATCTCAGCCGAATGATGATTGGGCCTGAGCATAGATACACCACCATGGAGAAGGAATGTCTTGCTCGGGTGTTCGCTATCCAGAAGACGCGACACTATGTTACCGGATAAACCATCCATGTCATATCAAGAGTTAACCCCCTTAGGGTCCTCATGACCAAGCCGGGTGCACTCAGCTCTCGTCTCGCTACCTGGGCGATATTATTGTCTTCCTACGATATGATCTTCGTTCCGCAAATGGCTGTTAAAGGCCAAGCTCTGGCAGAATTTTTAGCAGCCCATCCAAGTTCGGAGTCAACCAGAATATATGAAGAGATTCCAGACGAGGTCGTCAATTCAAATATGGCTTCCCATGATTCCGTCTGGCGAATGTTCTTCGACGGTGCTTCAAGAACCGGGCCCAAGGGCAACATTGTCGTTGGGGTCGGAGTGGTACTGATTTCTTCCTCTGGCTTGGTGATCAACCGGGCATATTCCCTTACAGAATCCTGCTCGAACAACGTGGTCGAGTACAACGCCTTGGTTATCGGCCTCCGACTTACAAAAAAACTGGGGGTAGAGTACCTAAAGGCATATGCGATTCATAGTTAATCGTCAATCAGATCCGGGGTTCATATGAAGTTCGTCATGAAGACATGATCCACTATCATCAGGAAGTGATCGCCATCATTACGTCTCTGAAAGGGTTCTTCATAGAACATGTTTCGAAACTCTGGAATATTGAAGTCGACGCCTTAGCAGGATTGGCCGCTTCCCCGGCGGTCCCAAAATATACTCATCATTTGGTGGACGTAATAGGCCATGAGTTAGTCTGTCCCAAGAATACTGTCCAATTTGCTGAGAGCTATTCTGCCCTGAAGGTCGACGAGACACAGGATTGGAGGCTCCCATTTATCGACTTCGCAGTTTATGGCATCTTGCCAGAGAACCCGAAAGAAGCCACCTCTATTAGAAGACGTTCTCTCAGATTCTTCTACGATACAGAAACAAAGATACTGTATCGGCGGTCATAAGATGGATTATTGCTTTGGTGTCTGTCCAATACAGAAGCCAAAGAAGCTGTACGTGAAGCACATGACGGCGTCTACGGGGCCCATCAGCCTTTCCCGAAATTGCAAGATCGCCTTCGTCTGATGGGCTACTACTGGCCTAAGATGGTGGCAGACGTGATAGACTATGCAAGAAAGTATAAAGCCTGTCAGGGCCATGCAGATTTCATACATCAACCATCTGAATTCCTACACCCAACGGTGGCATCCTGGCCATTTGAGGCATGGGGAATGGATATCATTGGTCCTATCACCCCACCTTCATCCAGAGGGCACCGCTTCATACTGGCAATTACAGATTACTTCTCTAAATGGGCGAAAGCTGTCCCGCTTGTAGAGGTGAAGACATCAAATATGATCAGCTTCCTCAAGCATCACATCATCTATCGCTTCGGACTGCCTCGAAGGATCATCCACGACAACGGTCCATAATTCACAAGCCACGTCTTCTATCGATTTTACGACAAACATCGGATCCAGAATGTTACTTCCACATCGTACAATCCGGCGGTGAA
Source organism: Iris pallida (assembly GCA_029216955.1). Lineage (NCBI taxonomy): Eukaryota > Viridiplantae > Streptophyta > Magnoliopsida > Asparagales > Iridaceae > Iris > Iris pallida. The sequence goes on from JANAVB010013398.1 coordinate 15,921,639, forward strand.
TGGGTTGGCAGAAGCATTCAACAAAACTATAATCAAGCTGCTCAAGAAGTTCGTGTCTTCAAATAAACGCGATTGGAACGAAAAGCTTGGTAAATGCTTATGGGCGTACCATACTACAGTCCGGACGGCCACCGGGAACACACCATTCTCTCTGGTGTATAGGAATGAGGCAGTTCTCCTACTGGAGACTCAAATCCCCTCGCTCTGTGTCGCCTTTACCTATCGATTGACGACAGATGATAATTACCGTCGCCGGCTACAAGAGTTGGAGGCCTTAGATAAGAAACGCCTGTTAGCTCAACAACGAATCGAGCTGTATCGAGCATGCATCTCTGGAGCCTTCAATAAGAAGGTTAAACTTAGAATATTCCAAGTAGGCGATCTCGTTCTGGCAGTTCAGAGGCCGATGGTTATGACTCACAAAACCGTCGGCAAATTCCAGCCAAAGTGGAAAGGCCCATTTGTCATCGAGGCTGTATTCTCCAATGGTGCTTACCGCCTCGCAAAACAAAATGGAGACTTGCTCATGTTGCCCATCAATGGCAAGTTCCTGAAGAAGTATTATGCCTAAACGACATCCTCCGAATCAACCGAACTGTTAAGTAATGTGCCCCCAGGTACCGCTGAACTTACACTCTGGTCATCCCAAATGAATCTATATCACATCTTCTTGGTAGTAAGTCATGTATGATCATACCTCTGAACTTCCTTCCTAAAAGAGCATCTTCTTCATGATCTATTACCCGTATTTTCAGTGCATAAAAGGGTAACAGATCCACAAATTTCCCGAAATAACTACGTCGATGTCACCTCTGAGTCGTTTTACTTCCATCAAAAACAAACCACCTCTCACGTAGAACTTTTACGTCCATATTACCTCTGAGTTGTTCTATGTACCCTTCATGGTGTCCACTCCTGCCACATCCTCATTACCTCTGAGTAGGAAGACCCCATTGAAGAAACCCTCATATTTACCACGTCCTTATTACCTCTGAGTAAGTGTGTTGGTTTTCCTTCGACTTATTATCCGTACCCAAAATCAGGGTACGCCAAGGATAATAGGCCCACAAATGTCCATAGTTGACCACAAATGTCTACAGTTGACCACAAATGTCCGCAGTTGACCACAAATGCTGTACTAGGTCCCCTAGTACATGCGTCTCTTTTCTCATTATCATGTGCCTTTGGAGCCTAGCTGTTCTATGGCATTCTTTCGCCCAATACCAAGAACTTCAATGTCTCACACGGAATCGTTCTAGGTATCTCTATCAAACTTATTATCCATACCTAAAACCAAGATATGCCAAGGGTAATAGGTCCACAAAAAGTCCCCCAGTAGGGCAAACATCATAATACCAAAAATACGGTACAAGCACAATATATGATGGATGGTGTCAACATAGTCATTTATTGAAAAACAAAAGTACTACATGTTCGGGGACCGCATCCTATTAAAATGAAGGAAAATAACAAAGAAAGAAAGGGAAAAAAGGCCGACTACGGTTCGACGACACATAATTCCCTAAGACATTCCCTCAGCAGGGCCGTCGACCGCTCAAATCCCCGCTTGGCCCGGCGCTCGACCTCCTGAGTCAACCGCTCCGCATCCTCTAGATGCGCGTGAGCCTACCAGCCTTCTTCAAGCCTCTTCAGAGCACGCTCCAAGCCAGCAGAAGTTTGGGTGACCTTGTCGACTTCCGGAACAATTAGCTCCTTATCCGTGCGGGTGGCCTCGAGCTCAGATTCCAAGAAATCCAATTTCCTCTGGAGCTCGAGGATCTGCTCTCTCGTATCAATTATCCTACGGGAGGCGGCCGCTTCCCGAGCAATGCAATCCTCTCCCCTGCGGCTCAACTGATCGTACTGCAGAGACAGATTGTGGAGGTTCTTTATTATAATTGGCTTGGACGTATCCCGAGCAACCCTTACCTTCTCCATGGCAGTTATAAGGAAGGCACGCTCCTGATCTATTGCTGAAGACAGATCAACTTGTCGCAGTACTTGAAACTGGGCCACAAGCTGATCCGCCTCTAGCAATTTGGGCTCCACAAGCTCAACTATCCATGCCCCACCGGAAAGGGTTCTAAGGAGTTCAATTTGGCCACGGGCGCATTGACGGGCCAATGCAAAAGAAGTCCCCCTCTCTACGGCAGCCTCAATCCCTCGCTTCAGGTGGCGGTAGAAACTGTCAACCATATCCTTTGACGATTCATCCAGGACTTCTGAAGAAGACGGCGTCAAAGGAAGAGTAGCTGGCAGTGTCGAAGAAGATGCACCGGAACTTGATGCCCTTGCCATGTAACGCCCCAGTCCCAAAATATGTAGGACTAAGAACGTAGACATGCCAGCTGTATTCATACGAAGTACACACCAATATATGGAAACCTCGTATGAATACATAAGCTATAAAATACAGTAAAACCACAACTAATCTCATCCACACAAAAAAAAGAATAGAAGATGTCATATAATGAGAACAAATTGTCTTGATACAATATGTTGGGCGGAGACAAATCCACTACCAACAAGATAAGGAAAATACATGAGAAAGAAATAAGTTTGGCGAGCGAAGCGAAGACGATCCAAATGCAATCATCCTCGAAGAAGTAGCAAAGACCACGGCTAGAGCTAGAACACCTGCGAAAGACAATAGCACACACCTAAGGAGATAACCAGGTCCTCATAGGGACGTAACAAGACACATAATATTATGCCATATAAACTGAATAAATATTGCTCAAATAAATAAGTCAATTGAATTTATAACATGGTCCAATACGTACCTACTGAACGAGCGTACCATCCCCCCAACCAAACAAGGATAGAAGATGGTAAACTAATTCACGGTGACGTATCTTTCTATGCTAATAATCCAATATGGTATCCGGACCCCAACAAGGTTCAATACCTTCTCATCGGAGTAGTAAGTCACACCTACAACCAAACAAGGACAAGATGTGACGAACTAATCCGCGACAAGTTATTGTTCCAAGCCACGATCAGATACAAGTACCCAAACCAAAAGTACTCGTACCTAACGGATAAAGGTAGCCTACCGTTCTAAGTGAAATATAGTTAAGAACAATCCTTCCTACGCATGGGCCCTAGCTGAATAGGATCGGCATAGTCCCCCTTGGGCACCAGAGGCCCCATCAGTAAGAGCATGACGTTCCGCAGAATCGTCAGTGGCCGTCAGTAGTCATGGGTCATCAACCTCGTATCTCCAGCGGAGAGTTCGGGTCACAAGGGAAAGTGCATCGAAGCCCATACGCTAAGGAATTGTCCTTCCCGCCCAATGCCTACTGTGTTGTATCCACAACACAAAACCACTATAACCGCTAAGTCAAACTAGCATGCAACCTCTATTAGCGGTTATTCCTATCGCACGGCATGTACGTACTGGTGGCCAGCCAATCACGCACTTCTGTGTCCTATATGCGACACACAACTTCGTGTTACAACGTGTCAAGGCCAATGAATGCAACACACAAGGTGGTCCCTTAAATCTAGGTATAATGTGAGAAAAATAATACATAGCAGGAAATATAAATGAACAGTAAGTTCTAACAGGTTATGCCATGTATCATAGTTTATTTTGTATAAAAAAAATAAATAATGCATGAAATATGAGCCAAAATAATTAAACAGCAAATGGCAAGGTGTCTTACCTGGTAGAGCGCCTGGTGTGCTGCGATAATCAATGTGGCACGAACTGCGACTTCGGTGCAACAACCATGCAAGGTGACCTCGGGTGGTGACACGGTTAGTTCTATTAGGTCCGGAAGGGTCAATTTAGTTAGGATGGACATAAGGTAGTATGAAATTGGCAATCGAATAGGAAAGAGGGGGTTGAGTCACGGCCGAAAGAATAAAGAAAATTTTTGACGAACAATAAATATATGATTTTAGAAAACTAATCTATAATACTTGAAATATAATTTTTATTAGTCAAAATATGTTTTCAAATAAATATCCAAAAATCAAAAGTCGTTTCAAGGCAAAACGCTTAAGTTTGTAGCTTATATTTAAAAATATATATATCATTTTTAATATCTTCGACAAATAATTAAAATAATAGAAAAGAAAATATTTTAAAATTTGGAAATCTACTTTTTATGATAAAAATATATTTAAATAAACATTACATAATCTAGAGAATTTATTTTTGGCTTAAACCAAATTTGGAAATTATCTAGATAGCTTTACCACTATACTATACATATAGTTTTTTTAAAAAAAAAAAAAAATAATATATAATCCTAAATACTAACCTTAATAATAATATTAATAATAATAATAAGTATAATAATAATAATAATGATGATAGTAAATACTAAGCAGAAGGAGACAAAAACACAAAAAATATCAAAAATTACCAGCAACTTGCTCCTTTCTTCTATGCTGAATCAATGGTTAAATAAAATAATAATAATAATAATAATAATAATAATAATAATAATAATAATAATAATAATAGTAGTAGTAGTAGTAGTAGTAGGAACTGTACACTGTTGCTCCCACCAAAACTAACTCATTAATCAACATCTAATAATAATAATAATGTACTTAATTCCTACAATAGTCTTGGAAAAGATAAAGAAGAAGGAAGAAAATAAATGAAATAAATTAAAATAATTTAAAACCAAAAAAAGAGGACACAGAAACCAAAATGGGAGCAACTGATTGCTGCTCTCGAAACAAAAGGAGAAAGAAGAAAAAAATTCTGAAATTTTTGGGAAGAGAGGAGCAGAGAGAGATAGAGTCATAGGAGAGTGAGGAAGCTGGTGAGCGGGGAGCGGCCGGCGCTCGCCGTGCGCGGCAAGGCGGCGGAGGGAGCGGAGTCGGCGCGGCTTGGCGAGGCAGGGTTCGGGGAGAACGCGGCGGCGGAGCTAGGCGGAGAAGAAGGGGGATCGAGCTCAGCGCCGGCGCTGATGGCCACGCGGGGGCTCGCCGGCGGGCGCACGGCGGAGCGGGCGAGAGGGAACTGGCGGAGAGGGGTTTGGGTGGTTCGGCGGCGGCGGTTCTCAGCCGCGGAGGAGGAGCTGCGACGCACGGGGCGTACGGCACGGCGGAGGAGAAGAGGCGGATGCGGCGTGCTAGCTCGGGGCGGCGCTGGAAACGTGGGGTGAGTCGGGGTCGTACGGCGGCGTTGGCCGACGTGGTGGCGGCAGGGACAGCGGTCCGGCGGAGGGAAAAGGTAAGGGTTCTTCCTAATACTTAGGGTTTTGTGATGGGACGATTGTGGTGTGGTGAGACGATGGGCTTGGTGTCAGAAGAGGGTGGCCGCGATGGCGGTGGTTGGTCGGTCGGTCGATTTGTGGCATGGTACGGTGGCGGACTGGGGTTTTTCGGCCAATTGCCGTGGTGGTTGTGCGTGTATGGTGGCGTTGGTTTGACCGGAGGAGGTGCTGTCGACGGTGGTTGGTTATGGTGGCAGTGACGGACTGTGGCGGGGCTGTTGGTGTGATGGCGACGATGTGGGAATTCCCACTTAGATATGGACTAGGAATATTTAAAATCCAAGTAGATAAATCATCTATTTAATTAAAATCAATCAAATCAAATCCAATCCAAATCCAATTAAATCTAATTTAATTCCCTTAGTTTAAAATCACATCAATAAATCAAATTTAATTATTTAACTATTTAAATAAATACATAAGTTCAAATCACGATTTAAATTGCCATAATAAATTCAAAATATATTTTCCAAAAATACTAATAATATTAATTTCAAAAATTATATTATTATTTAAAATAAACTATTAAGATATTTATGGAATATGTGTATGCACGAAAAATTATTTATTAATAATAACTGTTTTCACAAAAGACTTTTTACAATAAAATAACGGACTTGAAAATGTTGGTATGATAGCTAAAACAAATTATTACATATATTATTTTGAAACTATAAAATAGATAAAAATGTTTTTCTAAAAATATGTACGCTTACACATATTCGCACTCGTCGTACAATTTTAAAAAATAAAATTTTCGTACACGACGTACAATACGACTACGCGACATAAAATACAAAATTTTAAATCAATACAAAATAAATAAAAAAAAGAAGTAGAAATTTTAGGGGTTTTATATGCCACAAGGGAAATAAGTTCCGAGCGAAAAGACGCTTGAATAGCGGCCAATTCCTCCTCCGCAGCCCGAAGGATCTGGAGACTCGGCAGGGCGAAAAGGTCGACCTCCGGAGCCACATGAACAGAGGAGGGTGCAGGGACCAGTTCTCCCTACTCTGGCCGTTCCGTCGCTTGCTCTCCTGAACTCAATCCAGCAGGAGGCCCCTCAATGTAAGCTGGAGAAGGAGGAGGCACATTCTCTTCCACCAGGTCCCCTCTGGCGAACTCTTCCCCGATAATGTCCGTCGTTGGCAGTGAAGGAGCAGGACCTGTATGTCCGGAGTAACCATCAATCAGCTTAACCCGAAGGATGTGATGATAAAGCAAATAAACCTCCTCACTAGTCAAGACTTGGCTTATCTTATCGGGGGGAGTTGCTGAGGCTGAGGTTCGCTCACAGCCGCCGTAGCCTATTCACCAGCTCCATCCGACATGCACGTATAGTCTCACAATTCCAAGGCATGCGACGATACTGGAAGGTGAAAGCATCATCAATAGTTACGCCATCTTCAGGGCCAGGCCTCATTAAAGACTGGCAATGTATCAACAGCCACCCTATCAGATAATGATAGGGCAGATCAATGCATTCAAAGTCCTTCGTCGTATCAGGGACGATGACTTTGGACGAGAAAGTACGAAGGCCACGATGTATGCTGCACACCATGGCCGAAAGAAGAGCTAGTTTGACCCCAAAGACCAGCTTCACAGCAGGAAGGATAAAGTTACGGCTAATCCTCTCAATAGAACCAACCCCTCCTGAAACTACGCAATTCCGTAGCCACACCATCAGGAATCCTGCCAGAAGAGCCTTCTCGGACAACTGCTGAGTGTCTTGATAAAAATAAACAAAAGAGTCAGATTGACTCCCGAACCTGTCACCGGTGGTTCTTACCCTCTTGGCGGTTGACACCTGGTCCTGCACCTCCTCCCGAGTTCGAGGACTTTAGGGAGAAACCCGGCCTGAGGCACCGAGCTTAAAAAGGTAAGTGAGCCAGGCCTTTGTGTGAGGAAGGTTCCCTTCCGAGCTGTTATTCTTTTTCTTCGACATCTGCTGGCACGTACTGTAATAATACTACAATTCCCGGTAGACGGCAACAAAGCCCGGGAACCTCTCCTCCAACTCTTTGAACTCTTCATTCGTGGGAGTGTACACTTCAAAGACTTCATTTCCCCAAGGCAGCTTGGAGACGTCATGAATCTCGTGGAGAGCAAGCCCCATCTCCCCTACGGGTGTAAAGAAAGTTCCCGTATGGCGGTTGTACATCTCCAACAGAGCCATGAACAATTTCTTATTTATGGGTAGGCCGTAACAGGTGCTCCGAATAGCATGGTAGAGTCCAATCTCGCGTAGGAGAGTTTCGTATTTCCGCGCAATCCACATAGACAAGTTGGTCCACGTAGGGATGGGATTTATCCAACTCGGTAGCGACAACCGGCCAATGGGATAGGACCCCTTCTGAGCAAGCTGGTTGATGAAAGTGTCAGCTTGGGAGAACTTGAAGTTGGGACCCTGCACATTCAAGAAATTACCCGGGGCCAACCCCATCATGTAGCGGCTGACCAGTACCTTGCCCGCATACACTGACCCCAAGTTGTTGTTACAGTGGATGTTGCCCACGAACATCCCAGACCGACTCGGAGTCAAAGAATCCTCCATCTTTCTGTCCATCGGCAGCATGTTGAACCACGACAATGGGAAATGATGCTCCATCTGAGGAATATGGATCGCTATCCCGTCAGAAGTAAAACTCTAACTCTCAGATATATCCAGAACTTGGGAGTTCTTCACGGTCAGGGCATCCCCGAAGAGGAACACAGGCTTCAGGTGTTTGCCCTCCAGCAGCCCTGAGTTCATCATCCCCGAAAGAAAGTAGAAGGACTGGTTTTAATGTCTCTCAGCCTCTCTACAGGTTCGTCTTTGGGAAGCTGGTTCACCACATACTCGACTATATGGTCAAACCTAACGCCCACAGCAGATTTGGCTCGACCTACCAAAGGTTCTCCCACAGGATTGACTGGCAAATTCACTAAAAAGGACAAAAAAACAAGTTAGAAGATGGCCAGGGAAAACTGCTTAGTGTTTCCGAGCTTATGCGGGTCCTTATGCGGCTCAATTTAAAGGAGCTTATGCGGCTCTATTTGGGGGGGGGGAGGGCCTCATGCGGCCCTGTTCAAGTGAGCTTATGCGGCTCTATTTAGCGGGGCCTCATGCGGCCGAGTTCAAATGAGCTTATGCGGCTCTGTTTAGCGGGTGCTCATGCAGCCCAGCTTAAAAGAGCTTATGTGGCTATAATTTAGTAGAATCTCATGCGGCACAGTTCGAAGGAGCTTATGCGGTCCTGTTCGATGGGTCTTTATGCAGCCCAGTTTGCAAAGTGCTTATGCGGCCACAAGACGACTCTCATACGGCTCGGACATGAGGCATACTCCCATGCGGCTCGGACATGAGATGTACATGCGGCACATACAGCACAGCATACGGATTCATCATAATAAACTTAAACAGTTCAATGAAGATGAAGAAGGCCCGTGCATAAAACATGCGGCATAGCCATGATGGTTAGGGTTTTGAGTTCATACAATTTCTCCCAATATCATTACCATCAATGGCGGGGTGAACGTCGGGATGAACTATGGGCGCCGCAGTCGACGATGAAGCCGCTCCTTTACCCTTCGCCGCAGCGCTGGAGGAAGTCTTGGGAGCCATGAAAGATCGAAGGAGAAGAAGAGATGGCAACTAAGACGAGAAGGCTTGAACAAGAGAAGAGAGTAAAGAGTCTCTCTCTAAAAATTACTCGTATTTATAGGCGGACAGGGGGCACATGGACCGATTGACGCTTCGGATTATGTGCTGCCTAGAAGATGAAATCGACTCTTGGGATCTTATCCCCTCTCATGCAAAAAAGAATGCTCAGAATCATCAAGGAAAATCCAAAAAATTTAATGCCGACTCTTGGTATCCTACCCAAAAAGATGGCTTTAAATCAAAATAAATCAAAAACAATTAATAAGACGCCTACATGGCATGAAGGACAGTATACAGCCAGAGTAGTCTATGCGGCTAGGAAGTCTATACGGCCAGAGAAGTCCATGTGGCTAGAGCAGTCTATGCGGCTAGGAAGTCTATGCGGTCAGAGCAGTCCATGCGGCCAGAGCAACCTATGCGGCTAGAAAATCTTATGCGGTCAGAGAAGCCTATGCGGCATGAAGAGATTACATGGACATGCTTCTTATTCAAAGTATTTCAATTTTTACAAATTAAAAACTTTGAAGGGGGTCTTGTAGAAGTATAAAAAATAGTAATTCATATGCGGCCCAGATTCAGCATGCGGCTCAAAAGCTTGAAGAGTTTTATACGGCTCAGAAAGTCCCAGAGAGCCGCATGCGGCACAGGAAGAGCCACGTGGCCTCAAGAGGCTCAAAATAGGCCGATTACATCTGGCCATAATTACTCCCTGCAGCTGGTCATTAAATGCTCTGACATAAAGTGACAGTTCTGACGGCTGTGATATAATGAAGAGATGCGTCATGCTCATCAAAAGACGAAAAAATCTCTGAGATAGCCGACGCAGTTCACAAAGTCCATAGAAGATCTCTATGCGGACCGCCTAGGCTACCCTTATGCAGTTCAGTTGGGGGGGCCACCCTTATGCGGCTCGGTTATGGGGGCCACCCTTATGCGGTTCGGTTGTGAGGCCATACTCATGTGGCTCGGTTGTGGGGCCCACCCTTATGTGGATCGGTTGTGAGGCCATCCTCATGCGGCTTGGTTGTGGGGGCCACCCCCATGCGGCTCGGATGTGAGGCCATCTTCATGCGGCTCGGCTGTGGAGGGCCACCCCCATACGGCTCGAATATGAGGCCATCCTCATGCGGCTTGGTTGTGAGGCTACCCTCATGCAGTTAAGTTGTGAGGCCATCCTCATGCGGCTCAATTGTGAGGCCATCCTCATGCAGTTCAGTTGTGAGGCCACACTCATGCGGCTCTGCCAGGATGCCACGTTCATGCGGCTCGCTGCATAATAACAGTTGGGACACGTGGCAGAAGATTGACTGAGACTTATCCATACGAATTTATTACAGCCAACAGATCATAACAATGCAGATTTATTATGCCCAACACAACGGCCCAGATTAATTTCCAACAAACAGATCAAAGTTAATCTTAACCAATCCCCAACTGCCCACTTTTCAAGGCACAGTTACTGCACACCCCACTCAGCACAAATTCTTATAAATAGCATGGGATTATTTCTTTACACACACAGAGCAGGAGATATACACAGAGAGCATTCCACAGAGCAATACGCAGAGAGAGAGAGAGAGCACTTCTTCGCCGGAGCCAAGGCCGCGTTCGATCGTCCAAGGAGTAAGGCAGAGTTGATATCACTTTCCCGAGCCTCTACCGTCACCCCTCAGAATCAAAAACTAAATAATTGTACTTAGATTACTTTTCCTAGGTTTTGTTCCTAGGCTCTCTTTGTACGAGCGAGTTTGTATTGTGAATCAAAGTTCAGTCCTCCCATAAAACTGTTCTATTCTTAGATAATCAATGGCAAACAACCATATTCGCAGCCACAGTAACCTCTTCAAAATCTATCGACAGAGCTTTGGAGTCGATAAGACTCTGGATGTACCGCTTTAATTGGAAGCAGTCATGAGTGGAATGATGGACATAGCGGTGGAAGTGACAATATTTTGGGTCTTCCATTTCTGCCGCTTGGGGCTTGCGCCTTGGTGGAGGGAGATGGATCCTACCCCCTTGCAAGAGCATATCGAAGATAGGTTTGACATGACTATCTTCAAATGAGTAATTCACCTTGGGCCATTGACCTTTCGTCTGTTTTTATTCAGGCTTCTTGGTCGCATCAGCGACCATGGCCTGTTTTCCTTTATTGTCCTGGTTGGAGGTGCCACCACTGTTGCTGTTGCTGGAGGTGGAACCAGGACGTTTGCCCTTATCCTCTCCATCTGGGATGCGTAATCCCAACTGGCAAGCCTTCTTCAACTTTGTCTCCGTATTGGTAGCACTTATGATGAAGGTCGTCCAATCCCTGAACTGATCGTCGTCCATCTAGAGGCTAATTACGGAGAGCAACTTCTTCTGGTAGATTTCAATCAAGGAGCTCTCGGGATTGCCTTGGGGCAATCTCATTACGGTTTGGCATAATCGATCGATATAGTTCCTTGTTAGCTTCCTCTCTCCCTGAACGACGTCCATAAGAGATGACATTGTTCCATCATGCCCTACTTCATAGAACCTTTCTAGGAATATGTGCTTGAAGCCTTCAAAAGAATGGATGTAGTTGTCGGAAAGGTTGCGGTACCAGTCGAACGCGATTCCCTCCAATGCTCCGATGAATAATCGTGTGAGGATGGCGTCTCTATGCGGCAAGTGGTCGGTTGTGACCTCAAAATAAGTCATGTACCGACAAGCAGAGGTCTTTCCGTCATACAAATCTATATGGAACGGTTTGTAGCGTAGGGGAAAGGAATATCTCTCAATACGACATGATATGGCTGTTGTATTCTGAGGTCTCGGAAGGAGTCTCGGGCATTGAACATTGATCGAAGCTCCTGGACTTCCCTCCTTGCCTCCTTGGCTTCATCCGCAGCTGAAGGAACGGATGCTCCTAAAGGATCATCAACCAAAGGAGGGACAGTTGTGTTAGAGTCCGCATTGACTACGGGTCCCAAGCTTGTTTGTCCGGGCGCCCTTGCTGGTTGAGTTGGCAAGGCGACTTTGATTTCGTCTACAGACTTGACCAAGGATAATAGCATGACCCCAAGTACTTCTAGACGTTGTCGATCAGTCGGTCCTTCAGGATCGTCGTCGGCCATAAAAACTGTCCGTACGTTGGTAGACATGGAAGGGACCGTAGAAGAGCTGCTCTCCATGTCATATTCTCGTACAGAAAAATCATCGAGGAATGTCAGAATGTCATCTTCCTCGGACTCGAAAGGGGTGCTACCCTCTGTGCAGGAAGCCGTATCGTCTTGGCGAGGCCGATTGCCCTCAGGGAAGTCCAAGTCTGTTGTGTTATTTCGGGGAATCTCTACCCCCTGTGTATGCTCTTGGTACACCGGGTTGTCGCATATATTGAGGGGACTGCTACCCCCAGCTTCATCTACTCCCAAGGAGGCCGAAGGTGCACCCCTAGGTACTGGAAGCTTCTTCTTGGATCGAGTGCCTAAATAGCCATCCCCCTGTGGCTGTCGGTGGCAACCCTCCATATGTGAGTTTCCTTGTAGTATTGGTTGAGATTGCCGGGCTGGAAGAGCCTGTCTTCTTTCCCCTTGCCGGAAGGAACCTTCCGAGTTGAATTACAGGAGGCGAAAGAAAACTCCTCGTCTTCCAGAATTTGCACATGTTTTTTGAGTTATTGTCGGACAGGTATTGGCTGCTGCAGTCGTTGGAAAATCGACTGCCGATCTTCAGATGCTGCCGACTTGTCACAGCAGTAGTTGATGATGACTTGGGTGCAACGACGTCCTGAGAGGGACTCATCGCATGCTAAGGTTGCCTCTTTACCTTTGTGAGTAATCACCTCACGCAAGTCGATAGCAGGCTGATCTACCTTTGTATCAAACTTATGGACTCGGGTATTCCGAGCACACAGGTACGTAGGTATCATGTTTGCTCCCTAATCCGAGGCTAGTAAAAGCACTTGCTCTCGATCGTTGGAGAAAGACTTTAAAGACCAACCCTGTCCGTTAGTCCTGGGGGACTGGACGCGGGTGGTTCTGTACAACTTTTCATTAGGAGCCCGTACAACAGTTAACGGTGCCCGCTGACGGTCAGCAACTTGGACAGTTGACTGGGCTTGTTGGGCCCGTACTGTCCTGGACTTCGTCAATTTAGCACCTGAAGGTGTATAGTAAAAAGAGTCCTGATTGGAATATTCCTCATTTTCAATGGGCCGCATAGAGTCGGGCCCGTATGAGAGACGATCGAATACAGAGCTTCCGACAGCGCCGCATGAGACATCCTGTCTGAGGCCAGGATTGGCTGCCGCATGGGCCATCTTCCTACGGCCTGAGTTGGCTGCCGCATGGGCCATCTTTCTGCAGCCAGAGTTGGCTGTCGCGTGGGCCGTCTTCCTGCGGCTAGAGTTAGCTGTCGCATGGGCTATCTTCCTGCGGTTAGAGTTGGCAGCCGCATGGGTCGTCTGTCTGCAGCCAGAGTTGGCTACCGTATGGACAGACTGTCTATTTCTCTTATGCTGCCTCTTCTTCGTTCGTATGGATTTCCCTTTGTGCCCCTAAAAACTCAGCATCGTAGTGCTTTCCTTTGCTGGATTTGGGGACAGTGGGGTCCTCTGCGGTCGGAAGCAAAGCCACAGGAGAGCTTCGATCAGCGTCTTAGGCCGTAGAAGGAGCTTCTTCGAGAACTTGGTCGGGGGCAACAGTTTTGCGTGCCAATGTCCTGCGAGTTTTTTTTGGGTTGGCTCACTTCTGTGACGGGCTGGCGCTCCCTTCAGAGAGCATTTCTTCGAAGGCTTGTTGGTCAAAACGAACCACAAGCATTTGCTGCGTAGAGCCGAGCTTGGACGTATCGGATTGCATCACCACCTTCTCATCAGAGGAGAAGGACGTCCCCAGCAGAGTCGCCATCGTGTTTGCCATTAAAATATCAAAGATAGGTATTAAAAAAATACTGAAATTGATTGCAAACTCGCTTATACAAAGAAAAGCCTAGAAAGAAATCCTAGGAAATAATCTAAGTACAATTGTTTAGTTTTTTATTCTGGGGGGTGACGGTAGAGGCTCGAGAAAGTGTATCAACTCTGCCTTACTCCTTGGACTATCCGACGCAGTCTTTAGCTCTTGAAGAAATTGCCCTTTTGTAGGTTGCCAGCCTCTTGCAGGGGTGTGGCACCCAGCTATTTATAGTGATATGTGTTTTGAGCCGCATAGATAGCCCATGGCCACGTGGCTAATCAGCACGTAAAGACTCGCTCTTTGGCCGCCAGCTAGCAATTTATTGGGATTTTGTTGCAGCAAATCTGGGTGGTTGGGACTTGGTCAGCCTGTCATGTGTCCTATCGCAGGATAGGATTAATCTGCTGGAGTCATTTTGAGCCATATGAGTCTTTCAGTTTTCGCCATGCTGGGCCGTATAAGACTCATGCGGCTTAGGTCGCAGTCTCCCTTATCTTAAGTACTTTTGAGCCGCATAGATTCTGTATTTTGGACCGCATAAAGCTCATGCGGCTTAGGTTACAGTCACCCATGGCCGCATGAAGCTTAGAGACTTTAAGGCCGCATAGGTTGAGCCGTATAAGGTTCATGAGGCTCGGGTAGCAATCCTTCTGGCCGCATGACTATGTTTAAGCACATGAACCCTGTTTTTAATGACATATCATTTTGTCTGATCACTTCTTATCTTTTTGTCAGAGTGTCAGAGCTGTCATTTTTATCAGTTTTGATAGAGTTTGTCAGCTTTATCAGAAGGACTGATCAACTTTGCCGCATATCTTCCTTCTGTGGCTCGAATCGGTCTAGTTACAGACGGGCCGCATGGGGTACTGAATCTGTCATGTGGCTCTCCTTTATGCGGACCAGTTTGGCCCAAAGTACTCATGCGGCCAGTTGTGATCCGCATGAACCCCATATTTTCTACGCTTCTACAGCACGCTGGTGCTGTGGGCTTCGCAACTACACGTGCAGGTTGACAGGCTGAGTGGCTATGGGGCACAGGTGACGTATGATATGGCTGATTAAAAGATTTGAGCGGTTATAGAAAGATTGAGTTAATTGATCAGATTCGATCTTTGTGGGATTTGAATTTAATTCATTCAAATCTTTCCATTATTCGCTCCTATCTTTTCGCAATTAGTTACGGCCAGTATTAGGATTAGGGTTTCGGCCCTTCTCTATAAATACTCTCTTCGTGCCTTCATTAAGGACTTATGTAACACCCCAGTCCCAAAATACTTAGGACCAAGTACGCAGACATGTCAGCTGCATATATACGAAGAATACTCTAATATATGGAATCCTCGTATATATACATAAGTTGTAATAATATATATGACAGGCCAAGAAATCATAAAACTATATCTCATCTACAGCACACACAGAAGATATAAGAAATCCAAATAAAATAAATAAGTGAGTAAAAAGATAGCCGTGTGGACATACTGTAACACCCTGTTTTCTGAAATTGGGGATTTTTGAAAAATTTATTATTTTTATTATTTATTAGTGGTATTTTAGTCATGGTATGATTTTCTGGTGATTTTAGTTAGATTAAACCATTTTCTAAGTCATGCTAAGTCATGACTTATGACTTTGTGATTTTGGTTAGTATAACTTAGTGTAAACCCTAGTTTTCTCTAACCTAGAAGTTGCCATGACCATGATAGCTTAGCCATAGGCTTAGAATATCAAATTTGGGGTTTTTGACCAAAAGGGTATTTTGGTAATTTTCTAGATTTAATTTGTGATTATGTGATTTTAATATTATTTAATACTTGGTAGGTCTCATGATTAGTTCCTAACCTATCCTACCCTAAACTAGTAGTTAGCCCCTAACCTAGAATCATTAGGGTGATGTTTAGGTCATGGGTTAAAGTAGATAATATCTAGATATTTGCTTTATGGATATTTTGCACAAAACATGCAAAATATCACAACCCCTTTACCAAAAGTCCATGACTTAACCTAGAAGGAAGCCAAGGACACCCCCCCCCATGTCTTGGCCGGCCAAGGGGTACCCCCCTAGCTGGTACACACTCCTATATAACCCCTTGGATTAATTCATGAAGAAATTACATGAAATTTAATCCACAAAAATTCCCTTTCCTTTCAACTTTCATAACTTGAGCTATTTTGATCCAAATTGACTCTAGTCTTTTGCATTGGAACCCTACAACATCTAGGGAGCTAAGGGAAGCAAGAAATCTAGAATTTGGGAGCTTGGGCATCGTCGAGTTCGAGATCACAACACCCTCTTTTCATTGATTTTCCTTGGAATTTCACCAATAGGTAAATATGTCCAAACCTAGTCTAATTCCTGTTTTTATTTCATAAATGCATTCATATAGGGATAACAATACTGTGGGTAAAGTTTGGTAGGATTTTGATGTGATTTGGTGTCCGTATCGGACACGTATCATGGGTTTAATATAGGTGTTTGGTTGAATGCCTCAAAGGAGAGGACTTCCAGTTTTTACAAAACTTTTTATACAAAAACCTAGTCCTAGGTTTCCTAACCCTAACCCTAGTCTTCTGCACTCAAACCAATGCGGTGTCCGTGTCCAAATTGGACGCGAACCCGACAGGACACACTGTGCACAAGTGCACAGTAATGCCCTGCTACCCGACACCTAGTGTGCACAGCACAGACTACTTGGACACGTGTAACTCGACACAGACGAGGGGGCATTGTCAGCGAACATGCCCCCAAAGTCTCGTGTGGTGTCGTGTCGTGTCGAGTGAGAAAACTCACTCGCACTGGACACGCACTGGTCACGCACACACGCACAGACACCAACTTCGAGTGTCTCGTGTCGCACGGACACGACACGATGACACCTCGTAGTGACACGAGAGTGTAGCCCTATACGTGGCGTACACGTGGACACGAGCACGTGGTGCTTCGTGTCCTGTGTCGTGTGTACGACGCGTGTAACCGCGTGCACGACGTAGTCGTAACACGCGTGTATCAGTCGTGTTTTCACGACTGATACGCTGTTAGTTCTGTGTCCACGCATGTCCTGGACACGTGTCAGGCTGTGGGATGTGTAGCCCTATGTGTGGGCTACACGTATGCACGACCACGAGACGTGTCGTGTCTCGTGGTGTGTCCACGAGTGCGTGGAATGCGTGCACGACGCTGTTTTCGTGTGCACGTATCAGTGCTTACCCGATGGACTGTTTTGGGTGTTTGGACACGTGAAAACGTGTCGTGGTGTCGTGTCAGTGTCTTGGGATCCTAGAGTATCTATGGGGTGTCAGTTACCAACCCTTGGTTGGGAGTCTTAGCTCGATTTAGTATGGGTAATTCGATTTTCCCCATTTCAGTGCACTGTGCACAGTTCACAGTTTTGGTTTATTTCCAGTTTTTGGAAATCGAATTTTGATTCGATTTTGTTTATGTTTAATACATTAGACTAGTGTATTTTAGTGTGTAGATGTGAAGTGCATAGGTATTTGTGAGGGTAGGTCGAATTTGGGGAGATTTGGTTGTGTGTGTGTGAAGTTATATGTATATACATATATGTTTGTATATGTGTTATGTATGTGTGTGTGTGGTTCTGGATTGGTTCCAGAATTCCTGGAACAAAACCCCTCCTTCTCACTGTCTTTCATTCCCTCTCTCTCATTCAGTCTCTCTCTCTTCTTCCCTCTCTATATATATATTATAAATATATATGAGTTTATATATATATATATAGGTATATATATATATATATTGATATATATATATATATTTGTATTAGTTTTCATATAGTGATTATATATATATATATGTATGTGGGTTGGTATTGTATATAGTATCCATATATGGGTATATGGGTAGTAGATAGATATATATCTATATATAGATATATACATATATATATGATTTCTAGTATAGGTTTATGTGAAACCTATGACACTGGCCTATGGCCTAGGATTATTGGCCTATGGTTGGGGCTAGCCCTAATGACCCAAAAACCCATGTTGACCCTTGTTGACTGAAAGTTGACCAAAGTCAACTTTAGGGCAAAGTTGACCTAGATCACCTAGAAATGACTAGGAATGACCTAAATCAACTAGTTTGACTAGTTTGACTAAAACCCTAACTAGTTTGACTAGTATTGACTTAACCTTGACTAGTTTGACTTTAGAGTTGACCAGAGTTGACCAAGAGTTGACTTTTGACCAGATTGACCTAGAATCATGTAGTTTGCATAGTAGACTTCATATTTACTATTTAGAACACATTGTGACTTGTGTTGCTCTGATCAGGAGCCAGACACCTCTCCTCAGACTGCATATTCTCTACAGACATTCATACAGCAGGCGAGTACATTCTCTGACCGTTTTATACTTGTTCAGGCTTTACTTCTCGCTCTAGATTACTTTACTTGTTGCTGTCACGTTGGTAACACGGATTGGTACTATATGGATCTTTACATGAGATGTTATCCCCCTCGGGAGCATCGGGTACTTCATGTTATGTGTGTTTCACTATCATCATGTACTCCTATGCTTTCATTATTCATGTACACTCATGTGATCATGTACTCTCATGTTTACTGAGCTCTCATGTATACTATCATGTGCACCCTTTTATGGGCCCCATGTGATATCATGTACAATAACGTAACTTGTATAGATCCTTGTGTATTGATTGGGGTACGGGGAAGTAGAAGTGGACATGTGAATAATTCCAAAGTAGTGTAGTCATGTACAAACTCAGTAGTATAGTCATGTATAAATTCTAGCCATTCACATGCCTATCTTGTGCTCTACATCACTAGTCACTACAGTTCTCTATATACAGTAGATATTTCATTACAGCTATCTCTTTTACAGCGTATATTTCCTTTCAGCAGTTCATGTATCTTACTCTATTGCCTGTATCGTATTTCCTAACCTGATATGCACTGCGTGAGATGTATTGTGCTCGTTCCCGTCCTGATTGGACCTGTTGAAAATATTACAGAGGATGAGGATGAGGCCCTGGTGTCTACCTATTATGGAGCAGGACTAGATGATACTTGTATTGAGGACCCTCAGCAGGTTCCACCTACAGCTGAGGAGGATGTTCCAGTAGTCTAGACCAGTTTAGTCTAGGCAGTCTTTTCTATATTTACTTTTTGTCTCACATTCTGTGTTGTATTTTGAGATGTGGAGATGTATAGACTCTTAGACTTATTGTATTATGAGTTAACATTCTGGATGTTATGTATCTTAGACACTTAGTCTTATTTCATCTATGCTATGGTTCTCTTTGAGTTACTATCTATCTGTTCTTCGTTCTTCTACCCTAGATGTGATTGAGATTGTTTTCTATTTGTCACCTCCATTCGGAGAGTATAAACTGTACAGGTACCTTATACTGTTAGATGATTTACCTAGGACAGCGTTCTACCGCCGACACTGCGGCGTAGGCTGGACGTACCCACTTCTCGTGCCCTTACTCTAGGGTGCGGGTCGTGACACGTTTTTAGTGGTGGCCCATGCAGGTCGAGTTTATGTAGTGATATTCGAACTAGAGTATCACTACAGCCTGTGATAGGATTAAGGAATAGGCTTAGAGAGAGTGGATACTCAATCACAAGTTAGGAAAAATTTTCATGGATTTGAATCTACTGACTTTGTTCAAATCTATATAATCTATTTCATATTGTCCTTTGATACTATCATCCTTGTACCGTTATTGACTTCCTTATTGATCTGTCTTCAGGATGGTGGAGACACGATCGCAGCGACTCGGTCCAGGTGATACTACTGAGAGGTCTGCCACCTCTCGTCCAGCTCACCAGGACCCGGGGACTGCAGCTCCCCGTACTCCAGCTCATGTGGGAGTTTCTGCCCCAGTTGGGGGTGCACCTCTTACTATTCAGGGGGTCATTCCAGCTACTCCAGACATGCCTCCCCCACAGTTTCGTCAGCCTCAGTTTCAGCCGGAGTATCAGCAGCAGCAGCAGCAGCAGTACCAGCAGCAGTACCAGCAGCAGATGCCATCTGGATATGTGGATGCTGCGCAGATGTTTTCATATTTCCAGCAGTTCCTAGAGTCGCAGCAGACCCAGCAGCAGCGTCAGACGACGGCATTTACAAGAGGCATTGATGATGTCCATCAGCTGGCTACAGCGACGATAGAGAGGTTGGCAGCCCAGCCGCAGGGAGGAGCAGGACCGCCGCGACAGCAGAGGATTCCAGGTATCCAGGACTTCAAGAAGATGAACCCCAGGGACTTCTTGGGAACAGAGGGGATACTTTATGCTGATGACTGGATCGAGCACATTGAGAAGATCTTTCGACTGGCGGAGATACCAGTCGGACTCCAGGTCGAGGCAGCTGCCAGCCAGATGCGGGATCTTGCCCGTACCTGGTATCAGACGGATCCGAGAGTAGGTACTCCAGGGCAGGCATGGGGAGCTTTCAAGGAGCTCTTCAAGGGGAAGTTTTTCCCAGATCAGGCAGTCGGCGCTTTGGAGACACAGTTCGAGAACCTGGTTCAGGGGAACCAGACCGTAGAGGAGTACGCCGATGAGTTTTGCCGTTTGAGCAGATTCGTGGAGGGCCTTAGCGAGGCAGCGAAGGCGAGGAGGTTCAGGAAGGGCTTGATCAAGGAAGTCAAGTCCTTGACCAAGAGTGAGAGGAGTGCCACATTTGAGGATATTCTAGCAGGAGCGATGGCGGCTGAGGATGATCTTGAGCTGAAGCTCAAGAGGGGCCGCGACACCCAGGGAGCTAGCAGCAGTGGAGGACAGGCCAAGAGGCCTCATTTTCAGCACCAGCAGCAGAGGCCATTCCAGCAGCAGAGGCCATTCCAGCAAGTGCAGCAGCCGAGGCACCAGCAGCAGGCACCCAGGCAGCAGGTCGTTAGTTGCACTTTCTGTAAGAAGTCGGGACATGGATGGGGTGAGTGCAGGAAGAGGTTGGGCTGGTGCCTAATATGTGGGGCAGCGGACCACCAGCTGAGGGAGTGTTCCCAGTTCACAGGCAGAGTAGCACAGGGAGCAGCACCAGGAGCAGGAGCCAAGGCTCCGGTAGGTCAGCAGCAGAGAGGACCATTACAGCCACAGCAGCAGAGATTTATGCAGTTTCAGCAGCAGGCTGGAAGAGGTCAGCAGGGGCGTGCTTACGCCATGACAGTTGAGGATGCTCAGGCAATTGGTGATGTGCTTGCAGGTTCTGTTCTTCTAAATTCCATTCCCACCTTACTTCATTATATCTATCTTAAAATCAAATTCCGTCTGCTCCTACCTGTTCTTTATTAGTGATCAGTTTTGACCTGGTAGTTCTTTTGTTTTTGTCGATTGTTTGTTTGTTTCTTTATCTCTTACTTAGGAGTAGGAGTAGGAGTAGCTTTAGCTATTAATATAATTCTTGACTAACTCTTTTGTCAAGAACTTTCCTCTTAAATAAATTAATTTGTGTTATGCCTTTTGACTTAGAGTTGATAGAGTAGCTCTGACCATAGAATGGTGACCCTTTTAGCCCTGTGATTTATTGTTTCCTTACCTTCCTAGTATATGCCCATGACCAGGACTATGTATCTTCCTTCATCATTCCACCCTTACTTATATCTTATGCTACAAATTTATCCTTAGTTTTACAAGCTTATCCTTTTCGAGCTTGATCATGATATATTTTATTGGGTGCGCACCCACTAACATATTGTCTAATCAGAACCGGCGCATGATGGTCTGATCAACCTATTGCATTTTGGTTCGCCTTTTCATATATTAATCTACGTGGATGTAGACACAGTTAAACTTACCCTAGAATCTTATCCGCAACAGCCTTGATGATTGTTGTTTCCTTACTTTCCTAATTAGGACACCTTATGACCTAAAACTGCTAGCCAATTTTTGGACATGACCCAGTATAGGTCTACTACCCATATTTTGCTTATTTGACCTTGTATGTTGCCTAGGTAGTGGCTTCGTCCCTGATTGTTGGAGGTTTGACCTAGGAGGAGTACGACCATCTAAATTTCGAGGACGAAATTATTTTAAGGTGGGTAGACTTGTAACACCCTGTTTTCTGAAATTGGGGATTTTTGAAAAATTTATTATTTTTATTATTTATTAGTGGTATTTTAGTCATGGTATGATTTTCTGGTGATTTTAGTTAGATTAAACCATTTTCTAAGTCATGCTAAGTCATGACTTATGACTTTGTGATTTTGGTTAGTATAACTTAGTGTAAACCCTAGTTTTCTCTAACCTAGAAGTTGCCATGACCATGATAGCTTAGCCATAGGCTTAGAATATCAAATTTGGGGTTTTTGACCAAAAGGGTATTTTGGTAATTTTCTAGATTTAATTTGTGATTATGTGATTTTAATATTATTTAATACTTGGTAGGTCTCATGATTAGTTCCTAACCTATCCTACCCTAAACTAGTAGTTAGCCCCTAACCTAGAATCATTAGGGTGATGTTTAGGTCATGGGTTAAAGTAGATAATATCTAGATATTTGCTTTATGGATATTTTGCACAAAACATGCAAAATATCACAACCCCTTTACCAAAAGTCCATGACTTAACCTAGAAGGAAGCCAAGGACACCCCCCCCCATGTCTTGGCCGGCCAAGGGGTACCCCCCTAGCTGGTACACACTCCTATATAACCCCTTGGATTAATTCATGAAGAAATTACATGAAATTTAATCCACAAAAATTCCCTTTCCTTTCAACTTTCATAACTTGAGCTATTTTGATCCAAATTGACTCTAGTCTTTTGCATTGGAACCCTACAACATCTAGGGAGCTAAGGGAAGCAAGAAATCTAGAATTTGGGAGCTTGGGCATCGTCGAGTTCGAGATCACAACACCCTCTTTTCATTGATTTTCCTTGGAATTTCACCAATAGGTAAATATGTCCAAACCTAGTCTAATTCCTGTTTTTATTTCATAAATGCATTCATATAGGGATAACAATACTGTGGGTAAAGTTTGGTGGGATTTTGATGTGATTTGGTGTCCGTATCGGACACGTATCATGGGTTTAATATAGGTGTTTGGTTGAATGCCTCAAAGGAGAGGACTTCCAGTTTTTACAAAACTTTTTATACAAAAACCTAGTCCTAGGTTTCCTAACCCTAACCCTAGTCTTCTGCACTCAAACCAATGCGGTGTCCGTGTCCAAATTGGATGCGAACCCGACAGGACACACTGTGCACAAGTGCACAGTAATGCCCTGCTACCCGACACCTAGTGTGCACAGCACAGACTACTTGGACACGTGTAACTCGACACAGATGAGGGGGCATTGTCAGCGAACATGCCCCCAAAGTCTCGTGTGGTGTCGTGTCGTGTCGAGTGAGAAAACTCACTCGCACTGGACACGCACTGGTCACGCACACACGCACAGACACCAACTTCGAGTGTCTCGTGTCGCACGGACACGACACGATGACACCTCGTAGTGACACGAGAGTGTAGCCCTATACGTGGCGTACACGTGGACACGAGCACGTGGTGCTTCGTGTCCTGTGTCGTGTGTACGATGCGTGTAACCGCGTGCACGACGTAGTCGTAACACGCGTGTATCAGTCGTGTTTTCACGACTGATACGCTGTTAGTTCTGTGTCCACGCATGTCGTGGACACGTGTCAGGCTGTGGGATGTGTAGCCCTATGTGTGGGCTACACGTATGCACGACCACGAGACGTGTCGTGTCTCGTGGTGTGTCCACGAGTGCGTGGAATGCGTGCACGACGCTGTTTTCGTGTGCACGTATCAGTGCTTACCCGATGGACTGTTTTGGGTGTTTGGACACGTGAAAACGTGTCGTGGTGTCGTGTCAGTGTCTTGGGATCCTAGAGTATCTATGGGGTATCAGTTACCAACCCTTGGTTGGGAGTCTTAGCTCGATTTAGTATGGGTAATTCGATTTTCCCCATTTCAGTGCACTGTGCACAGTTCACAGTTTTGGTTTATTTCCAGTTTTTGGAAATCGAATTTCGATTCGATTTTGTTTATGTTTAATACATTAGACTAGTGTATTTTAGTGTGTAGATGTGAAGTGCATAGGTATTTGTGAGGGTAGGTCGAATTTGGGGAGATTTGGTTGTGTGTGTGTGAAGTTATATGTATATACATATATGTATGTATATGTGTTATGTATGTGTGTGTGTGGTTCTGGATTGGTTCCAGAATTCCTGGAACAAAACCCCTCCTTCTCACTGTCTTTCATTCCCTCTCTCTCATTCAGTCTCTCTCTCTTCTTCCCTCTCTATATATATATTATATATATATATGAGTTTATATATATATATAGGTATATATATATATATTGATATATATATATATATATTTGTATTAGTTTTCATATAGTGATTATATATATATATATGTATGTGGGTTGGTATTGTATATAGTATCCATATATGGGTATATGGGTAGTAGATAGATATATATCTATATATAGATATATACATATATATGATTTCTAGTATAGGTTTATGTGAAACCTATGACACTGGCCTATGGCCTAGGATTATTGGCCTATGGTTGGGGCTAGCCCTAATGACCCAAAAACCCATGTTGACCCTTGTTGACTGAAAGTTGACCAAAGTCAACTTTAGGGCAAAGTTGACCTAGATCACCTAGAAATGACTAGGAATGACCTAAATCAACTAGTTTGACTAGTTTGACTAAAACCCTAACTAGTTTGACTAGTATTGACTTAACCTTGACTAGTTTGACTTTAGAGTTGACCAGAGTTGACCAAGAGTTGACTTTTGACCAGATTGACCTAGAATCATGTAGTTTGCATAGTAGACTTCATATTTACTATTTAGAACACATTGTGACTTGTGTTGCTCTGATCAGGAGCCAGACACCTCTCCTCAGACTGCATATTCTCTACAGACATTCATACAGCAGGCGAGTACATTCTCTGACCGTTTCATACTTGTTCAGGCTTTACTTCTCGCTCTAGATTACTTTACTTGTTGCTGTCACGTTGGTAACACGGATTGGTACTATATGGATCTTTACATGAGATGTTATCCCCCTCGGGAGCATCGGGTACTTCATGTTATGTGTGTTTCACTATCATCATGTACTCCTATGCTTTCATTATTCATGTACACTCATGTGATCATGTACTCTCATGTTTACTGAGCTCTCATGTATACTATCATGTGCACCCTTTTATGGGCCCCATGTGATATCATGTACAATAACGTAACTTGTATAGATCCTTGTGTATTGATTGGGGTACGGGGGAGTAGAAGTGGACATGTGAATAATTCCAAAGTAGTGTAGTCATGTACAAACTCAGTAGTATAGTCATGTATAAATTCTAGCCATTCACATGCCTATCTTGTGCTCTACATCACTAGTCACTACAGTTCTCTATATACAGTAGATATTTCATTACAGCTATCTCTTTTACAGCGTATATTTCCTTTCAGCAGTTCATGTATCTTACTCTATTGCCTGTATCGTATTTCCTAACCTGATATGCACTGCGTGAGATGTATTGTGCTCGTTCCCGTCCTGATTGGACATGTTGAAAATATTACAGAGGATGAGGATGAGGCCCTGGTGTCTACCTATTATGGAGCAGGACTAGATGATACTTGTATTGAGGACCCTCAGCAGGTTCCACCTACAGCTGAGGAGGATGTTCCAGTAGTCTAGACCAGTTTAGTCTAGGCAGTCTTTTCTATATTTACTTTTTGTCTCACATTCTGTGTTGTATTTTGAGATGTGGAGATGTATAGACTCTTAGACTTATTGTATTATGAGTTAACATTCTGGATGTTATGTATCTTAGACACTTAGTCTTATTTCATCTATGCTATGGTTCTCTTTGAGTTACTATCTATCTGTTCTTCGTTCTTCTACCCTAGATGTGATTGAGATTGTTTTCTATTTGTCACCTCCATTCGGAGAGTATAAACTGTACAGGTACCTTATACTGTTAGATGATTTACCTAGGACAGCGTTCTACCGCCGACACTGCGGCGTAGGCTGGACGTACCCACTTCTCGTGCCCTTACTCTAGGGTGCGGGTCGTGACACATACCCACACCAAACGACTATGAAAATAATATCAATAAAAGTAGATGTCCACTATGAGTCACAAAGAATAATATAAATCTACATATCAGCGGGAGACACATTGTCATCAAGGTATGAAGGATCCAGTGCCGAGCCATACTCCTGCCGAAAATTTCCTATACCTGGAGAGATCACCAGGTCCTCAGAGGGACGTAACAAGATACAGGACGAACATGCCATATAAACTGGATATAAAATATACCACAAAGTAAAAGTAAAAGTTAGGTGTCCAAACCATAACACGGGTCAATATCCCATCATCAAAATAGTGGACTACCCCTACAACCAAACAAGGACAAGGAGTAGCACACTATTCCGTGATGTAACATTGTCCCCTGCCATGACTAGAACATGACATTGACTAAGGTCTCCTAACCTTTCTAGTATGTAATTTAGAAGACATCACAATATATGGGCAGGTAAAGGCTGACTCTCCCAGGACAAGGTAACAACTCACAACACGCACACCAAGTACCAATACTATGGCACGAGGTTAGCGACCCTCGCGACATAACTACCGTAGTACGCAATTACTATAGCTTTTTGGATTTGGGTAGCCCATATATTTTACTGTCTTCTCCCTCTCAAGGTCACTAACAGAAGGTAGTCCTCTAAGACTAAGTCCTTATGCATATTAAAAGACAAGAAGGAGAAAAAAAAAAACATAATAGAGTAAACTATAAACAACAAATCATGGATCCAACTAAAAATAAACAGGAAATAAATATGCAGTAACTAAATAAAGAATATACAACTAATTATAAGCAGTAAATAAGGCAAGGTATCTTGTCTGGGGTTGCAGAAATGGCAAATCCAACAATCAGAAGCGTCAGCAAGAAACCTAAAATCTACGAACGACTTCGGATGCTGAAACAAACATCAAGAATGTTTCCAGTGTAAAAGATATATCTAGGAAATGCCTGTCCAAAAGTCCAATTCTGGAACAGGGGCAAAATCGTAATTTTTGATCAAAACGATATCCACCGTTGGACCCATTTTGTACCGAAATGTGTGCCAATATCTATGGTCTCTAATGTCGTCAAACTACATGTCTACAGGTCCGATTTAAGAAGATGAACCCAACCGTATATCTAAAGTTGGATTCCGACGGGCCGTGTACAATTTTGCCTGTTGGATCAGGTCGCGGGCCCGCCAAAGAGGCGTTCTGGTCGACCTTCTCAGAATTGGACCAAACTTGGCACACAGGACCAGAACAATGATACAGACCTGATGGCGCAAGTTTCGTCTCGATACGACGAACGTGCATGAAGTAATTAGGAAATTTACAAAGAGGCTAATACGATAAATTTCGACGGATACGCATCAAATTCGTCGCTCACACGCAACCAACTTGAATTCCGTCAACGCCCACACGTCCACGAAGTCGATACACACCTTTTGATGCTTTCGATTTATGACCATGTAGCCCAGTTTGTCGGAGCGCACGCTGTATCGGTGATTTTCTAAATATTCGACAGTTTCGCAAATAAGTTTTTCATAAACTTTATAAATAAAATTATTTCTATTCAGTGGATCAGCAATAAATCTGCTAGGAGAATTGCACGGTCCCACATGTGGTCTAATTTCGTGTTTAAAAAGTTTTCAGAAATTGCTAGTGGATTGATCGGAATCGATCTCCGAACAGGGGCTCCTGGACTGTTTAAATCCCTATTTATGAACAGGTTTTTGTCGATTTTTCAACTAGGTTTACCGAAGATATAGGGCATCTAAAATCGATCTATTTGACAGGAGTTACAGCCGTATATGTTATCTGCAGCATCTTATAGATCGAAAAATGGTAGAATAAGGCAGCAGAAAACTCACCTCGAAGATGGTCGTTTGGATTGCAAACGTTGTTGTTGCTGTCAGCGCACGTACAGCCCAAGTCTGCGGATGCGGCCACTTCGGTGGTCTGCGGTGGTCCACGACCGTGCGTCGACGTCGGAAAGAGGCGAGGAAGGGGATAAGTTTAGGGTTTGTGGTCGACTTCCTCTTTCTCTCGATGATATATATATATATATATATATATATATATATATATATATATATATATATATTTTATATATATATATATATATATATATATATATATATATATATATATATATATATGAAGATGTTTAGTCGGTTGTTTACTACTGGGTTGGCTTTGAATTTTCGGGTGTGGACTTTTTCTTCATCTCACGAGATTTTTTTTTCTCTATACAAAGCAAAGTTCTGCTTTCTTGGGTCGAGGGAAAAATCTGGGAACAGTGTCGAGCACTGTTCACAAGTTTTGAATTTTTTTTACTTTAATTCATATAACAATTTATATTTATTTACATACTTATAACTAATAAGTAAAAAAATCCATTACTCTTACAGAAAATCTAAATTTAACTAACTTTTTAAATGAACATAATTTTATTTATTTATTTATTTGGCAAAACATATCCCACTTAATTAGAGTAATATATATATATATATATATATATATATATATATATATATATTTATAGATTTATATATATATATATATATATATATATATATATATATATATATATATATATATATATATATATATATATATATATATTTATAGAAAATCTAAATTTAACTAACTTTTTAAATGAACATAATTTTATTTATTTATTTATTTGGCAAAACATATCCCACTTAATTAGAGTAATATATATATATATATATATATATATATATATATATATATATATATATATATATATATATATATATATATATATATATATATATATATATATCACCTCCATTATTAGTAATTAGTAATTAGTTTAAAAAAACACACTTTTAAAGCGCCAAAGAAATTTTATAAAATTTTAAATTAATTTCTATAAATTGCCAAAAATTTATTTTCTACTATATAATAATATATTTAATAATGATTTTTCTTTATTAACAAATAAATGTTTTAAGTAAATAATTTCTTATCAAAAACCCAAAATTTCTAATAATCTAATAATCACATAAGATATAATAATCCCCCCTTTTTATGAAAATAATAGTATTGAATTCATTATATAATGGAATTCATAATCACAATAAATTTTAAATACTAAAAATTTAATACATAAAACCCTTTTAATTAATAGTAACTAATATATATATATATATATATATATATATATATATATATATATTTAAAAAAGGGTTTTACATCCTACCCAACTTATAAAAATTTTATCCTCGAAATTAAAATAAATCTTATGTCAAGGAACAACGGGGTCATACAAAGGGAGGGTAAGTACTCCAATTGCTATCTCGATTTTCGAAAAGGAGGTTGTTGTATAAGGTGTCCACATTAGCTCCGTATCCTACAAGATATAGTATTCTTGGTTCCAGCCTCTACCCAACTTACAGAAGTTGGCTAATGGTGAAAATCATCGTTACAAGACTTTTGAAGAGGAAAAAATTTCTAAAGTATGGCACGATAATATTGGCATTACTGACCGTAGTCACGGGCCCTAAGGAAGCCTAAATATCTCTATGGTGTTCTTGGTCCACAATGCTATAAAGAAAGTTCTACTGATTTACATTTGCTAAAATATAGTTATGCTTCAGCAAGACTGTAGGAATCGTATTGATCGAAATATAAATGGGACGAAATGGTACCGAAGGATTTCCTATTGAATGAATGTTGGTCTTAATCTATATCATTTGGACAATTTATCGTAGAATCAAGCTAAACTATCCCAATTAGGTAAAGTTAACCTAGAACATATTTAACTTAAGTGGTTGAGCCAGCTCCGAGTCGGGTTGGTTAAATAGGTGTCATAAGTACGAACGTGCCTTCCGTGACTTTTTTTTGTGTTTAAGTAGCACATGAGAATCACTTGTCACTACCATATTTTTAGCTTGGGGGTATTTTGGTCATTTGGTGAATTTTTGAATTTATTTTAATTTATTGAATTGGTGATTTCTATTTTGACTTTCGCTAATTGAGACTTTGGAGACTAACCTAGAAGTTGACCCTAGCTATGGTGACATGGTTAGCATGGTGTGACCCTAGTCTAACTTAAGTCAACCCTATTTAGTCACTTAGAATCTAGTTTCAATAGGAGGAATTAAGAATAGGTGCAATGACTTATGACTTAAGGATTTAATTTCATGACTTATGAAACTTAGCCCATAGGCCCATTAGTGAAACCCTAACCCTAACCAAGCCATAAGTGGCCGGCCAACCTAGGAATCCCCCCCATATAATCTTATTTCCTTTGTTCTTGCCTCTTTTGGGCTCAACCAACTTCTTGAAAGGAAAGGTAAATCCCCATCTTTCCAAATTCATATTAATTCCATTTTAATTCTATTTTAATTAATTTTTAATCCAAATCTTTTGCAATAGTTTTTAATCACCCTCTATTTGATGTTCATGGAAAGTGATTTTAGTTTTTGAGCAATTTGGAGGATTGGCTAGCAACGGGAACTATTTGATTTGGGGCTTTTTCTTGATCATTGCAAACTATAGGTAAACCCTTAAAATTTTATTTTAATTCTATTTTCTTTGCATGGTAGCCTAGATCTAGGTGTCCCCTAGCTGTAGTGAAGGTTTGGTGTCCATTGCATTTGATTTCATGTCCGTATCGGACACGTATCATAGCTAGTGTACAAGTGTTCGATGAAATGCCTGTGAGAAGTTTTATTCTCTATTTTTGAAATCTATTTGAATAGGAATGTTTCTTCTGATGTGTCTTGTGATTTCCTTAACTTTTGGTCATGTTTTGGTGTCGTGTCGTGTCCACATGAAGGCATGGATACGCGTGCACGTACGGTCAGGGTTCCCCTGCCGCTCGACTTCGTGTGTGTTGTGCACACTGCACGAGAGCAGCTGCCACTTGGCAGTGAGGAGGGGGCTGTGTCTGCAAACCAGTCCCCCAAGCCTCACGAGCAATGGTGTCGTGTCGGACACATAGGGTTGCGTGCATGGGGAATACACTGTCGTACGTACGCGTGCGTTGGTCTCCTGATACGGGTCTCGTATCCATTATGGACACGATGGGGATACGTGGCAGGCTGCCTGGGGTGTAGCCCTATCCTAGGCGAACCCCCAGACATGAGCACGTATCCTAGTTCGCATCGTGTCGTGTCCACGAATGTTATGAACACGCGCACGATGCTGTGTCCAGTTTCAGTATTCGTATGTGTTTTTAGTGTCTTGGACACGATTCTGTCCACTTGGTAGGACACAGAGACCATGTTTGACACGTACACACTTGACACTTTGATTACCAACCCTTAATTATGGATTATTGTTTGAATTTAGCCTTCGATTTGGGTTATCCCTAATTGTCTGACACATGTACACTGTTTCGATAATTTTGAAATTAGATTGTTTCTTAACTGATTTCTAAATGATAATTTGCTATGATTAGTTCATCTACATATGTAAGAGATGATGACCATGTTGGGTTTATGATCGGTATTTGGATTGGGTTTCGAAGTGTTAGGACTGATATGTGAACACTGTCATTTTCCTGAAAACTGTCATGATTTAAACTAATTTTTTGAGTTTTGACACCCATTCACTGTATGCAATTCACTGAAACTGAGTTCATACATTACACACACATATATGTGAATCACCTCCACCCATTTGACACATACACACCCAACCTATCCACTGCTACCTACTGTTTTCCTGAGAACACTACATCCTTACACTATTAGCTCACACACACACTGGACTGTCATTGACACTACACACATGTAAACTTGACACCCTATCTACAGTTTTCCTGAGACACACTATTTTTATATTGATTCATACACACACAGTTTTCTATGTATATCACACACATTAATCTTTTTACTGTTTTCACATTGCACAGTGATTTCCTATGTCCCATACACACACATTACAACTAATGTATGCACACTATTTCCTATTTCATGTTCACACACCCACACATGCTCTATTAAAACATGAGAATGGACACCCTAAAATCTGAAAACTGTTTTCCTATTTTGACACACACACACACATCTAGCCTATGGCATGTATCACACACACACATGGCTGACACTCACACACTCTTTACTGATGTATGTACACATAACCTTATCTACTGATGCCCTATTTTCCTGAGAGCACATATCCACAACTGTTTTCATTTACATACGCACACTAACCCATATTGAAACACACACAAGCACATGTATCTCTCTCTCTCTTTATCTCTCAAAAAAAAAAGTATAAACTATATCTTATGTAATATATATTTATA
The DNA here is from genome assembly GCA_029216955.1 of Iris pallida. Lineage (NCBI taxonomy): Eukaryota > Viridiplantae > Streptophyta > Magnoliopsida > Asparagales > Iridaceae > Iris > Iris pallida. The sequence continues at coordinate 15,953,762 of JANAVB010013398.1, forward strand.
TATGTATGCTACTTATATTAAATTATATATATAATATGTGTAAAATATATGTATGGCCTATAGGCTATATATGGCATATAGCCTATGGTTACTATGATGTGGCATATGTGTATATGGCATGTATATGTAATGCCTGTGGTTCGTATTACGTATCTTGGTACGCGTATACGTATTTTGACTCGTATTGTATGATTTCTTGCTTGGCTTGTCTTGGCATTTCATGGCTTGGTCTATTTTTGGTTGGTTCGACTAGGCTTGGTTTGCCTTGGTTCATCATGAACCAAGGGAAGAACCCTTACCTACCTCCACCATCCCCATTTATTAGTCCAACTCTCTCTCTCTCTTCATTAATTCTCTTTATTTACTTCTTTTTCTCCACCATTACTTCTTCACCTACCAGGAAGAGAGCTTAGGCAAGTGCAGCTTGCTTCATGGAGGAACCCAAATTTTATTGTTCCATTTTCTTCTCAACGAGTTTCTAGTACACTTTAATATTTAGCATTTCTAATTTTCATGGTTCAATTTGTGTAGATCTAAGTTTATTGTATTTTCAGATTTTTTGAATTTTGATCTACTTAATATTGCTATTTCCAAGTTTTGATGGTTCCATGTCGTAGAAAATTTCGTTCTGCCCCATTTTGACCTATGGAAGTCTGAATTCCGACTTCGGATGAAGGATTTATGAAGCCTTGAAGCCATGGATTTCATGGCTCTTCTTCTCGAACAAGCAGAGAAAAAGAACAGTCTTGAGCCGCATGATAGACTTAGCCGCATGAACATTCATGCGGCAAGTCTCTCTTAACCGCATGGCGCATTACATTTCCAGCCGCATGAAGACAACCCATTTCAGCTGCATAGGCCTCGGCATAATACGAGCCGCATGAACTCCTGTCTACCTGTAGCCGCATAAAACTCTGTTCAGTTGAGCCGCATGGCTCCAATTCCTGTAGCCGCATATAACTCGTATTCCCTCCAACCGCGTAAAGCTTTGGCATAACTTAGCCGCATGAGCTTGCATTCTCTTGCCGCATAAGACCCGCAAGCCCCGCAGTCGCATATGTAAGATATTCCTCGCAGTCGCATGAGTATGCACTTGTTCAGCCGCATAAGCCCCATCCGTTCCGCTGCTGCATAAGCCTGAGATCCTCGCAGCCGCATAAGCCCTGCAGTACTTCCAGCCGCATGAACTTATCATATTCCAACCGCATGCGCCCCCTTCCTTCCCGAGCCGCATGGCTCTTGCCAAGTGCAGCCGCATAAGGCCCTGTCTTCCTCCAGCCGCATAAGGCCCTGTCTTCAGTAGCCGTATGAAGTCGATTCTTTAGCAGTCGCATACGCTCGAGTGTTCCGCAGCCGCATAAGCTGTCCCTGGGTCCTTAGCCGCATGGACTTGCCATATTCCAGCCGCATGAGCTCTATTCTCTTAACCGCATAGCTCCTTTCACAATCTTATCCTTTTATTATTATATATATTATTATTATTATTATTATTATTATTATTATTATTATTATTATTATTGAAATGTCTCAATTATGTTTCTGCCATGTGAGTTCTGACATGTTCCATGGACACGATAGTGGCGCGCCATGGCGCACCGTTGACAAGTAAACTTGACATGATATATCACGATATGCTGTTACGACAGTTAGCCTGACATGACAAGTATGAATGAACTGGACACCGTGGACGATTGTGTTTGTACCAATAAACCAGTACTGTCTTGCATCATATCTAGGATGGGACCCCTGAGTACCACGGTCAGGGATACCTACTGCAATCGACTAAGGATAATGAACTAGAATAATTCAGTAGTCATGAAGAGATTTTCCAGCTACAGGCAATCCCGTTATCTGGGCGCATTAAGTGGACTTGTAGCCTACCGACGAGTAGGGCACATTTCCGGCACACAGTCATGTGGTGCACCTTTTATAAACAGACATTCGACCTGGATAACCTGGATGGTCTGCAGGACTTGTGGCTGTTGGATAATCTCATTGCATCTTGCTAGTAACTAGGCTTATGATAACCCTAGTTAGTTAAGGTACCAAGCCATACTCTTTGCTTGGCCGCGATTGATTGGATGAAATCTAGTCCAGCTTAGTCTCGTCCTGATCTTGTACAAAATTATGACAAGACAAGATTACTTATACTTGCCTCAACAATAACGATCAGGGGTCCGGTTCTGTTCAGGCGAAGGGTTACAACCCCGGTCCTTGTTTGGTTTAAGGGTTGTGACCTGGCTCCCGGAGCAGTTCTGTGTCCTCTCTTCGTTTATTGTCGTATTGTACCATTTGCCCTGCTCGCTATGTTTTACCTTACTTCAATATCATGATTATCTATACTGTCCTCAACAATAAAGATCAGGGGTCCAGTTCTGTTCAGGCGAAGGGTTACAACCCCGGTCCTTGTTTGGTTTAAGGGTTGTAACTTGGTTCCTAGAGCAATTCTGTGTCCTCTCTTCGTTTATTGTCTTGTTACTTACCAATAGTATTCGAGACGGATTTCTATTCAGGTGAAGGGTTCCAACCCCGGTCCTTGTTTGGTTTAAGGGTTGTGACCTGGCTACTTGAATGGTTTTCTTGTACTCAGTTTACTGTTGCTATTTCTATTATTATTAGTTCTTTATTTATTATCTTTAATATTCTATTGTGATTTGCTGGTTTTAGTTCCTAAGTAAAGTCTCCTTTGTGGCACTTGCTCTTTCTGGGGTCTGACCCAGCTAGTTTTGTATGGCCAAATATCGAAGCAGCTCCAGAGGATCTACCTACCTTCCAGCCTGATGGTGACCACCAGGCGTAACCCTGGCAACGAGTGAGTTTCTTTTGTCCTCCCACTTTATTGTAAAATTATTCTTTTGAGGCGTTTAGCCGACGAGCACATATTTAGCTCGATTGTATTTTACTTACTGTTTGCCTACGGGCTGTAACATGATTGACAGATCCTAGGGTTGATCATGTATGACTAAACTCTTGCTAGTCCTGACATTTTGCAACGACTAGCTTCATGATCAGCTGAATATATAATGTTTAGGATGCCTTACTATTGTATATTTGGTGATCTTACATCTTGTAACATTTATTTACTTGCTTGTGATTGAGACACTAGGCTTGCTCATGACCTTAAGAGACTGTTGGCTTGTAGTTAAACCCTCATGTATCTAGACAGTCGTGACCGTATAGCGAGGTGGGGTGCACTTCTATATACGTAGCTAGCTATGTCTGCCCCCGTTCTCCAGTATTCTGGTTCTGTGGCGTGACATGGTTTAAGTGGTGGCCCATGCAGGTCTTGTAAATCAAGATATGTGAGGGTTTACTGAATAGATGTCTCAATCAGTACTCGTCCTTGATCTCTGCTCGTATCTTCTAAATCCCTAAAAATCTTGACCTGGTCACATGCTTGTATTGTTGATCTATCTTGGTCCTTCCTTATTATTCCCTATGTCTTCTTCTTCAGCGGCATTGTTCCTGGACCTGCCGATCAGCAAGGAGTAGCATCTCCCGTGGACCAGCAGCAACCCGAAGATCAAGCCCAGCATTCAGGAGTAGCTTCCCGAGTTGTGCCTACCGGAGGAGAGCCACCAATTCAGTCCGTCCAGCCTACGGATCCTGATGATGGCACTTTGGTGGGTCTCATCAGGTCATTATTAGCTTCCCGAGATCGACGAGGAGATGCCTTGCACCAGGCAGTGGCAGATGCTTTGGCCAGAGGAGGTCATCAGGGTAACAGCGCGGCCAACAGCTTCAAGCGCTTAAACCCTCCCTTCTTCGACGACAGTGAAGATGCTATCGCTGCTGAAGCATGGCTTCAGGACACGAAGGTGATTCTAGAAGCGGCGAAGATGCCCGAGAGCGAGAAGGTGGCGGTGGTGTGCCTGCAGTTGTTGGATCTTGCCCGCAGCTGGTGGACGGCACAGGCCGTTGGATTAGTGGCACCCATTGCTTGGGCAGTATTCAGAGAGAGGTTCCAGATCAAGTATTTTGATGTTATAGCTCGGTACGATCTACAGACGAGGTTCACCAATCTGAAGCAGAAGGACAGGACGGTCGACGAATATACGGCCGAGTTTTCGAGATTTAGTCGATTTGCTCCCACCTTGGTAGCAACCGAGTTCAATAGAGCCCAGCAGTTCCAGCAGAGGCTTCATCTGAAGATTCTATTGGCAGTGGAGCAGTTTGAGCATCAGACTTTTGATGCAGTATTGAGAGCAGCTCGGAGGCATGAGTATACCTCCCAGAGGATCGTGGATAGGACCGGAGGTCGAAAGCGATCCCATAGCCAGATGAATCCGTCTTCAGCACCAGCCCCGACAGCCAGGGCTTTGACCATTGGAGCTCTGAGGCTGGCGGCCTCAGAGACGTCGGTTCAGCATTCAACCCCGACGCACCCTCAGAAGCAGAAGCATAAGCATTCTTCCGCGGTGGGATGTTCACACTGTAGGAAGCCAGGGCATGTGCTATCGGAGTATCGCAGAGCACAGGGTTTGTGCTTGGCTTGTGGTGCCCCAGACCATAGGGTTGGGAACTGCCCGAACAGGGGGAGTTCATCATCAGCTTTCTTTAGTCCTTCAGTTAGAGGACCAGTACCAGTCCAACAGCAGCAACCGTACCCCTTCCCGAGGCCATTGCCGACGCAGGCCCAGACATTCCAGCAGCAAAGACTACAGCAGTATGCCCAAGCCCAAGCCCTGATCCAGAGCAGACAGAGAAATTTTCAACAGAGGGGACCCACACCCAGAGGACATGGTCAAGTGCTGGCTTTGACCATAGGAGAGAAAGGATTAGTACCAGGAGAGGTAGTGGCAGGTACTATTCTCGTCAACACCTTTTCAGCTTCAGTATTATTTGATTCTGGTGCCTCGTATTCATTTATGTCTGCACGATTTACGACACGAATAGGAATGGAGCCCGAGTTATTATCAGTAAGGCTCAATATACTTACTGGTAACGGACTTGTGGGAGTAGATAGGGTATTTTCCTCGTGTCGGATCGTAGTTAGCAGTAGAGAATTCCCCGCTAGATTGATAGAGTTCCCGATGGCCGATTATGATGTGGTCTTATGGATGGATTGGTTGAGGGATCAGTATGCTAGGATAGACTGCCATATTGGTAGGGTTGTTTTTAGCATTCCAGACGAGCCAGAGTTTTTCTTCTCCCGAGGCAAAGTTGAACCTTCTCCTCCAGTATTGCAGATGGCAGTAGCAGCAGTGCAGTTACCTCGGATAGTCGAAGAGTTTCCAGATATTTTTCTATAGGAGCTTCCAGGGATGCCGCCAGAGCGGGAGATCGAGTTCGCCATAGACTTGATCCCCGGGACAGCCCCAGTGTTAGAAAGAGTCTACAGGATGGCGCCATCAGAATTGGAGATATTGTACAAGATGATTGAAGAACTTAGGACCAAGGAATTCATTCGTGCTAGTGGATCACCTTGGGGAGTCCCGATGCTTCTTGTGAAAAAGAAGGATGGTGCGTCTAGGTTATGTATAGATTATCGTACCTTGAACTCAGTGACAATCAAGAATAGATACCCTCTTCCGAGGATAGATGACTTGTTTGATCAACTCAAAGGGACAGCAGTATTCTTGAAAATTGATTTGGCTCAGGATACCATCAGATCAGAGTCAAAGAGCAGGACATCCCGAAGACGGCTTTCAGATCGAGATATGTGCATTGGGAGTTCCTTGTTATGCCCTTTGGAGCAACCAATGCGTCGACAGTATTCATGGACCTCATGAATCGTATTTTTATGCCTTACTTGGATCAGTTCATAATTGTGTTCCTAGACGACATCCTGGTCTACAGCAAGAATGAGGCAGAACATGAGCAGCATCTCCGTGTAGTTCTTCAGACTCTCCGAGAGCACCAGTTGTATGCCAAGTTCAGTAAATACGAGTTCTAGCTCGATCATATTTCGTACATGGGTCATATCATCACCAGAGGAGGAGTAGAAGTGGATCCCCAGAAGATCGTGGCTATTGAGACATGGCCAGTACCCAGCACAGTTGCAGAAGTTCGCAGTTTCCTTGGAATGGCCGACTACTACCGGCGATTTATTTCAGACTTTGCTCGGATTTCAGCGCCATTGACCCAATTGACCCACAAGAATGTACAGTTTGCTTGGACAGCAGAGTGTCAGGATTGTTTTGAGAAGTTGAAGCGAGGCTTGATGACGGCACCCATTCTTACGCTCCCAAATGGAACCAGAGGATTCTCAGTATACTGTGACGCTTCCGACAGAGGTTTAGGATGTGTTCTGATACAACATGGTAAGGTAATAGCTTATGCGTCATGAAAACTTCGTGATCATGAGAGAAATTATCCAACCTATGACTTGGAGCTCGCAACCGTAGTATTTGCACTTAAGTTGTGGAGGCACTACTTGTACGGAGATAGAGTGGAGATTTTTACCGATCATAAGAGCCTGAAGTATGTTTTCACCCAGAAGGATCTTAACATGCATAAGAGAAGATGGCTAGAGCTGCTTGTGGATTATGATGTCAACCTGCAATATCATTCAGGAAAGGCCAATGTCGTAGCAGATGCATTGAGCAGGAGAGCCAGAGCTTATTTCTTAACAGCGCAACTAGAGCTGTTAGCAGATCTCTAGAAGATGGGTATAGAAGTTGTTTTTTCTTCCAGTGTGGCATTGATGGCCATTATGCAGGTTTAGTCTACTATAGTCGAGAGGATTCGGATGGCGCAGTCAGCAGATTCCAAGATTCAATGACTCAGAGCAGAGTGTGAGACAGGACGGCGACCAGAGTTATGCATCAATAAGGACGGTACACTTAGGCATGGTAAGCGTCTTTGTGTATCCAGTGGAGATATCAGACCGAAGATCATGGCAGAGGCCTACAGTTTTCAGTATTTCATTCATCTCGGCGGTACGAAGATGTACCGTGATATCCGTCAACACTTCTGGTGGAATGGTATGAAGAGGAAGATAGCTCGGTTTGTCTCTCGATGTTTGGTTTTCTATAATTTAAAGCTGAACATCAGAGGCCAGCTGGACTTCTTCAGCCCTTGTCAATTCCAGAATAGAAGTGGGAGCATATAATCATGGATTTCGTGACTAGGTTACCTAGATCCCCAGCTGGCCGAGATGCTATTTAGGTTATAGTTGACCGGCTCACGAAGGTGGCTCAGCTAGCAAAGATGTACCTCAGACAGATTGTCAGGTTGTACGGTGTTCCAGTCAGTATCACTTCGGACCGAGATTCAAGATTTACGTCGCACTTTTGGTGTAGCCTGCAAGAGAGTTTGGGGACTCACCTCCAGTTCAGCTCAGCTTATCACCCGCAGATAGATGGTTAGTCAGAGCGCACGATCGAGACACTTGAAGATATGTTACGGTCTTGTACACTCGACTCGGTGGTTCGTAGGAAGATCACCGCACCTGGTAGAGTTCTCATACAATAATAGCTTCCAGGCCAGTATCCAGATGGTACTGTTCGAGGTACTGTACGGTAGGAAGTGCAGATCTCTGCTAGCCTGGGATGATGTTGGAGAGAGATAGATGCTCGGTCCAAAAATGATTGCCCAGACAGTTGAAGTGGTCAAAAGAGTCAGGGATCACCTTCGAGTTGCCCAAGATTGCCAGCACCATTGGGCCGATTCTCATCGGCACCCTCTTGAGTTTTCGATCGGCAACCATGTATTCCTGAGGATTTTGCCTAACCGTGGCGTCATTCGTTTCGGCGTACGGAGAAAGCTTAGTCCTAGGTATATAGGACCGTTCGACATTCTGGAGCGAGTAGGTGATGTATCCTATCGTCTCGCTCTTCCACCGTCGCTACGTGAGGTGTATGACGTGTTCCATGTATCCCAACTACGATGATATATCTCGAACCCGAGCCACATCCTAGATCATTCAGAATTGGTTGTTGGTACCAACCGTTCGTATGAGGAAAGGCCCGTATCTATATTGGACCGGAGAGAGAAGATACTCAAGAATAAGACTATTAAGTTAGTCCGTGTTGCTTGGGGCTATCACTCTTTGGGTGAGTCAACATAGGAGCATGAGGATGATATCCGATCGCAATATCCCGACCTGTTTGGCTCGTAAGGTATAATGTCTTTCTTATGACTTATGCTCTAAAATTCCTAGCTTGAATGAATAACTACATGATAGAACGATTGGTATAGCTTGCCTGTGATTAGTATAGCTTGTCCTTGCCTCTCTAGCCTCTTAATTAAATTTTGAGGATAGAATTCTTTTAAGGTGGGTAGAGTTGTAATGCTTGTGGTTCATATTACGTATCTTGGTACGCGTATACATATTTTGACTCGTATTGCATGATTCCATGCTTGGCTTGTCTTGGCATTACATGGCTTGGTCTATTTTTGGTTGGTTCGGCTAGGCTTGGTTTGCCTTGGTTCATCATGAACCAAGGTAAGAACCCTTACCTACCTCTACCATCCCCATTTATTAGCCCAACTCTCTCTCTCTTCATTTACTTCTTCTTCTCCACCATTACTTCTTCACATACCAGGAAGAGAGCTTAGGCAAGTGCAGCTTGCTTCATGGAGGAACCCAAATTTTATTGTTCCATTTTTTTCTCCACGAGTTTCTAGCACACTTTAATATTTAGCATTTCTAATTTCCATGGTTCAATTTATGTAGATCTAAGTTTATTGTATTTTTAGATTTCTTGGGTTTTGATCTACTTAACATTGCTATTTCCAAGTTTTAATGGTGCCATGTCGTAGATAATTTCTTTCTGCCCCATTTTGACCTATGGAAGTCTGAATTCCGACTTCGGATGAAGGGTTTATGAAGCCTTGAAGCCATGGACTTCATGGCTCTTCTTCTCGGACAAGCAGAGAAGAAGAACAGTCTAGAGCCGCATGATAGCCTTAGCCGCATGAACATTAATGCGGCAAGTCTCTCTTAACCGCATGGCGCATTACATTTCCAGCCGCATGAAGACAAACCATTTCAGACGCATAGGCCTCAGCATAATACGAGCCGTATGAACTCCTGTCTACCTGTAGCCGCATAAAACTCTGTTCAGTTGAGCCGTATGGCGCCAATTCCTGTAGCTGCATATAACTCGTATTCCCTCCAGCCGCATAAAGCTTTGGCATAACTTAGCCGCATGAGCTTGCGTACTCTTGCCGCATAAGACCCGTAAGCCCCGCAGCCGCATATGCAAGAGATTCCTCGCAGTCGCATGAGTGCGCACTTGTTCAGCCGCATAAGCCCCATCCGTTCTGTTGTCGCATAAGCCTGAGATCCTCGCAGCCGCATAAGCCCCGCAGTACTTCCAGTCGCATGAACTTATTATATTCCAGCCTCATACGCCTCCTTCCTTCCCGAGTCGCATGGCTCTTGCCAAGTGCAGCCGCATACGGCCCTGTCTTCCCCCAGCCGCATAAGGCCCTGTCTTCAGCAGCCGCATGAAGTCGATGCTTCAGCAGCCGCATACGCTCGAGTGTTCCGCAGCCGCATAAGTTGTCCCTGGGTCCTTAGCCGCATGGACTTGCCATATTCCAACCGCATGAGCTCTATTCTCTTAACCGCATGGCTCCTTTCACAATCTTGTCCTTTTATTATTATATATATATATTATTATTATTATTGAAATATCTCAATTATGTTTCTGCCATGTGAGTTCTGACATGTTCTATGGACACGAAAGTGGCCCGCCTTGGCGTACCGTTGACAAGTAAACTTGACATGATATATCACTACATGCTGTTACGACAGCTAGCCCGATATGACAAGTATGAATGAACTAGACACCGTGGACGATTGTGTTTGTACCAATAAACCAGTACTGTCTTGCATCATGTCTAGGATGGGACCCCTGAGTGCCACGGTCAGGGATACCAACTGCAATTGACTAAGGCTAATGAACTAGAATAATTCAGTAGTCATGAAGAGATTTCCCAGCTACAGGCAATCCCATTATCTGGGCGCATTAAGTGGACTTGTAGCCTACCGACGAGTAGGGTACATTTTTTGGCACACAGTCATGTGGTACACCTTTTATAAACAGACATTCGACTTGGATAACCTGGATGGTTTGCAGGGCTTGTGGCTGTTGGATAATCTCATTGTATCTTGCTAGTAACTAGGCTTATGATAACCCTAGTTAGTTAAGGTATCAAGCCGTACTCTTTGCTTGGCCGCGATTGATTGGATGGAATCTAGTCTAGCTTAGTCTCATCCTGATCTTTTACAAAATTGTGAAAAGACATGATTACTTATACTTGCCTCAACAATAACGATCAGGGGTCCGGTTCTGTTCAGGCGAAGGGTTACAACCCCGGTCCTTGTTTGGTTTAAGGGTTGTGACCTGGCTTCCGGAGCAGTTCTGTGTCCTCTCTTCGTTTATTGTCGTATTGCACCCTTTGCCCTGCTCGCCATGTTTTACCTTACTTCAATATCATGATTATCTATACTGTCTTCAACAATAAAGATCAGGGGTCCAGTTATGTTCAGGCGAAGGGTTACAACCCCGGACCTTGTTTGGTTTAAGGGTTGTAACCTAGTTCCTGGAGCAATTCTGTGTCCTCTCTTCGTTTATTGTCTTGTTACTTACCAATAGTATTCTAGACGGGTTTCTATTCAGGTGAAGGGTTCCAACCCCGGTCCTTGTTTGGTTTAAGGGTTGTGACCTGGATACTTGAATGGTTTCCTTGTACTCAGTTTACTGTTACTATTTCTATTATTATTAGTTCTTTATTTATCATCTTTAATATTTTATTATGATATGCTGGTTTTAGTTCCTGAATGAAGCCTCCTTTGTGGCACTTGCACTTTCTGGGATCTGACCCAGCTGGTTTTGTATGGCCAGATATCGGAGCAGCTCCAGAGGATCTGCCTACCTTCCAGCCAGATGGTCACCACCAGGCGTAACCCTGGCAACGAGTGGGTTTCTTTTGTCCTTACACTTTATTATAAAATTATTCCTTTGAGGTGTTTAGCCGACGAGCACATGTTTAGCTCGAATACATTTTACTTACTGTCTGCCTACGGGCTGTAACATGATTGACAGATCCTAGGGTTGATCATGTATGACTAAGCTCTTGCTAGTCCTGACATTTTGCAACGACTAGCTTCATGATCAGCTGAATATATAATGTTTGGGACGCCTTACTATTGTATATTTGGTGATCTTACATCTTGTAACATTTATTTACTTGCTTGTGATTGAGACACTAGACTTGCTCATGACCTTAAGAGACTGTTAGCTTGTAGTTAAACCCTGATGTATCTAGACAGTCGTGACCGTATAGCGAGGTAGGTTGCACTTCCATATACGTAGCTGGCTATGTCTGCCCCCGCTTTCCAGTATTCTGGTTCTGGGGCGTGACAGTATATACATGTGATTGTGTGTTGATAGACTGGTATGACCTTGTGATGGTGTGTGCTTGCTAGAATAGGCTGGCTAGGCTTAGTGAGACTTGTTTGGGTTAGGCTTGACCTAGTTGACCTAGTTTGACTAGTGTAGTTGACTAGAGTTGACCAAAGGTTGACTTTAGCCTAGATTGACCCCAAACATCATGTAGATGCATTGTAGCAGTTTATTTTACTATTTTAGACATATAGTGACTTGTATTGTTCTATATGAGCCAGATACCACTCATCGGACAGTATATTCTTTCAGATATTCAGGATACAAGGCGAGTACATTCTCTGATCGTTTCATATCTTGATTAGGATTATATTCCTGCTTTAGATTACTTTACTTGAATACTGACACATTGGTAACACTGATTAGTAGTATATGGATCTTTTCATGTGATGTTGTCCCCTTAGCGGATACATCGGGTATTTCGTATTCGTGGACTTTATCATGGGCACCGTGTACTCCTTGTGTTCGTGTTACTTGTGTACAAATCGTATGAAATCGTGTACTCTCATGTGCTCATATGATCATCGTGTACAACTATACTTCGTGTGCAATAACATAACTTGACTGGATCTTTGTGTATTGATTGGGGACGGAGGAGTAGAAGTGGTTATGTGATCAATCTTGTAGTTACTCGTGTGAACCTCTGTAGATTACTCATGTGCAACATCGTGCCATTTACATAACCGTCTTGTGCTCTGAATCACTAGTCACTTATAGTTCTTACTTAAAAAAAAATATTTCCAGTTTATAAATATCTCTCTTGTTTTTATGTACATCTTCTTACAGTTCATGTATCTTACTCTCTAGCATATTTATATTTCCTAACCTGTTATGATTTGCATGAGATATATTGTGCTCGCTCTTGTCCTGACTGGACCTGTTGAAAATATTACAGAGGATGAGGACGAGGCACTCTGTACCACATATTATAGGACTACCCTAGAGGATTGCTGTGACTTGGATCAGTAGCACGATCCATTAGCTGTAGATGACATACCATTAGTTTAGAGTAGTTTTAGTTGTACTTATTTATACTCTATGTATTACTGTATTTGAGATTGGGATGTTTTTCTGGATTTGTGATATCTTAGACACTTAGACTTCTACTTGTTTGTATCTCTTTGTGATTCATTTCATATCTATCTATCTTATCGTATTTCTGCCTTAGATGTGATTGAGACTATATTCTGTTATGTCGCCTCCATTCGGAGTGTATATACTGTACAGGTACCTTATATTGTTAGATGATTGACCTAGGATAATGTTCTACCGCCGACATTGCGACGTAGGCTGGACGTACCCACTTCTCGTGCCCTTACTCTAGGGTACGGGTCATGACAAATTTTTAGTGGTGGCTCATGCAGGTCGAGTTTATGTAGTGGTATTCGAACTAGAGTATTACTACAGCCTGCAGTAGGATTAGGATATATTTTTGAAGGTACTCAATCACAGTTAGGATTCCTTGAGGGATTCCTGGGACGACCCTTGAGAATCTTATTTAAACTTCAATTTGAAATCATTTCCCTTGTTTTGTTCGCTCTCACTCATTGATTATTGAATTTGGTTTTTGATGGATCGTTGTTGATTTTGATTTTCCTATCGAGATGAATTTTATGGCCTGATTTACGATATTTTATGATAACATATATTGACAAAAATAACAGGGATGGTAAAACGTCTACTTGATTATGGAACCTGTCGTTTATCGCAGCCATATTAGCTGGCATGGCGGAAGCATAGAGACTTGACTTCGGACGTACATATCTTGGTTATGAGATTTTTAATTTCTCGCAGCTATACTAGTCGGCATAGTGAGATTTCCAGACGACATAATTTTAGAGGTACATACCCCAGTTATGGAATCTATCGTTTATCGCAGCCTTGCTTACTGGCATGGCGAGGACTCTGAGTAACATAATTTTGGACAGATGCATATGATTATCAGATTGTATCTTGAGAAGGTTTTAAACATATCATCTCTATCATACCCTTCTGTTGTTATAAATTGTATTCCATCATCAAATAACTTAAGAGTAGGGATATTTAGTTTTTATAGAGCTTATTCTTATGTAATTCTTTCATAGTGTAATGATATGATGACTTGTAGAGTGTTTGTACCCTAGAGATGATAGTTAGCATTGGTATGAGAATAATAACCTATTGTAGATGATTCTCCTATTATTTATAATACCTACCAGTTTTCATATATGATGTTAGTATGCCTTACAGCCTTGATGATTTATTATTATTTTTCCCTTATCCTTTCCAGTAAGGCACCCATGACCAGAGCCTGTCCTTGAGTGTAGTTGTAGTTTTACCTAAGATAGAGAGGTCTATATATATAGATAGGTTACAGATGATATTGGCATATGAGGTAGGGGTTTGGTTGGTATCTATAGGTCATTTTTGTATAGGGTTATAGACATGTTATTTAGCCTATATTTGGTCCAGTTTTCTATTTTAGTTAAGTTCTCCTTGTATTGAGTTCAATCATGTTTAATCAACCTTTATAGGCAGTGTGCAGACCCTTTACTAGATACCCTGTCCCCTTGGTTTAGATTTGTACAAGTTGTTCACTGCACTCAACATTTTGTTACATACCATATTGCATCATAGATTTTACTGGACCAATGTTCAAACCCTAATTATTGACTCACCAATATAACCATCAACCCCTAAACATATTCTACATATCTGGGAGGTTAGTATCATGCATATTAGAGGTCTGCACTCATCCTTACTTTCTGTACATGGTGTCATACTGCATCCCCTAGCATTTTACTTTACTTGATAGCCTTGCAATATCCTTCATTATAACCTGCAGTACCTGCCCTACAGTGGAGTTTAAACCTTTGCATGATTGTTCAGTCCATTTAGGACAGTAGTATAAATTGGGGATATAATGGGGGTTGTTAATAATAGTTCTCCCTTGATCATTGTTCTGTCCCTCTTACATTCTTAGATACAGATGATACCTGTTTAGCCCATCTGTCCAGATACATGTCCAAACCTTCCCTTCATTGTTGGTTCAGTCTCCCAAAAGCCCCTACCTGGGCATTGGTTCAATTTTTCATATGTATGTGTCCTACATATCATTGTCCTATATTGATTGTTCTGTATCTTCATGAGCAGCCATGCTACACCACTGTTCTGTCCCAATACACCCTCCAGTATCTTACCCCTTCATTGGAGTGATAGGTATGTGGTAGGATGTGGACGTTATTAGACTTTGAGTAGAGTTGAGGTGCTGATGGATTAAATATATATAGCTTGTATAGATATAATGTATTTTGATTGGTATGTAGCATGCACTCATTTGCAGTATACTGCCTATTGTATTCCCTGTACACCAGTTTGGTTCACTTCTTTTAGACCACTGTCTTGCATGTAGTTTAGTAGGTGTTCAGTCCAGATAGAAAGGAGAGGCCCAGGTTTGATCCAAAGACATGTTTCAGTCACCATGTGAGTTTCCTTTCACTTTAACTTTACAAGTTGGACCCTAATGTCCTGTCCTTTTGCTTATAAATTCAGTCTCCTTAGCATTATTCCCTTTTGCCTACATAGATGTTTCAGACCTTTCATCCTTAGCCTAATCTCTAAGCATTTGTTCAGTTCCTTATAAGTTTAGTCTACTTTAAACAATTTAATGGTCGGTTATATATATATATATATATATATATATATATATATATATATATATATATATATATATATTATATATTTTATATATATATATATATATATATGATATACTTAGGATATATGTGATAGGTTGTTGTTCTTGAGCTTATGTATATGTGGTATTTGGGATTTGTGTGCTTAGATTATAGGTATTGAGATATGGTGACTTGATAGGATTTAGGAAGTTAAGAGTTAGTCTATTATAGAGTTTTTTCTTTTGCTAAATTCTAGTTGCCAACACCTAGATAGCTAGCATAGGTAAAACCCTAAAAAGTTGACCAGTTGTTGACCAAGTGCTTAGATGTTGAGAAATTGACTAGTTGTTGACCAATAGTTGACCATTGACTATGTTTGACTTAGTTTGACTGGAGATAGGATTAGAAGTAGGTTGATTGTTGTGCTTGTTTGATCATGTCTGATTAATTAGTAACTTGATATCATGTTTGTGTTTAGGTCGGAGACATAGTTTTTCTGAGGATATCTCCGACTCGTGGTACCATACGTTTTGGTGGGGGTGGGAAGCTTAGCCGCGCTTCATCAGACCTTTCGTGATCAGTGGGAGAGTTGGTGACGAGGCACACAGGCTAGACTTGCCACCTGCACTAGTGGGTGTCCACAACATATTCCACGTATCACAGTTGAGACGGTATGTGGCTGATCCTAGCCATGTACTTGACCATTCGGAGATTGAGGTGGGACCTACTCTCGGTTATCCAGAGTAGCCAGTGGAGATTCTGGATCGCCGAAAGAAGGTACTAAGAAACCAGGTGATACCCTTGGTTCGCGTCACATGGAGGCATTATTCTCCAGAAGAGTTTACCTGGGAGCGAGAGGATGAGATGCGCGAGCGATACCCATATCTTTTTCGATCTTGAGGTATGATTGTCTATCCTTCTCATTAGTTTAGTTTCGTCATTTTAATTTCGAAGACAAAATTGTTTTAAGAAGGGTAGATTTGTCACTACCACATTTTTAGCTTGAGGGTATTTTGGTCATTTGGTGAATTTTTGAATTTATTTTAATTTATTGAATTGGTGATTTCTATTTTGACTTTAGCTAATTGAGACTTTGGAGACTAACCTAGAAGTTAACCCTAGCTATGGTGACATAGTTAGCATGGTGTGACCCTAGTCTAACTTAAGTCAACCCTATTTAGTCACTTAGAATCTAGTTTCAATAGGAGGAATTAAGAATAGGTGCAATGACTTATGACTTAAGGATTTAATTTCATGACTTATGAAACTTAGCCCATAGGCCCATTAGTGAAACCCTAACCCTAACCAAGCCATAAGTGGCCGGCCAACCTATGAATCCCCCCTATATAATCTTCTTTCCTTTGTTCTTGTCTCTTTTGTGCTCAACCAACTTCTTGAAAGGAAAGAAAAAATCCCCATCTTCCCAACTTCATATTAATTCTATTTTAATTCCTTTTTAATCCAAAATTTTTGCAATAGTTTCTAATCACCCTCTATTTGATGTTCATGGAGAATGATTTCAGTTTTTGAGCAATTTGGAGGATTTTGCTAGCAACGAGAACCATTTAATTTGGGGCTTTTTCTTGATCATTACAACCTATAGGTAAATCCTTCAAATTTCATTTTAATTCTGTTTTCATTGCGTGGTAGCCTAGATCTAGGTGTCCCCTAGCTGTAGTGAAGGTTGGTGTCCATTGTATTTGATTTCGTGTCCGTATCGAACACGTATCGTTGCTAGTGTACAAGTGTTTGATGAAATGCCTGTGAGAAGTTTTATTCTCTGTTTTTGAAATCTATTTGAATAGGAATGTTGCTTCTGATGTGTCTTGTGATTTCCCTAACTTTGGTTCGTGTTTTGGTGTCGTATCGTGTCTACACGAAGCCATGGACACACGCGTACACATGGTTAGGGTTCCCCTGCTACTCGACTTCGTGTGTGCTGTGCACACTACACGAGAGCAGCTGCCACTTGGCAGTGAGGAGGGGGCTGTGTCTCCGAACCAGTCCCCCAAGCCTCACGACCAATGGTGTCATGTCGAACACGCAGGGTCACGTGCATGGGGAATGTAATGTCGTACGTACGCGTGCATTGGCCTCCTGTTACGGGTCTCGTATCCGTTATGGACACGATGGGGACACGTGGCAGGCTGCCTGGGGTGTAGCCCTATCCTAGGCGAACCCCCAGACACGAGCACGTGTCCTAGTTTGTATCGTGTCGTATCCACGAATGCTGTGAACACGTGTACGACGCTGTGTCCAGTTTCAGTGTTCGTATGTGTTTTTAGTGTCTTGGACACGATTGTGTCCACTTAGTGGGACACAGAGACCATGTTTGACACGTACACACTTGACACTTTGATTACCAACCCTTAATTGTAGATTATTGTTTGAATTTAGCCTTCGATTTGGGTTATCCCCAATTGTCTGACACATGTACACTGTTTCGATAATTCTGAGATTAGATTATTTCTTAACTGATTTCTAAATGATAATTTTCCATGATTAGTTCACCTACATATGTAAGAGATGATGATCATGTTGGGTTTATGATTGGTGCTTGGATTGGGTTTCGAAGTATTAGGACTGTTATGTGAACACTGTCATTTTCCTAAAAACTGTCATGATTTAAACTGATTTCCTGAGTTTTGACACCCATTCACTGTATGCAATTCACTGAAACTGAGTTCATACATTACACACACATATATGTGAATCACCCCTACCCATTTGACACACACACACCCAACCTATCCACTGCTACCTATTGTTTTCCTGAGAACACTACATCCTTACACTATTAGCTCACACACACACTGGACTGTCATTGACACTACACACATATGTAAACTTGACACCCTATCTACAGTTTTCCTGAGACACATTGTTTTTATATTGATTCATACACACACTATTTTCTATGTATATCACACACATTAATCTCTCCACTGTTTTTATATTGCACGCTGATTTCCTATGTCCCATACACACACGTTACAACTAATGTATGCACACTATTTCCCATTTCATGTTCACACACCCACACATGCTCTATTAAAACCTGAGAATGGAATATGTGTGAAATATATATATGGCCTATTGGCTATATATGGGATATAGCCTATGGTTCCTATGATGTAGCATATGTGTATATGGCATGTATACACATGTGATTGTGTGTTGATAGACTGGTATGACCTTGTGATGGTGTGTGCTTGCTAGAATAGGCTGGCTAGGCTTAGTGAGACTTATTTGGGTTAGGCTTGACCTAGTTGACCTAGTTTGACTAGTGTAGTTGACTAGAGTTGACCAAAGGTTGACTTTAGTCTAGATTGACCCCAAACATCATGTAGATGCATTGTAGCAGTTTATTTTACTATTTTAGACATGTAGTGACTTGTACTATTCTATAGGAGCCAGACACCACTCCTCGGACAGTATATTCTCTTCAGATATTCAGGATACCAGGCGAGTACATTCTCTGATCATTTTATATCTTGCTTAGGATTATATTCCTGTTTTAGATTACTTTACTTGAATGCTGACACGTTGGTAACACGGATTAGTACTATATGGATCTTTTCATGCGATGTTATCCCCTTAGCGGATACATAGGGTATTTCATGTTTGTGTACTTTATCATGGGCATCGTGTACTCCTTGTGTTCGTGTTACTCGTGTGCAAATCGTGTGAAATCGTGTACTCTCATGTGCTCACATGATCATCGTGTACAACTATACTTCGTATGCAATAACATAACTTGACTGGATCCTTGTGTATTGATTGGCGACGGAGGAGTAGAAGTGGTTATGTGATCAATCTTGTAGTTACTCGTGTGAACCTCTGTAGATTACTCGTGTGCAACATCGTGCCGTTTACATAACCGTCTTGTGCTCAGAATCACTAGTCACTTACAGTTCTTACTTATCATGTATATATTTCCAGTTTACAAATATCTCTCTTGTTTTCGTGTACATCTTCTTACAGTTCATGTATCTTACTCTCTAGCATGTTTATATTTCCTAACCTGTTATGATTTGCATGAGTTATATTGTGCTCGCTCCTGTCCTGACTGGACCTGTTGAAAATATTACAGAGGATGAGGACGAGGCGCTCTGTACCACATATTATTGGACTACCCTAGAGGATTACTGTGACTTTGATCAGCAGCAGGATCCATTAGCTGTGGATGACATACCATTAGTTTAGAGTAGTTTCAGTCGTACTTATTTACACTCTATGGATTACTGTATTTGAGATTGGGATGTTTTTCTGGATTTATGATATCTTCGACACTTAGACTTCTACCTGTTTGTATCTCTTTATGGATTCATTTCATATCTATCTATCTTATCATATTTCTGTCTTAGATGTGATTGAGATAGTATTCTGTTATGTCACCTCCATTCGGAGTGTATATACTGTACAGGTACCTTATATTGTTAGATGATTGACCTAGGACAGCGTTCTACTGCCGACACTGCGGCGTAGGCTGGACGTACCCACTTCTCGTACCCTTACTCTAGGGTGCGGGTCGTGACACCACTGAGTGGCACACTAGTGACATGTGCATAGTGGGCTTCGAGTAGATCATAACCATTTATTGAGTCAAAAAAATTTGAGTCAAAATTGGGTCGCCAATTGAAGTCGGAAAGTTCATCGGTATTACGGTAAGGGTTATAGTTAGCCATTTTGACCCGAAAGTCGCATCATAAAAATAGAGTACCAGGGGACGTGTTTGTATGGCACATGATATGCCTAGATGAAGGTCGACTCGTCTAGGTCTTGCATATAAAATTTGTTAGCAGAAAAAGACTAATATTGTGCTCCAAATTTCAAGGTCACGGTAGGAGTATCCATAGTGTTACGGATAGAAGTGGACGTTGTGAACTACTGGGTTATTTGCTCGATTGGAGGAAATGTGTCAAGTCAAAGATCGTGCTTTGAATTTCAACAATGGAGAAACGACTACGTATGTCATCCTTGTGCTTCCAAGTTGGTGAGGGATGCCATGATGACACATGTACCGGGGAAATTGAATGGTTCACTCTTCTATAGCACCAGACAATTATTGCTAGGGATACAAATTATAAGGTACATCATTTAAGGATCTCTAACTACTAAGTCGTAAATCTCTATTTGTAATAAGTCAGCTAGACTGTGGTCAATAGATTCATAATGGTGTCGAAGGTAATGCATATTGATTGTTGCTGATAACTAGTAATTCATACTAAGACAAGTATTATGCTATGCATGTTGACCAAGCTAATGAATGTGCTATTGTAATGCTAAGCCATGTCTAAAATAAATAACTGGTGTAACTAGAATAATACCTGCTAAATCCCCAACCTCAGGATGGGTGTCTATCACAACCATGCTAAATGCTTGCCCATGCCCTTGTCCATTTGTCTCCTGTCTGGCCCGACTAACTTGTGCCAAGTGGTCAACTAAGTGTATTCCTCTAGGATAACCTCCATGTGATGTTTGATTGGGCCCTGATACTGGTCCTATTGCTACGGGTCCTTACATCCACTGTTGTGTTGCCTTTAGCTGTTCTGTACAGTTCCGGGCTATGTGATGATTGGATCCACAAATCATGTATTGTCCTAATCTACGACGACAATCCTTCATAACATGACCCTTCCTATGACAGAAACGAAATGTAAGGAGCTCATCACTTGGATAGGGTAATGCCCTCGGACGTTGTTATGTCATAGAATGTCTGATTGGTCCACTCTGGATAAGGTTACTTGGCTCAGTTGCTGGAATAGGGTGTCTCTGAGTCTATTGTACCTCCTTGTAAAGGAGTTCCTGGATTCTAGCTTCTTCTAATATAGCAGCATGAGAAACTCTAGACTGCACGGTAGTATGCTTCTTGAGCTCTGGTATCAATCCTTGGTGAAACCTCTTAGCCCTTTCCTGCTCAGTAGGAATCAGTATCGCACCAAATCTGCTCAGTCGACTGAATTCCGCATCATACTCATCTACGGTCATGTTTCCTTGCTTGAGATGAAAGAACTGATCATAGAGGACATCACGTACATGGATAGGGAAAAACCTCTCATTGAAGAGTTGGTAAAACTCTTTCCAAGTCTGATTGGCTCCTAAACGTCTTTCTTCGGCTTTCCACCAGTGATGGGCCTTGTCTTCTAAGAGAAAGTCCATTGTTGTCATCCAATCATTTGTTGGCAACTGGGATGCCCTCAATAGCTTCTCCGTGCTGATAAGCCATGCGGCGACCTCTAGTGATTCCTTGGTACCTCTAAAGGGCTTGGGGTTCATATCCATGAAGTCCTTGATAGATCCCTCATATGGATGTAGAGCTGGTGCTGGTATCGATGCCGGAGGTGGAGTTGGGGGCCTAGTCAGTGCTTCCATCATGCTCTACCTCATCAGCTCAGCCTGTTGCCACTGAGCATGCATCATAGCATACATAAACTGCGTAGTAGGGTTTCCATCCTCTGGTGGTGGAGGCATTTGTGGTCCGGACTGAGGTGGATACTGCTGAGTGAATGGTGGTGGAGGTGGTGGTACATTTCCCTCGGATGGTACTACGGTTGCCTGCCTAGTCTGGATGACTGGTGGCACTTGGGTTTCCTATTGTACCATTAATGGGGTCATGGTAGTCTGCGACTGTCCTGGCAGATACGGAGTCACCGGAGTTATTAGAGGATTCTGCTCCTCTTGGGTAGACGCATCATCAGATGTGAGGGCCAAGGTAGAGCTGGGTCTACTTCGTAGATCCATACTGCTGGCACGAAAATAGGATAACGTTAGAATAGATTCAATAAGTTACAGGTCAAGCAGTTGAAGGAGAGTTGTCAACGCAGTTGCGGATGAGATTTTGGGGAACAAGTTAACTATATCTTATTGAATAATTTTATGAAGAGCGAACCAAGTGCACTAGGTTGATCAGACCATTATGCACCAGTTCTGATAAACAATATGTTAGTGGGGTACCTCCAATAATATATATGTCATGAACAAGCTTGATAAAAGAATAAGCTTGCAAAACTAGGCTATACTAGCAGCAATGGTCAAGATGGTAAAACATAAGTACGCGAGATAATGATAAAAGAATATAAAATTTTCAAGTTCTTTAAGAATCGAAGTTTGTTCAGGGTTCGTGTCTATACATCCGTCATACTGTCTTCTGGTCTGAGGCCATGGTTACGGTCAAGGAAGTGTTAGGTCGTGAGGCATTCTACCCAACTTATAAGAGTTGAACTAGTAATGATGGAACGATGGAACATGTCTACCTAGTACGAGTCATCTTTCTAACCTCTATCAAGTACGAAAATATGACGATGTTGGGAAGGGCTAGATATGAGGCAATTCAGGTAATCAAAGAGAATTTAAAAGATTTGGAAGTCAAAGGAGGTAATAATCATGGATGAAATACTATTCATATTACTATATGCATGCTTGTTGGGTACAGTCATGTAATCCAACAATATTTTTTGACCTGCATGGGCCACCACAAAAACATGTAACGCCACAGTCCCAAAATACTTAGTACCAAGTACGCAGACATGCTAGCTGTATATATACGAAGAATACTCCAATATATGGAATCCTCGTATATATACATAAGCTGTAATAATATATATCACAGGCCAGGAAATCATAAAACTATATCTCATCCACAGCACACACAGAAGATATAAGAAATCCAAATAGAATAAATAAGTGATTCAAAAGATAGTCGGATGGACATTCCCACACCAAACAACTATGAAAAATAATCTCAAATAAAGTAGACGTCCACTATGAGTCACAAAGAATAACATAAATCTAGATATCAGCAGAAGATGCCTTGTCATCAAGGTAAGAAGGATCCAGTGCCGAGACATACTCCTCCGGGAAATCGCCTATACTTGGAGAGATCACCAGGTCCTCAGAGGGACGTAATAAGATACATGAAGAACATGCCATATAAACTGGATATAAAATATACCATAAGGTAAAAGTAAGGTGTCCAAACCATAACATGGCACAATATCCCATCATCAAAATGGTGGACTACCCCTACAACCAAACAAGGACAAGGAGTAGCACACTATTCCGTGATGTGACATTGTCCCGTGCCATGACTAGAGCATGACATTGACTAAGGTCTCCTAACCTTTCTAGTATACAATTTAGAAGAGATCATAATGTATGGGTAGGTAAAGGCTGACTCCCCCAGGACAAGGTAACAACTCACAACACGCACACGTCAAGTACCAATACTATCAGCCGGCATAACTCGAGGCTAGCGGCCCACATGATCCATCAGTCCACATAGCTCGAGGCTAGTGACCCTCACGACACGACTACCGTAGTACGTAATTACTACGGCTTTTGGGATTTGGGTAGCCTATACATTTTCCTGTCTTCTCCCTCTCAAGGTTACTAACAGAAGGTAGTCCTCTAAGACTAAGTCCTTATGCATATTAAAAGACAAGAAGGAGAAATAAAAGAAAGCATAATAGAGTAAACTATAAACAGCAAATCATAGATCCAACTGAAAATAAACAGAAAATATATATTCAGTAACAAAATAAAGAAAATACAACTAATTATAAGCAATAAATAAGACAAGGTATCTTACCTGGTGGTGCGAAAATGGCAAATCCAACAATCAAAAGCGTCAGCAAGAAACTCAAAATCTACGAACGACTCCGGATGTTGAAACAAATATCAAGAATGTTCCCAGTGTAAAAGATATATCTAGGAAACGCCCGTCCAAATGTCCAATTCTGGAACATGGGCAAAATCATAATTTCGAATCAAAATGATGTCCGCCGTTGGACCCATTTTGTACCGAAATGCGTACCAATATCTATGGTCTCTAAAGTCATCAAACTATATGTCTACAGGTCTGGTTTGAGAAGACGAACCCAATCGTATGTCCAAAGTTGGATTCCGGCGGGCCGTGTACAATTTTGCCCGTTGGATCGGGTCGCGGGCCCGCCAAAGAGGTGTTTCGGTCGACCTTCTCAGAATTGGACCAAACTTGGCACACAGGACCAGAAGAATGATACGATCCTGATGGCATAAATTTCGTCTCGATACGATGAACGTGAACGAAGTAATTAGAAAATTTGCAAAGAGGTCGATACGATGAATTTCGACGGATACACATCAAATTCGTCGCGCACACGCAACCAATTTGAATTTCGTCAAAGCCCACACATCCACGAAGTCGATACGCACCATTTGATGCTTTCGGTTTGTGACCACGTAGCCCGGTTTGTCGGGGCGCACGCCGTATCGGTGATTTTTTAAATATTTGACAGTTTCGGAAATAGGTTTTTCATAAACTTTACAACCGAAATTATTTCTATTTAGTGGATCAGCAATAAATCTACAAGGGGGATTTCACAGTCCTACATGTGGTCTAATTTTGTGTTCAAAAAGTTTTCAGAAATTGCTAGTGGATTGATCGGAATCGATCTCCGAACAGGGCTCCTGGACTGTTCAAATCCCTATTTATGAACAGGTGTTTGTCGATTTTTCAACTAGGTTTACCGAAGATATAGGGCATCTAAAATTGATCTATTTGACAGAAATTGCAGCTGTATATGTTATCTACACGCAGCATCTTATAGATCGAAAAATAGTAGAACAAGGCAGAAGAAAACTCACCTCGAAGATGGTCGTTTGGATTGCAAACGTTGTTGTTGTTGTCAGTGCGCGTACGGCCCAAGTCTGCGAATGCGGCCACTCCGATCGTCCGCGGTGGTCCACGACCGTGCGCCAACGTCGAGGAGAGGCGAGGAAGGGGATAGGTTTAGGGTTTGCGGTCGACTTCCTCTTTCTCTCGATGAAATATATATATAGATGTTTAGTCGGTTGTTTACTACTGGGTTGACTTTGAATTGTCGGGTGTAGGCTTTTTCTTTATCTCGCGAGATTTCAAAATCACGTGAGATTTTGTTTTTGTTTTTTTCTCTATACAGAGCAAAGCTCTGTTTGCTTGGGTCGAGGGAAAAATCTGTAAACAGTGTCGAGCACTGTTCACAAGTTTTGAATTTTTTTACTTTAATTCATATAACTATTTATATTTATTTACATACTTATAACTAATAAGTAAAAAAAACATTACTCTTATAGAAAATCTAAATTCAACTAACTTTTTAAATGAACATAATTTTATTTACTTATTTATTTATTTATTTGGCAAAACATATCCCACTTAATTAGAGTAATATATATATATATATATATATATATATATATATATATATATATATATATATATATATATATATATAAATATATATATATATATAATATATATATATATATATATATATATTTAAATTAATATATATATATATATATATATATATATATATATATATTTCTTTATTAACAAATAAAATAAAAAAAAATATATATATATATATATTTTAAATTAATTTCTATAAATTGACAAAAATTTATTTTCTACTATACAATAATATATTTAATAAAGATTTTTCTTTATTAACAAATAAACCTTTTATGTAAATATTTTCTTATCAAAAACCCAAAATTTCTAACAATCAAATAATCACAGAAGATATAATAACCCCCCTTTTATGAAAATAATAGTATTGAATTCATTATATTATGGAATTCATAATCACAATAAATTTTAAATACTAAACGTTTAATACATAAAACCCTTTTAATTAAAAGTAACTTATATATATATATATATATATATATATATATATATATATATATATATATATATATAAAGGGTTTTGCAACTTACGCCAAAAATAAAGGGACGAAGAGAGAAGTGTTATCGCCGCTATTTTAATCCAAAGGAGTTCTTCGAGTTCGTGAAAGGATGTGACAGCGAGCGTTCCAGAAGTTCTTTTGAACTTGCTGGTTCCTGGGAGCAGAACACAATCGGACGAATCTTGCTTTGAGCAACGGTGATCTTCATCACCCAGCAAAGTCATTGCATCAACTCCGGTTGAGAGCGATTCTTCATATCATTGCATCAACTTCGGTTGAGAGCGATCATTCATCTCGTTGCATCAACTTCGGTTGAGAACGAGTATTCATCTCTCTCTTACGAGAACGAATTTTTTGTCTCTTTGGAAATAAGAGTTCGAGATTTCCATTTTCCATCAAAAGATCTGTTTCGAGAATAACACCCTCTGCCCTGAATCCACTCAAATCAAGGATGCCCTGCCCCAACTACGGCATCCGCGTCATCTGTCCTATTTTTGACATCCCCGGTGTCTGTGCTTCCAGAGCCAGAGCCTTCCGGTCAACCTAGGTAATTTCTCTCTCTTTCGTTCACAATTTTTTTCTTTTTGTAGTTCTTGTCTATCCACATTCGGTTTTGGGTTGAAAAGAAGAAACATCAGAAGCTATTGTTAGCTTTGGGCTAAATGGGTTATGTTTCAATGGGCTTACTAGTTACCCTATATATATATATATATTTTTTTTTTCAATGGGCTTACTAGTTACCCTATATATATATATATATATATATATATATATATATATATATATATATATATATATATATATATATATATAAAATAGTTCGGCCTCAGTCTTAAATAGTAATGTTGATTATCGGTCTTATACGACTTATATATTTTTGATCACATCTAAGTAATGAATATTTCTAAAAAGGGTTTATACAAATATTAAATAATTTTATGGGCTTAAAGCATATTCTAAAATAGGTCTATATAGAGCTGTTTTCTATAAAATTCCTAAATTGGTTTATAATAATATTTCTAATAAGTTTTATGTATAGAGTTTCTAATAAGCTTACAAATATTTTCTAATAAATGTATTTCTAATTAGCTAAAAAAATTTCCTAGATAAACATATTTAGTTTGGCTATGGGATTAATTTATTAAAATTCTTTTGATTAGAGTAAGCATCTCTGGACCGTGACTAATCGATCTTTCCTACCTTCTTGTGATTGCAAATTTCTACATATAGATCCAAGCCAATTGGACTATTCTGGATCCAATAGGATTATCGGTTCCACCAGTTAAGGACCTCACGCGAGTACAGTTCTTGTTTGTTTCCAATATTGTTAATTACTATATTTGCTTGATTAGTGATATATATTTGATTTTTGATACATTCATTACACGGATTAGTGGCATATGTATTTAGTCATGATACCATATTTTATTGTGTTATTTTACCGTATTTTGTGACCCTTATCATGACTTAATCCTTATGTAGTAGTCGGGTGGAGAAGTACTAAGTAAATATGTGATCAGACCTTAGACCTTGTCATACTACATATTACATATTGCATAGTGGAGCATGTAGAACTTGCGGTGTAACTACCCCAGTTCAATCACATATTGAAAGGTTTACTTCAACTCACATAGATGGATATGTTTCCTTGTTCCATGCTCTACTTGTCATCATATAATTCTTGTTAACTGTTTTGCTTTACCTTTCATGCCATGATTTATAGTTTAATTATTTCATCATGTATGTCATTTCTATTTACTGTTTTTGTAGTCGTTATCATATATTTGGAATTGCATGCATGGATTGTACTCGTTATATTCCTGACTGAAAACTATTTTTTTTCAGATTAGTCGTAGCTACTCTTTATGTTGGATCTTAGGGAGATACGGGTATATTGGAAGGCCAAACCTAAAGACTAGTTAGATAGTTGAGTTCATCATTGAGTATTCATTTACTTGTCTTTTCTATAATTTGTGAGACATTTTATTTTGTATAAAAATATAAACCTTGGATATTGTAAATTGATTTAATTAATGTGAATGAGAAAAATAAAAGAAATTATTTATGAGCAATATTGTGACTTTCTTTATTGTGGGCTAGACAGCTTACTACGTCGATTCTGCGATGTAGGCTGGACTTGCACATGCACTCACATTCCGAAGAGCGGGTGTGGGTTGTGACAAGTTTTTTTGGTGGCCCATGAAGGTCAGTTTTCGTAAATCATGCAAACTCGTAGTACTACCAAATTAGTCGTACTGCTGCGAGCCTGCGATTAAGAATTGCTCTTTAATACTCGAATTGAATTCTTGGGTAGATAATACATAGTCTACACGATTAAGATAAGGATAAACGATGTTTGTGAGATACCCTTTCATGAAATTGAAATATTTTGTAATAATATTGCATTTTGATAAAATGACTTTAACCAAAGGTAGGTAGAGTCTTCAATTAAAGAATTGAGTTTTTGGGTTATTATCTTTGGTGTCGTCGAGGTTTAAATTTTCTATATGATTTGATGAATTTATTTATAAGGTTGAATTTTAAGTTCTCAAAGGAATTGATTTTGATTTAATTAATAAGGTCATAGAAATCTTTGAGGGTTTATCGAATTTGAAATTTTGAGGAGATTGTGATATAGTAGATTTAAGTTTATATTTGAAGTGCTTAAAGTTTGGAGATTTTAAATGTTTGGATTCGATTTTCGAATTTAAAATTTTGTAGAGGTTATGCAAATGTGGATATATATTTTGGAAGCATTTAATTTTATGAAATTTAACTTTGGGGATAATAATTTGGATGATTAAGCTGAATACTAATAAGATGAAAGAATTGCCAAAAAACAAAATTTTGAAGATTATGATTGATTGACTTAAATTTAAATTGAAGCACCTTGGAGAATTCAAATTTTGAAGAAACTTAAATTTTGCGGTATGTAAAGAAAAAATTGGGAAGTGGATAAGTCAATCTTGATGTTTATGATGAAACTAGACATAATTTAAAATTTGAGTATCGAATGATTGCTTAAAAAAATTATTGATTGATATTGATAATTTTAGATTTTCTTGAGGTTAAAATTTATAAGTAGTGATTTAGTTTTCATGATTAAAGAATTTTGATACTCTTGAGGAATAGGGATTTAAAGAATTGAGGGATTATTAGATGACATGTAGGAATTACTCTTTCGAACCCATATTTGTTACCATATTTTTCACCATTCATGACCCATTTTCTTCTTAAGAAATTTCTATTACCTTTTCATTTCATTAAGAGAATTTTACTATCTTTTCATCTCATTAATCATCCCTTCTGATCAACTCTTACTTATTAAATTCTTCTACCTTTTCCAACTGATCAATCGAACATAGTTGTCCTAGACATCCCTTAAATTTCAAGGAAGGTGACTTGATAGACTTGTGAGGAATTTATTGCCATTGTTTTACGAAAAATAGAATTTCGAAGTTATTGAAAGGAAGGATTAAGACAAATATGAATCTAGATGGTTACTAACTAGTGGTATACTAATTATGGCCGATATTGTAGGTTGCTAAATTAGTGTAGAAGGAACTTTGAAAACAAATGACCATGTCATCCTATTTGAATGAGATAACCGTAATTCCGAGGATAATGGAATTAGATATTATGATAATGGAAAACCATGACTAAATTATTGTATAGTCATTGGAATGCTTAAATTTTGAATATTGTAGAGTTTTTTGGTTTGGTAGAAACTCATAAATGATATCTTAGACATTAGTATAAAATTGAGGAAAGAAAAACGTAACTGAGAATAAAAATAAATGTCAAGAGATTAATTGTTTGATCATTAGGTTTCTCCAGCGGAGTTGATCTATAAAAAAATATCGATATACAAATTGGTTCTTCAATTCAAATAATTTGGAAGACGAGAACTGATAAACATTATGTTCCTTTGAAGTTTGAATTTTAACTACTTGATCTCTATATACGATATGTTCAAAATTTTGCGCTTAGAAGATATTTTGATTTTTGAAATTCGGACGAGAATAAAAGTGTTGACATATTTTGAATATAAACATTATGAGATAATTTTTGCTAGTTTAAGTTTTGTATTTTGAAGGTATGTGTGACTAAAGGTGGGGAGAAACCCAAAGAAATTGGGGTACTTGTGAGTAAAGACAATTTAATATGTTGTCGATTAAAGTTTAAAATTTAGGAAATTATGATGGTGGATTTTTTTTTTAAAATTTTGAAATGTCTCGGAAAGTCAAATCTCTATCAAATTTACATTTTGTGGCTAAATATGGATGACGAGCTGAATATAAATGATGCTAACTATGACTTTGTTGATTTTGAGTCATAATCTTAAAGATTATGATAAGTTTTAAGTTCATCTAAAGGTTACGATAAAAATGGAGGAAAGTTTTAAAAGGTTATTGACGTTAAAATTTTATAAAGTTGATGAATTTTTTTAAATTTTGACTGAGATAATATGTCCTTGGAGGAAATAAGTTATGGGATATTTCTAGACTATACTCGTTGGTCTCACTTTCTAGCTATCTAATTTTAAGTCATAATCTGTAAGAATTTTCTAGAATTTAGGGACACGACATAAATTCTAACATCAAACGATATCTATTTATTTTTCCACCTCCAACCATCCTTGGTCAATGCTTTGATCAATATTTATTATTAAGAAGGTTTTGTTACCTTGATCAATTTTTATATTATCGATCAATACCCTTCTTATTAAATTTTCTTTAGTACATTTCCTTTTGACCTATCAAGCCTATTTATTCCTTAAATTCGAGGACGAATTTATTTCTAAGGTGGGTAGATTTGTAACTCCACTTCTCGAGATTTCAAATTCTTTTTTCATTTATCCTATCTTAAAAATCGTGTTTTCAAATGAAATTCTTTGAAACGGGTAAATGTTACTTTTCTATTATTTTTGTATTTCTAAAACTATTAAACCCTTATGATTCAAAATAATAATTAGTTTTAAATAAAAATATTTCTCTTATTGAGTTTATCTCATTTTGAGGTTATTGAGTTTATCTTATTTTCAAAAATCGTGTTTTCAAACAAAATTCTTTGAAACGGGTAAACGTTACTTTTCTATTATTTTTATATTTCTAAAACTATTAAACCCTTATGATTCAAAAATAATACTTAGTTTTAAATAAAAATATTTCTCTTATTGAGTTTATCTCATTTTGAGGCTATTGAGGTTATTGAGTTTATCTCATTTTGAGTCATAATCTGTAAGAATTTTCTAGAATTTAGGGACATTACCTAAATTATAACATCAAGCCATATCTATTTATTTTTCCATCTCCAACCTTCCTTGGTCAATGCTTTGATCAATATTTATTATTAAGAAGGTTTTGCTACCTTGATTAATTTTTATCTTATCGATCAATACCCTTCTTATTAAATTTTCCTTACCATATTTTCTTCTGACCTATCAAACCTATTTATTCCTTAAATTTGAGGACGAACTTATTTCTAAGTTGGGTAGATTTGTAACTCCTCTTCTCGGGTTTTCAAACTCTTTTTTTTCTTTATCCTATTTTTAAAAAATCGTGTTTTCAAACGAAATTCTTTGAAACGGGTAAACGTTACTTTTCTATTATTTTTGTATTTCTAAAACTATTAAACCCTTATGATTCAAAAATAATAATTAGTTTTAAATAAAAATATTTCTCTTAAATTCATAATGACATTATAAAGATATTTTTATTATTATGAACTTTCAAAAGATTTGCGCGAAAGTGATTTGAAAATCCTATTTATTTTTGGTCGATAAAAAGATTTGACAATTTATCTTCAAATAAAGTTTTGGATTAATATAAATATATTTTGATTTATCTTGATAAGTATCGTGTATGCTTTAAATTATTTTAATAAATATAAAATATTATATTTAAATGTTTATGGTGACTAATTGCGGAACTAAGATTGGATTAATCTAAATTTGAAATATTATTTTGATATAAACTTATTTATTTATTTATTTTTGATATAAGATATAAATTTATATGAATGTTTGTCTACTAGGATTGTAATTCTTATCCATACACATATTATATATACATATATATATATATATATATATATATATATATATATATATATATATATATATATATATATGCCAATTCCTTTATTCCTCCATTGTAAACAATATAAACCTGGCCAACTCGGCCACCGCTACAGAATTGTTCACCACCCGACCATGCCCACCTTCACCATCACCATCGCCACCACCGCCTCGCCGTTTCCCTAACCTCTCCCGGCCAAAACATCACCCTACTTCCTCGGCCAACCTTCTCCCTACCAACGCCCTCATCATCCTCTGGAAACCACAAACCATGCTGCCACCCCAACACCGCAGATACCATTGACCACAGCCAACACCATCACCACCACCGTGTTATCGTGTTTGTGTCTACCACACGCATTCCATTCAATACATCAGGATACAAATTCCACGTGTCCGATGTCATGCCCCGTCCCCAAAAATTGCTCATCCTCACGTCGATTTATCCGAATCGTTCATCCTTGCAGGGGCGTGATGCCGTACGAGTCTGCAGTTGGACTTGTACAAGGCAAGATGACAAGTTCTCAGATGGTTATCTTTGATTTGATATTAGCAACAGAAGAAATAGAGTATACAAAATAATTCTCTTTATTGATATTGAACTGAGGTTACAAAGGCTTTCAATAGCCTAACTGAATTTGCTAGATTAGCTTACAACACTCAGGTTCTCTCTTGCCCACAAAGGATTTCACCGTTTCATACATTATGTCTTCTATATCTCGGCCGTATCATCCTGTTTCAAGTCCGAGCATCAATGCGCTCGCATGCCTTAATACGTTACAGGAATCCATACCTCATCGTGTATAAGCAAATTTCTGCCATGAGCAGACCATTCCCTAAACCTACTAGCAAACTAGTAGGGTATTAGTACTTTCGTCCTCACTGAACTGATCAAAGACCCACATTACTGAACCGACATTAAGTAGTATATTGAATCATGCAGCATACAAGTTAGTGATCTTTCTATCCTTGCCTTAGGATGAGTTTCATAGCATATTCAAAAGCAGTAAAACATGTTATCATTGCAAGCATGTTATTTGATTCATATAAGCAAGCAGGCAACCAATAGCAATCTCGTGTTGTTTCATGACTTCTTACCAACATCGACGCACTTGTCCTTGCACCGATGCAAGGTGAATACACCTCATTCCTTCCCTGTCATGTTATAAGTGCTCTGTGCAGGATCTCTGTGTTCCTGTACTTTCGGCCCACCGTTCCTTAACTATATGAAGGTCGTTGGCGTATCCGCACTAGAATGGATTAACTTGTTTCTCTTTTCTTCTTTTCTTTTCTCAAATTGGGTGGCCCGGTGCCTCCCGTATTGGATTGTTGCCCCAATAACTGGAGACATACCATTTGTATACCATTATTTGCGACTTTTTATATTGATAACCGGTCGCTAGTGACCTTGCAGATGTGCGCCCACAAAGATTAACATCCTTCTTAGGTCGAATGGTCCCGGTTCCCCGGGCTAATAACTCGTTCGAGGAAATCATATTCCACCCGTGCACGGGTAATATCTTAAGTGCATTCGACCATACAACGTGCATCAAACCCATACAACTAAACATAATCGTGAGTTCGAAACTCAGACTTTATGTCGTCTTGTAATTCTCTTTCTTTCAACGTTCTCACACTTTCTATGTTCTTGCATTCTTTGTACGATTTCATTTCTTCGCTTCAGTGTTCAATGGCACTATGTCTCAACTCAATGTTCATCAAATGAACGACCCGAAGGCCCTGGACATTTCCAAGGCACCGTGCCATATTCTACAGATCCGTCACATTCATGCCAATATTGTTCTCTTCGCAAGGAAGCCATCTTTTATGATTCTCATACACGTACGCACGTTTTAACACAATTGTTGTCTATTCTTTGAATCGTGCATGTGATGTACGCCTCGATACCATATTTCTATGTTCTATGCCTTACTGTTCAATGTTCATGGCTCGTGCACTAGGGCACTTGCCTCAATAGTCTTTTAATATGCTAGCCTTCTAACTCGTGCACAAAGGCACGAACGACTCATGTGCTAAGGCACTTGTCGATACAGTTATCCTATGTTCTTATGACTTTGCGATATTTAATGTTCATTAGCGACTCATACTTTTGATGTACGTTTTATTTCAATTGTTCTATCTAGCATTCGACACACACTATGTTCATCTCTCGATCGAGCCACGCCTGTGGTCTCAATAGGTGAACTTAGCATACAATTTAGTATTTTACTTAGACATGAAGGAGTAGAAAAGAAGAGTTAAAGTCCTCCCACCTCAAGCCGATACGCCTTGTCTTTTTGCCGAGTCGGTACGACTCAATTTCATAACTTTGTTGCACAGTCAACTCTTCTGACTTAGCCATTCAAACACTTTGTGCTTCATTGAATTATATGACCAATTTGGTTTACCGAGCGTATGCCTCAGTCTGTTGCGAGGTGGTGATTTGGTTTTACGGACCCTATTATAAATAAGGCAAAATACCGACCTCTTATATTTTAGCGTAAACATATAGACTGCACATGAAACCAACTAAAATCAATGTTCATTCGAATCGGACTTGTGCGTTGCATCGATTCGATTTCGTAGAATCTTTAAAGTGACTCAATGCTTTCTCTCGGGCCAACTTGACGCTTGCATCGATCTTACTCGATGCATTCCTCGGGTCAACGTAACTCTTTGTATTGATCCAACTCGATGCATTCCTAGGTCAGCATAACCCTTGTATCGATTCGCATCGATACTTAAATTGGGTCAATGCAACTCTTTGAGTCAATGACTCAGCATAATACACCGTACAGAGCGAGGCATTACAGAATATACCACTTAAAACAAGGTTCGTCCTCGAACCGAAACCAATACTCAATTTCAAGTGTTTCTCTAGATTGTCTCACATTCATTTGGATTATACAACTTAGTTTGGATTAATACACATATTTTAGACATCCTACCAACATATGCATTTCAGCCAAGCTCTGTTGTAGGATATCGAAACAAGGCTAATAGGTAACTTCTTATCCTTAATTACTTGCCATCTCGTACTCTCGATCTGACTTGGGGTCTAGTGTTTGTTCTCACAATTCTATTGCATATGCATATTCGATGCATACGTGATCATCTAACAAAAATTACGGCACACGATGCGATTCAAAAATCATATTTCTTACTTCATAGGTTTCATATGGACCATCAATTCTATGCATCGTATCAACCCGCCGTGCATCCGATCGCAACAAGCCTTCACAACGCTTTACGTTCGAAGCTGCTACCGAACTGTTTCGAAAGCTTTACGTTACAACTCTTCTCAATTGATTTCCCTTTGCTGACTTGCAAATACATCAACATTCAAGGCTACGCCCGCTTGGTGACTTACCTAGACACCGTACATAAATTCTTCCAACGTAACTCAAATCGACGGGGCTCAAAGGCAACGATCACTTTCACACAAATGTTTTTACGACTAATCTTATGTTTGATTCCTATCGAGTAGGAATTTACTAGAAAAATTCCAAACTTGTCCATCTCGCAACATCGAATATAAGTTCGATTCATGTAAGCTCATTTCAAGGTGAATTCAAATCTAAAGACATAACTCGTAAGTCATTCTCTTAACGTTCACTCTCATGCATAGCATGATTATCAAAATCGTCTAGACTTATCATCAACATGCACCATACAATTCCATACGTGATATTGTATAGGTCCTCTTATGGGTCTGCAATATTTATTTAGATTTGGCGGTCAAGTCTTCTAGGGTCAACTGCCCCGAAGCTACGCTCGATAATTATGGATCATTAACGAAGGACAGTTACTATGAACCATGTTATATCTTATTTTGGAGCCAGATCATGTTCTGACAATTTCTATAGGACTATCCCAAATCTGGGCAAAACTATTTCTATTTGTGCAACTAAAGCATAACTATTCTCCAAGTAATTTATGCACTACCGTCAATGATTCTGTATTTTTACGAAATATCTACTCGTATTGAGTTCGAGTCTATCTACCCATGGTCGACTTCCGAGATGTTATACACATCAAAACAATCGTCAATGACTTCATGGTCTCGTCTGATCAATCATAAAGTTTATGATCAACTAGTTCGTAATTCTCGTATTGCTATTTCCAAAAAAAATTGATATCGTAGGTCCGCTCTATTTTGTATTCTCATATCATGTTTACGTTTTCTTACGCACCAATTTCAATAGCACAAGGGTCAACTTTGAATATGTTTCAACATCAATTTAACTCGTACTGCATACATCCAAGTTTACGATAAACTTTTCCATACGCATCAACTCGTTTTCTGATTCGCTACATCCTGCTATACACTGATAACGTAACCGAGTTACCGATTATCCAACATTGAACCCTCGAGTTATACGATCACGCCCTCTAAGTTTTGTGTGTTTCAGTCGTACTTAAATGTGTTTCATCGCAACGTAACCAACTATTTTTTAGGAACTATTTACCCGCATCAACGTACTCTTCACCGAAGTCGCACGTCATGGGATCCGATTATAATTTGCATCGCCCAATATTTCTATCAAGATTGCAAGTCATGTGATTCGATTATGATTCGCCTCGCCCAACATTTCTATCGAGATTACAAGTTGTGCAACTCATTTATAAGTTCAAGTTTCCTATCCCGTCGATCCGATTATTGCTTAAAGGCATAATTGTTTTGTTAGTCTCGGTCGTTCGACCGACTTATAAATTTTTGTTCGACGTATCATTCATTGATACGAGTCCCCACCCTATTATTACAAACAATTATCAAAGAATGATTGTATCAACATGTCGTCATACAATTTCCAATCGATTTTCAGTACTCTTTCGTCCGTTGCGGACAAACCTTTCGTAATTCTCACAACACGTCGATGCAATCTATCGCACAAGTGGTACTCAATATACCACTCAGAATCGACCCATTCATTGCATAGGTGGTATGACATATACCACTCGAAAATCAAGTCATTTCCCTCGCATCATACTCTATATAAACCAACTGTTTATTCCAACTTACGATTTCTGTAGTGATCATGTCGATCACAACCATAACTTTTGATTAATCAAAATCTGACACAACTTGGCCAATATTTTTATTTGCAAACACAAGTTTGACGCGCAACTGAATTGATTCGTTTCTATCGATTTATGATTTTATTTTCTTTCGTTGTACCTTGTGCAACGATTCATTTTTGACATCTGTTGCACCTCATACAACAATTTATTCCCGACATCCGAAGCCAATACTCAAATTTGTTCAACACATTCGATATCAACTTTTATTTTCCTTGTAACGCCTCATTCATAATTCAACTTGTTACAATTGATATAGCAACATTCTACGACTTTTATTATATCTATACAACCAATATTTCTCGTACCGACTATTGCATTGAAACAACAAACATCTCCACTCATGACTTGTTGCATTTGTAGCTACAAATATTTTACGGCTCATTGCACTCGATGCAACAAAATTTTTGTGACTTTGTTAGCAAATATTATTAATTTCGAAAACATATGCGACAAAATTACACGATTTGTATTAAACTTATTGTATGGAACATCCAGTGACATCGAGTAGAGTCAAAAGTAATTTGATTGGTGGTGGACAACTTTTAGAATTGAAACAAAGCAAGTGTCATAAGAAAATTGAACCTAGAGCTCTGATACCAATTTGTCACGCCCCGACCCGAAAAATCGCTTGTCCTCGCATCGATTTATCCGAATCGTTCGTCCTCGCCGGAGCATGATGTCGTACGAGTCTAGAGTTGCACTCGTACAAGGCAGGATGATAAGTTCTCAAATGGTTATCTTTGATTTGATATTAGCACCGGAAGAAACAGAGTATACAAAATAATTCTCTTTATTGATAATTGAACTGAGGTTATAAAGGCTTTTAATAGCCCAACTGAATTTGCTAGATTAGCTTACAACAATCAGGTTCTCTCTTACCCACAAACGATTTCACCGTTCCATAAATCATCTCTTCTATATCTCGGCCGTATCATCCTGTTCTATGGCATCATGCCTCAATGTTCGTCAAACGAACGACCCGAAGGCCCTGAACATTTCTAAGGCGCCGTGCCATATTCAACAGTTCCGTCACATTCATGCCACAACTGTTCGCCTCGCAACGAAGCCATCTTTTGTGATTCTCGTGCACGTACGCATGTTCTTTATTCTTAGAGTCGTACATGTGATGGATGCCTCGATACAGTATTTCTATGTTCTATGACTTAGTGTTCAATGTTCATGGCTCATGCACTAGGGCACTTGCCTCAATAGTCTTTCAATGTGCTAGCCTTCTAACGCATGTGCGAAGACACGAACAACTCGTGCGCTGAGACACTTGTCGATACAGTTATCCCATGTTCTTATGGCTTGCACACCGGGGTACTCGCCTTCGGGATATTCAATGTTCAATAGCGACTCGTATATTTGATGAACATTTCATTTCAATTGTTCTATCTAGTGTTCGACACGCACTATATTCATCTCTCGATCGAGCCACGCCCGTGGTCTCGATAGGTTAATTTAGTATACAATGATGTATTTTACTTAGACATAAAAGAGTAGGAAAGAAGAGTCAAAGTCCTTCCACCTTAAGCCAAGACGTCTTATCGTTTTGTCGAGCCGGTGCAGCTCGATTTCATAACTTTGTTGCACGGCCAACTCTTCTGACTTAGCTATTCGA
Organism: Iris pallida; assembly: GCA_029216955.1. NCBI lineage: Eukaryota > Viridiplantae > Streptophyta > Magnoliopsida > Asparagales > Iridaceae > Iris > Iris pallida. The sequence continues at coordinate 15,992,273 of JANAVB010013398.1, forward strand.
GCACTTCATGCTTAATTGAATTATACGACCAATTTAGCTTACTGAGCCTATGCCTTAGTCCGTTACGAGGCGGGTGATTTGGTTTTGCAGACCCCGTTGCAAATAAGGCAAAATGTCGACCTATTATATTTCAGCGTAAACGTATAGCCTGCACAAGAAACCAACTAAAATTAATATTCGTTCAAATCGGACTTGTGCGTTGCATCGATTTGATTTCTTAGAATCTTCGAACCGACTCAATGCTTTCTCTCGGGCCAACTTAATGCTTGCATCGATCTTACTCAATGCATTCCTCGGGTCAACGTAACTCTTTGTATCGATCCGACTTAATGCATTCTCGGGTCAACATAACTCCTGTATCAATTTGCATCGATACTTAAATCAGGTCAACGCAACTCTTCGAGTCAACGACTCAGCATAATGCACTCTACGGAGCGGGACAATACATCCGACACACCAGACTCGATACCACAAAAAAACCATCCCTTTCGTATCCAAAACAATCCTAGACACATCGATACTCCGCCAGAAACAATCACCATAAAATAAACAAAAACCCAAATCTTTTGACCCCTGCCGATCCTGAACATCCTCACGCAGCCACATTTTCTGTCGTGACCACTGTTCTCCCACGTCGGCGATCCCGACGTTGCTGCCGACCTCCACAGATGGCCGCATCCTCCTGCGTCGAGCAACAAGGCCGATCACGTGAGCCCGCGGTGGCTTCCTCCAGTGGCATGCCAAGCCGGCCACTACTTCCCGTGCACCATAAAGATGTTGGCCGGACCCACCGTACTGACGTTCCACACATACCGTGGCTCCTCCGTCACCATCATGCCACCCTCCGGTAAGAACCCTCTGTCTCGAAGCTGCTCAGATCCGGGACACCTTCTACCGACCACGGCGTCCGTGCCGTCTTCCCTATTTTCGACGTCCCCGACGTCTGTGCTTTCCGAGCCAGAGCCTTCCGATTGACCTAGATAATCTCTCTCTCTCTCTCTCTCTCTCTCTCTCTCTCTCTCTTTCGTTCACAATCTTTCCCTTTTTGTAATTCTTCTCTATCCACATTTGGTTTTGGGTTAAAAAGAAGAAACAACAGAAGCTGTTGTTAGCTTTGGGCTAAATGTGTTATGTTTCAATAGGCTTACTAGTTACCCTATATATATTTCTTATGAAATTAGGTTTTGAACGTACAAAATAGAATTATTAGGCTTTTTAATCTAAATTAATTTACTATTTTGGGCTGATTATATATTGGTGAGTCAGGCTTAGGTCCATATACATTTGGTATGTATATTTGTCTTCTGGGCTATCTCTATTAGGTCTAATCCACAAAAAAATGGGATTATTTTTGGTGTAATAATAGATTTTAGGTTTTGGGCTTTGGAACTTTTTATATTTTAATAATAACCATATTTAGCATGTAAAAAAATTAGTAAACCCATATAATAATAGTTTGGCCTCGGTCTTAAATAGTAATGTTGATTATCGGGCTTATAAGACTTATATGTTTTTGGATTATATCTAAGTAATGAATATTTCTAAAAAGTGTTTATACATATATTAAATAATTTTATGGGTTTAAAGCATATTCTAAAATAGGTCTATATAGAGTTGTTTTCTATAAAATTCCTAAATTGTTTTATAATAATATTCTAATAAGTTTTATGTATAGAGTTTCTAGTAAGTTTACAAATATTTCCTAATAAATTTATTTCTAGTTAGCTAAAACATTTTCCTAGATAAACACATATAGTTTGGCTATGGGATTAATTTGTTAAAATTCTTTTGATTAGAATAAGCAACTCTGGACCGTAACTAATCGATCTTTCATAACTTCTTGCGATTGCAAATTTCTAGATATATATCCTAGCTAATTGGACTATTCTGGATCCAATAGGATTATCGGTTCCAACAGCTAAGGACCTTAGATGAGTACAGTTCATGTTTGTTTTCAATATTGTTAATTAATATATTTGCATGATTAGTGATGCATATTTGATTCTTGACATATTCGTTACACGGATTAGTGACATATGTGTTCAGTCGTGATACCATATTTTATTGTGTTGTTTCACCATATTTTGTGACCCTTGTCATGACTTAATCCATGTGTAGTATTCGGGTGAGGAAGTACCAAGTAAATATGTGATCAGACCTTAGACCTTGTCATACTGTATATTGCATATCGCATAGTAGACCATGTAAACCTTGCGGTGTAACTGTCACAGTCCTATCACATATTGGAAGGTGTACTTCAACTCACGTAGATGGTTATGTTTCCTTGTCCCATGCTCTACTTTTTATCATATAATTTGTGATAACTGTTTCGCTTTACCTTCCATGCCATGATTTATAGTTTAATTATTTCATCATGTATGTCATTTATATTCACTATTTTTATAGTCATTATCATATATTTGGAACTGGATGCATGGATTGTACTCGTTCCATCCTGACTGGAAATCTATTTTTTCAGATTAGTCGCAGCTACTCTTTACGTTGGATCTTTGGGGAGATACAGGTATATTGGAAGGCCAAACCTAAAGACTAGTTAGATAGTTGAGTTCATCATTGAGTATTTATTTAGTTGACTTTTCTATAATTTGTGAGACATTATATTTTGTATTCAAATGTAAACCTTGGATATTATAAATTGATTTAGTTAATGTGAATGAGCAAAATAAAAAATATATATTTATGAGCAATATTGTGACTTTGTTTATTATGGGCTAGATAACTTACTACGTCGATTCTGCGACGTAGGCTGGACTTGCGCACGCACTCGCATCCCGAAGAACGTGTGCGGGTCGTGACACGTGGAAATGTGTATTATGGCTTGTGGGACAATTATTCTATGCCAAGCATTGGACGGTAGGATAGTGCATGCTTTATGAAGCATTCATATCGTGCGACGCCTATGACTATAGAATATTCATAGACTTGTGGCAACATAGACCAACTTTTCTTCTTCCAAGCCACGGGACGAAGGACCGAGTGTCAATTTAAAAGAACATAGTGGGATGATATCTAGGTAGCAACTCGACCATTCAATGTTCTATACTCATTTGGCTCAATACGAGATTATTTTCTTTAGCTATATGGGTTCATCTCTTTTATTAGCATACCTACTTACTGTAATTGAAAACATCCAATTATTAGTAGGAAGACCAAGCTGAGGCAAGTTCATCGATGCCGCCCACCTGAGCCAGAGTTGCCTCAGTCGAACGGGACTTCGAACAAGCCCTTGCATGGCTAAGTCCAAAAGCCGTTGCATTTTGATTCCTCCGGTTGAACTGAGCATGACAGGGCATTACATTATACACCACTCAGAAAATGTTTTATCCTCAAAACTTACTGAGTACACACTCATCGACTTATCACTTGATTAAACATCAAATGATTCTCGCACACACTTCGCCTATGCATTTCTTCAATTCGAGCCACGCTCGTGCCTTATTTATTTTTCACTTCGAACAACTATATCTCAAACTTGGGATAACTTATACTCATCACGCACACAGACAACTTAGTTATAGGGCAAAGCCCCCGATTAATCAATATTCAAATTCATTTCGAATCCAACGATCGCACTACCATCAATTTTTTCTTTGAAACACACGCTTTCAAAATCCTTGATACCTTCCCATTCCTTTAGTCTCACCTGAATTCAACGTATTACTTAGCTGGATCGTGCACATATTTAAGACGTCCCCAAAATATATACATTTCAACAAGCCTCGTGATAGAGAATCTGCCATTTTCACTCGAGTTGGATCGTGCACTCATTTAAGGTATCCCAGAAATATATGTATTTCAGCCAAGCCTCGTAAGTGGTGTCTCCATATAATTGGATCATTCTATCCACCAATACTATTATCAAATCCTATCAATCCTTGAGATCAATCGTACTGATGCTATCTCTCGAAACATGAACGTCTTACCTAACCGCTAGGCTATCTCTCTAGGCTAAAGTCAACGTCAGTATTGGAATCACCGTTCCAAAACAATAATATCAACACTGACCCCAATCCTAAGGTCAAACCAAAGTTGATAGTACGAGACTTTCTACCCAAGCTCGCATCACTCCAATTTCTAAACTTTGAGCATAGATTCCTCCTATTCGCATTTTCAAAGTTCAGTTTAGGGGTCCGAGTCATTCAGTAAAGTCATCCTACTTTAAGTTATGCTCAACCAAATCCTCTGCATATCACTATCGCATGTCCAAACTAGCAATTCGCACAGTCTATCTTTTTAAACATGTTCGATATAATCCACATATCCATCATATCCAAGTCAAGTATACTACGACACGATTTGTCACTAAACCATACTTCTCATACCATATTCATTTAACATAATTTATGTATTCGATCATAAGGTCGTCTAGCATAACAATTTGTTATGCCCAATCTCCCGCAAGTCCGATTATCCATATTGGATATGAAATTACCATGCTAATGCCCCATAGGATAATCCTCCTCATTGGGGCGTAACTATTGCTTTGAGTCTAGACTAATTTATTCTCGATATGCACATTGGATCTACTCAATCCTCAAACTTACTTTATCGCCAATCACAAGTCCAAACAATCCTTAAATTCACTTTTGCACCAAACCACAAGTCAACATAATCCAATCTCCATGCCCTGATCTCCCGCAAGTTCGATCATCCCCGTTGGACATGAATCACAATGCCAGCGTTCCTGCAGAATGATCGTCCTAATCTGGCATGATGCATATGCAATACTGGAGTTGTGCTCGCACAAGACAAGAATGTCAACGTTGTAGTTATCATCGAAATAATTAAGACACTTTCTTTTTATCCAAGTAATATATCAATCCATCTAAACAATAACATTTTACACGATCATCATTTCTCGAATCAGAGTACTCCCGAGTTATCACACATCAATCTTTGATATGCCTCAATACTATCAATAATATACATAACCTGAAGATCTTTCTTTGCAGCGAACTCTGAGTCGTACAACTGATGCTATCATCCGAACAGCATATACCACAATCTCTTCGACATTCAAGATTAAATTTGATCATTATCCTTCGAACTAGTTACATATTCAATTCGTTCAAACCTAAAATCATGTACGTTCATGTGTCTATCTTAAGTCATCAAGCCACATATTTTCTCAATTCGCATCGTTCTATGCTAACTTAAATCATCGAGCAACATATATCCCAAATTCTTATAGTCATTCTCGTATATTCAAATCATTTTTATGCATGCTAACTTTCAATCATGCTAACTTTTCGTATACGATTCATATCCATTCCTCGACTGAGTCATCCATTCGTTACACCTTAACTTTTTTTCTCAATTTAATCTACCTATTCAATTATTTTCTATTTCGTACTTGTGCAATCCCAATCCGGTGTGCGTCGTTTCTAGTTCGTTCGAATCAACTCATTAAAAACTTTAAATTACAACTTACTCAATGACACTCAATCTAAGGCTTTACATACCAGGACGCTTGCTGATAGACTCATTGGCACTACCAATCCTTAGTCGATCCACATCCCCAAGGTTATCCCATACACCACTCAGGGATAAAGTTATTCGATAAATCCTCTAAACAAATTTTGAATCCCATTTACTTCGAATCCCTGTTCGAACTATTCCTCAAATTTCAAACACGTTCATCTATGTTGCATTGACGAAAACATCCTCTGATGGTACCCCTATCGATAGTCGTCATGTATTCTATGAATCAAGTCAACTCATTCCCATTTCAAAATGATTCGAATCCCGTACACAACTTGCTATTATTGACACAAATTTGGGTGTATATTGTAGGACCGATTGTAGGAACGAGTTGTAAAGCACAATACTCTAGAGGAGGGTGAATAGAGTAGGCAGCAGAATTTAACTAATTAAAAATGTTAGAAGCATAATCACAGAATAAATATCACAAATATGTAAATAAAAAATAGAGAGTAGAGAGCAAACGCAAACATAAGGATGTATTCTGGTTTCCCTCTTGTGAGGACTAGTCCAGTCGGAATAAGTCTAGCTTCCAGTTGAATCCACTATAGAAAATCACCACAAGTTTTAATCCGAAGTTCTTGTAACTTCTACAACGCGAGCTTTGATCCGAAGTACTCGGCCAACTTTAATTATGAAGTGTCTATCTTCAATCAAGCCTCTGATTACAATCACTCTGAAACTTCTAGACCATACCGTACTAGCAAATCGACTAGAGGATTGTAACTGGCTTGGGATTTGAAAATGAATAGCTCAGAACACTTTGGAAGAAGTAGTAGGCTTATAGAGAAGAGATATGAAAGTGAATTGGTGTGTTGAAATGATCAAAATCCTTCTCTATTTATAGTTTTTCTAAAGCAGAATTCGGGCAGAACTCTATGAAAAAATATCGACAAGATCCGTAACTGCAAGAGGACCAAGTTCAAAATCCAACGTTCATATAACGTTCACTAACCGAACTCTGGCTGAACTCTGGCCGAACTCGGCCCGAGTTCTGCTAGGGTTCTGTTAGGGATTTGCAAACTAGTTTTTGGGAGTTTTTGAAAAGATCAAGCAGTTAGAAAGTAGTTTGGGCTTTTATAAGTGTTCAAAATGAAAGGGTATTTTGAAAATATTTCTTGGATAGCCTATTTGCCAGTACGATGTAGTTTACATCGTATTCCTAGACTCAGTAAATATGAAAAATATATTGATAAAATAGGAAAACCAATAGCCCTTTGATGACGTCTTTCTTCAAATATTTGAGCAGACTTGAAGATGCCTTTTTCCTTGCCAGCGAAACCACTGATGCGAGGTCCCGGATAAGTCGTTAGGCGGTTCAGAGAAATCTTCTTGTACGTATGATACCGTCTTTGGCCCATCAATAATTTTTTATTGCATATGTTCTGGTTTGATCATGTTTGATCATGCTTACAGCATGTCTACAAATATATGTTAGGCGAACAAAACAATATGAAAGATGTAGAACATTAGGACAATGCTAAGTTTAAGTAGCAACATGATAGTCATTACATAAATATTAGAGACATCAATAGTTAAACTTAATTGATTAGCCATATTCAAAAACATGATGTAATTATTGGGCTAATAATCTCCCCCTTTTTTGATTATGACAAGTCGATTAAGTTTAAGAAAGATACGATAGATGCATGTATCACTAATAAACACACGATAGATGCATGTATCACTAATAAACACATATTACTAGAAAATTGTGTGCTAACTTAAACTTATTTCTCCCCCTTTGACATGATAAAAAATAAGCTCCCCCGTAGTAAGAGATAAAATGAACTCAAGCATAAGTAAAGGAGGAAGGCAAAAATAATCATGATCAAGGATTAGGAGAACAGTGTAACAACAAGTTTAGAAAATTGCATAATTAAAGTAGAAAAACTTGTCAAAAATAGTTGGTTGAACTTAAAAACATTAAAATCAATCAATACATAGTTTACCAACTAGAAATCCAAAAATGACATTCAAAACATATTTTGTTCATCATATTATGTTTTGAAATAGACCAAAAAAATATATCAATATAGTAGGAATCAATCATTGGTCATAAATAAATCATGAGGAATATAAATTTGCAGATCTAGTATATATAAAAAAATCAAAAATATAATGAGACTTTTAACAATAATCACAAAAAAACATGATTCTTAATTTGCCCATACAAATTAGTAAATCAATTCCATAAAGAGTATAATCATTGAAAAGAAATCAAAATATGTATACTAGAATCTATGCAAAATCTATACCAAAGTTCATGCATTTGAATTCAATTACCTTAGCATGATATATATCTATCAGATAAACATGAAGGTAATGAAGACAAAATACTTGAGAAGGAAAAATTCAGTCGACTTGAATGCTCCCCCACAAAGTATGACCAGTTTAAATATAGATAATCGTGAACTTTGAGATAAAATCTCAATAAGAGATGCCAAAATTAATATAAACTCAAGGAATAATCAAATATATATTTGGCAAGATAACTTTTAGAAACTCGAATGAGCGAATTAAAAATAAATAATAATAATCATATATTCTCTCATCTAATACAAATCCAAATATCATGAACAACTCAACAAGATATTTTAAGTAAAAGAATATATGTCCATGATGAACTAGGTATACCACATATTAAGGACATAAAAGAATTAAAACAATTAAATTTGCCCTCCCTTAAAATATGAGTATCTAGTTCCGAAGTAATTTATATGCAAAAATAGATAAAATAAATAATAACAAAATCTAAGGAATATCCAAGATATGGATCTTTCTTTCCTCTGATCAAATGCATATAAAGTTCCAAAAACAAATATCATTTTTGGGCAAATAAGAGAAATATCCAATGAATAAATGCTTAAAGATGAACAAACAAAATATATCTTCAATATATATATATAAAAGTAATATTTCAAGACATTAAAATATTTTGAAAACTGTCTTTAATAATAATATTTGAGTACGAGACAGATTCAATAAATCAAAAAAAGAAAACAAAAAGACTTTTCAAAAATGTGGAATTTATTACGAAAAACTGCCTTAATAAATGTTCGAATGCGTCCATTTAGTCCTCAGACTGAAAGCTGGCAATTTGAATCACAAAAATAATTTCAATAAAAGAATCCATAAATTATAAATAAATCCATTTGAACAAATAAACATAATAGATGAATGTCCAAAGAAAAGTGTATGGCATGTCAAGGGGATAACTGATTTGAAACAATTAACTGCTCCACCTTTACATGGCTATATTTAAAAAAATAGTATTGACAAAAATTTTAAAAATTTCAGAGACATATTTTCAGAAGTAGAAAACTAATTCAAAAATATTAGGTCTTCTTATCAAAGTTCATTTCTTCCCTTTTAAAGCCTTAGCACGGTGTCCACCTGACACCCGTAAGGTTAAAGAAAAGAAACGCTTTGAGAGAAAAATTCAATTCAATATGCATGACTTCTCCTCCTGCAAAGAATTACTCTTGTATACAGTAAGTAACTTGAATAAAAAGATAATAATATAAAGCTCAAAATCATTGAATATTACACAAGTTAAAGACGAAATCACAAGACCATAATATTCAATGAGTAGTCACAATATCAAATCAAGTTTAAATATAGAATGGAGTGACAGAAAATAAATATATCAAAAGATGACAAACATTGATCTATGAAGATCAATATATGTTACCTTTTGTAAAATTAAATCATTGAATAATATTATCCATCAATTCTAAAATTCAAAATCCATCAGATAACAATTGCAACTAGATCTCAATAAATCTTTAGTTTATAAAGTATTGATCAATCTTGGGTTAGCTGTAGGGGTACTTTTCCAGCTAACGGACGTTCACCGGGGAACACTTAAGTACCGCTTCGCTTTAGCTGTAGCCGTGGTAACAGACAGACCCTTTGTAGACTTGTATCCAAAACCAATCTCTTCTTTAATAATCGAAGATTTAAGAAGAATTAGTGTAATATGAAATAAATTATATTCTATGGGCTTAAAAAAATCCTAGAATAATGTTGCATACAGCATAAGATGTATCAATTACATTTATCCATATGTTTACAAAATCATTGGGTAACAATAAAATCTAAAATATTTGTAAATCAAAATGTGAGACCTAGATACGTTGATGTATTCTGGAACCTAGGGGACTGGGTTCAGTACCTTGGATCCAGAACTAGACAATAGTTGCAAGTAGACCTTAATAAATCTTAATTCTATAAAGTATCGATCACTTCGGGTTAGTTGTAGGGGCCCGTTCCCAGCTAGCGGTAGTCCGAAGACTAGTACACCATGTCGTTTCAGGCTATTTATACCTGTATGACAGAAGGACCCTTTCGGCTTGTACCCAAAATGATCTTTACTTTTAAGAACTTAGATTCAAAGGAATATATGCAGCATCATCGAACAACATCGAAATCCAGAATCTCTAAATATAAAAGAAGTAAATACCCAAAGAATGATTTATCAAGATCAAGATATTGAAAAAATATTTAAAAAAAGAGTCATGTATCCAAAATGTCAACCAAAAAGTTAAGAAAAACATCATTAAAAGAGACTTTGAAGAAGAAGCTAATAAAGAGAAGAACATAAATTTGTTCAAAGTAATCAATAGCTAAAGTATGAGATAATTACAAGTTTGAAACTACTTTTTAAAATAATATAGAACTTGAACTTAACTCATAAAGTATTAGCAATATATAAATGAAAATGAATTATGTATCCTTAATAAGCATAAGAAAATATCACAAGATCAAAAACATGCATAAATATGCTTTGTCAGATAAAGATGTAATTAATTCATAAGAAGTTAATCACAATAAAATTTGAGAATCAATAATGAATATATTATGCAAGCACAAGGTTAACATAAAAGTATATGTGTATACTTTTCAAGTAAATAGAAGACTTGTGCTAAACATACATACTTACAAAATACCGATCAAAGTAAATATGACATGTTAAAGACAAATCGGCAAGAAGTGGCCATTAAAAAAATATTAAAGACGAAGAGTCAAAAACATATTCACCAAAAAAAAAACTCCTATGCATGCTTCAAGAATAAAGATTAAAAGTAAAGAGCATACATCGACAAATGTGTCACACTAATAGAAAGTGAGTAAAAGACTATTTAGTGTGAACCAAACATTTAAGCTAAACAGCTAGTCATGTTAGGATTATGTCTCACATTAAACAATAAATAATTAGAAGATGTCAATGAAAGCTAACAACATTAATAACAACATGCTAGATTTCAGAAACTATTTAGGAAGCATGTTACCGAAGTGGTTCTAGCAACCACACTTGTTTTGGTGCAATTGCTTGGAAGATGATCTTTGTAGCTTTACAATCACCAACATGCTCCACGGTTCTAAGGTTCAGCATAAGTAGCTCCACCTGAAATATTAGGTAAAGACTTTGGTATCCAATACTTGGATCCACGTTTGTTAGCTTTGGGAACCCATTTGCACAAGTTCATATAAACTAGTTTTCTAATCTGGCAATGATTAGAAACATGTCCATTCATACCACAATAATGACAAAAAGTATTAATATTAGTGCTATGTACAGCAGTATGAGGACATGCAGTGGTGTGATATGATGTGCATGGATATTTGTAATAGAAAGCATGGCTATGTGAAGCTTTAGCTTTGCTTGCTTCCTTTGTAAAAGATTTGACATGTGTGACTTTGTAATGTGTCATGTATCTTGTGTTAGACTGGGTCATAGGTTGTACTACCTGTTTTTCCAGTCTAATCTCTAACTTTTTAGAGTTAGCACAAATCTCATCATATTTAGCATTAAGAGCATCAATTCTACATGAAGCAATAGAATACTTCTTCTTTTCTGATTCTAATTCCTCCTTAAGTTTAGCATTCTCTTGAGTGCCTTTTTCAATACAATCAAGTGCCTCATGCAATCTAAACTCAAGTGTGGAGATCTCAGTAGAATTATCATAAGGAGAAGTATTTCTAGCATAATTCAATAAGCAAGTAAGCTTTTTATTCTCACATTTTAAGGATAGAATATCCTTTCTAGCTTGCTTATACTTATCTAATACTTTCTTGTGTTCTTCTAATAGATCACTGAAAGCATCAGATAAATCATCATAAGAAAATTTATTCTCTTCAAGAAGGGGATTATTCTGTACCTCGTTAGATAATGCCATTGAGCATAAATCTGCAGCTTGATGAGGTCTCTCTTCTTCTTTTTCTTCTTCAGAATCTCTTGTTTCGCTTTCACACCATATGCTCGTGCTTGTGTACTTGTGAGATGATGATCTTCTTTTATTTGATCGTTCGTAGTGACGCTTCTTTCTAGCAATAGTACAATCTTCTTGGATGTGGCCTATCTTCTTGTTGTTGTCACATATAAGCACTTCTTCGTATAAGGGATTATGTTGTACCTTAAATCCTGATTCCATCATGTACATATTTGCATCATTATGAAAACTATCCTCCTTTCTGGAGTTGTTAGCCTTGCTTTCATACCTGCACTCACAAGTAGCTTCAAGAACTTTCCAAATTTTATGAGATGTTGTGCAAGTATTAATAAGATTGAATACATTAAAGTCTACAGCACAATAGAAAACATGCATTACTTTTGCATCAAGGCTAGCTAACTTCTTCTCTTCCTTCGTGTAACTATAATAAGGCTTATTGATTGTAGAGGATGTGAGAATAGAAGTGATAGTAGGCTTTTTGTAGCCATTGACAACAATTGACCACAAGTCAAAATCTAGAGACTTCAGGTAGAAGCTCATCCGTGTCTTCCAATAACTATAGTTTATTCCATTAAATAGTGGAAGCCTATTTGTGGATTGCTCTTCAGTTGTGAAGTATATACTTGCCATATGTGATATAGTGAACTATGTAACAGCAGTTATATAATAACAATATTATCTTGCTTTACCTGTATAACCCGCTCTGATAATAAGGATCTGTTCTAAGGATGTTAAGCGAAATAATAGAGTCCTTGCTAGAATACCAATTGAGGAGCAATTGGTATGAGCAATAATATCTCTATAAGGAGCACCTGTAATAATATCTCTAGAAGGAGCACCTACTTTGATACCAATTATAGGAACAATTGGTATAATAGCAATACCTATATAAAGAGAACCTGCTTTGATATCAATTGTAGGATCGATTGTAGGAACTAGTTGTAAAGTATAATACTCTAGAGGGGGGTAAATAGAGTAGGCAGCAGAATTTAACTAATTAAAAATGTTAGCAGCAAGATCACAGAATAAATATCACAGATATGTAAATGAAAAATAGAGAGTAGAGACCAAACGCAAACACAAGGATGTATACTGGTTTTTCTCTTGTGAGGACTAGTCCAGTCGGAAGAACTCTAGCTTTCAGTTGAATCCAATATAGAAAATCACCATAAATTTTCATCCGAAGTTCTTGCAACTTCTACAACGCGAGCTTTGATCCGAAGTACTCGACTAACTTCAATTATGAAGTGTCTATCTTCAATCAAGCCTCTGATTACAATCACTCTGAAACTTCTAGACTATACCGCACTGAAAAATCGACTAGAGGATTGTAATTGGCTTGGAATTTGAAAATGAATAGCTCAGAACACTTTGGAAGAAGTAGTAGGCTTATAGAAAAGAGATATAAAAGTGAATTGGTGTGTTGAAATGATCGAAATCTTTCTCTATTTATAGTTTTTCCAAAGGCAGAATTCTGACAGAATTCGGACAGAATTCGGGTAGAACTCTATGAGAAAATCTCGACAAGATCCGTAACTGCAGGAGGACCAAGTTCAAAATCCAACATTCACATAACGTTCACTAATCGAACTCTGGCCGAACTCTGGTCGAACTTGGCTCGAGTTCTGCTAGGGTTCTATTAGGGTTTTACAAACTAGTTTTTGGGAGTTTTTGAAAAGATCAAGCAGTTAGAAAGTAGTTTGGGCTTTTATAAGTGGGCTTATTTTCAAAATGAAAGGGTATTTTGAAAACGTTTCTTGGATAGTCTATTTGCCAGTACGATACAGTTTACATCGTATTTCTACTCAGTAAATATAAAAAATACATTGATAAAATAGAAAAACCAATAGCCCTTTGATGACGCCTTTCTTCAAATATTTAAGCAGACTTGAAGACGCCTTTTTCCTTGACGGTATATGTCCAAAGATAAACAGATCTGGAAATCTGAATACCTTTCGGGGACTTCGCCTCAAAACCCCCACGAGAGGTGCTGCCCCCTCGACCCCTGTTCGCTGACCGCGCAGCGGAACCCCCGATGCGAGGCCCCGGATAGGTCGTTAGGCGGTTCAGAAAAATCTTCTTGTACTTATGATGCCGTCTTTGGCCCATCAATAATTCTTCATTGTATATGTCCTGGTTTGATCATGTTTGATCATGCTTACAGCATATCTACAAATACATGTTAGGCGAACAAAATAATATGAATGATATAGAACATTAGGACAATGCTAAGTTTAAGTAGCAATATGATAGTCATTACATAAATATTAGAGACATCAATAGTTAAACTTAATTGATTAGTTATATTCAAAAACATGATGTAATCATTGGGCTAACATATATGCCCAGTCTGACTTAGCCAACCGTAGCTTACGTGAAACCATCTTTTGTTCAACCAAATTTTCTTCGTGAGATTTTACAAAATACATAGACTTATTGTATAGAGCATCCTGCGGGACATCGAGAGAGAGGGCACCAATGAAATCAAATTGCGGAAACGACATTCAGAATAAAGACATCAAAGTTAAAGAATTCAATCGAAAGTCTAAGGACGTAAAGCCATGCTCTAATACCATTATGTCACATTCCATCTCCGAAGAAATGATCATCCTCTCTAAGGCGTGATACCGTACGAGCCTAGGTTGTGCTCTCGCAAGATGGGTTCTATAACGATCGATTACAGTAGCTTGCGACGGGGTCGTCACACAGAAGTCCCAAGCAGAAAAGTTGACTGACACAAAGATATGTACAAAATGATACATTTTATTGATATAAAATATAAGATTTTTAAAAATGAGAACCTAAGATTACAATCACTCAAACTTACTTTTCTCTATCATTACAAGTCACTCCGCTATCTCTCTCAATACAAGGCTCATGGCTGCAACTTCCGGATGCTTCAGAAGGCGATGTCCATACATTATATTCTATATAGGTGAAGACTCCAATGCGACCGCATGTCTCGAAATGCCAAGGAACTCTATGCCTTAGCACGTCCAAGCGAGCTCCGCCCCAATGAGCAAGTACCTAATACCAGCGCATAGAAATTGGTGGGGTGTCAGTACACAACCATACTGGTGGTGTGAGCTCCTCGCCCACCCATACAAAATCAACATATTCATTTAGTTTGTGCAGCATATTCCTTCGATTACCTTTTTAATCTTGCCTTAGGATCAGTTTTAGGACATAGACTCCTTGCCTATTTTGTGTCTCTAGACCATCATCGTGCCTCGTACCGATAACTTACTTATTCTTGTGCTTTTAGACCATTCTCGTGCTAACAACATCAACGTACAGACTCGTGCTTGCCTTTTTACTCATACTTTGAGATGCAACATCAACATACAGACTCGTGTCCATGCATCAACATCAAGGCCATGCCTCACAATTCAACATGACTTAACCAAACTTGCCTTACGGCCCTTTCTGACTTAAACTCAAAAATGGCTCAATTTTAAATTATGCAACTTGTGCCAACGACTTAATACTTAACACCACATCTTGTGCCGAAGTGCATGTCCTTACTATAGCCAAATCTTAGGCTCCATAATAGTGTTACAATCGTGCATACCTTTCTGACTCAATTCGTGCCATGCTTACACTTTCTGCAACTCAACCGACATCATGCATGCAGATTGCTGCTCAGTACACTGCCTCATCTAGATGAAAGGTCAGTGGCAATTCAAGCCATCTTGGACGGCTTAGGATAGACAACGATCATCTAACGCGGGTAGCTAGTCTATGGAAGCCCCGAAGCTCATATACGGTACGCCTAGGATAGACGGTGATCATCCAGTTTCACAGACTGGAAGTCCCGAATCTCCTATGCGATATATCCAACATCCTGCTTTACCATCTTGCTTTCTTCTAGGCCGACATGATCTCATTTCCCCGATGATTCATTCGAGGAAGACTACACCTTATGCATAAATTTTTCATGACCATGCAATAGTGCCTACCTAACTCACCATATGACTCAACTCGATTTACCATTCTAAGTATCATTTCTTATTCTTTACTCATAAACTATGCTTTTCATACTTTATTGGAGACTCCCAAACGAGGGACCGCCTCGGCGACAAACGGTCGTATGGACTTTTCCATTCTTGTAAACCAGAAAACGACTAAGGCATAGCCTTCCTACTTGACTTGAACAAGACATGTTCCATCCATGCCATAGACCGTGGCATACTCTATATGACAAACTATGGAATCGTAGGACATATCACTTGAATCAGCCGTGTATCGTGCCTTAACCAAACTATGTTTCGTACAATACGGCCACCTAAGTCATATTCTATATGACCAGCCTTGAGACCATGGGATCGTGCAGTGTTCAGCTTAAACAACCAAGTGGTTTGGTGTCTTGACTTATGCCATAAACTGTGCGATACAACTTAACTCGTGGGACAAGCAAAGGCTATTCCAAGCCTTGTACAGTAGAAATGTGCATTAAGGCTTGTGGGACAATTATGCTATGCCAAGCATTGGATGGTGGGACAGTACATGCTTTATCAAGCATTTATATCGTGCGACGTCTATGACTATACATTGTTCATAGACTTTTGGTGACATAGACAACTTTTCTTCTTCCAAGCCACGGAACGAAGGACCGAGTGTCAATTTGAAAGTACGCCGTAGGATGATATCTATGTAAAAACTCGACCATTCTATATTTTATCCTTATTTGACTCAATACGGGTTATTCCCTTTAGCGTGGATTCATATCTTTTATTAGCGTACCTACTTAGTGTAATTAAAAACATCCAATTATTAATATGAAGGCCAAGCTGAGGCAAGTTCACCGAAGCCATCCAAAATTTAAAAATCAGAGGAGGTCTATAGCTAACAGGCTAGTCAGGGCATATGACTGCACTAGCCATACCTTAATGTCTAGTCAATGTGCGTAACAAAATTTAAGCACGACTAAGGCTATATTTATAAAAAATAGAAGAAATAATTCTAAAATAATTATCTTATCAAATGTAAAATAGCAAAAAAAATTAAAATTTAGGGTTACACATATTGTGGCTAGTTGTTGTATCTTGTTACGTCACTCTGAGGACTGGTGATCTCTCTAGGTTGTTGATGAGCTTATAGTATAGACAGGTAGATGGTATGATTTTGGATGCAGGGTTCAGGTATTGCTTGTAGTGTTAGTTTATCATTTTTCTCGTACTTTCTATTTCCTTTCCTGTTATATCTTATTTATTTAGCCTAGTTTTACTGGACCTCTATTATTTTTTTAGTACATTCCAAACATATATGTTGATGGACTGCAGACCATGATATATATTATTTGTTCTTGATTTTGTTCATTATTGTGGATTGAGACATAGATGAAATAGATTAGTTAGCATATGTTAGAATACTATTTAGTGTACTACGGGTAGGATAAGTCTATTAAATTAGAAATACTTATTCTAATCGTACAGTTGGCATGATCATGTCCTGGGTTCCTATATATTTTGGAACTGGGATGCGACATATTTTTATAGTGGCCCATGCAGGTCGAGTTAGTTGTTTCGGTTATGTTACTGTACCGGACGCGCCTGCGATAGGATAATATGATAGGATCTCAATCCATAACTTCCTTGAAAACTCTTTTGAATTTATACATCATCTTTAAAGCTTGAAATTGAGGTCAATCAACTTCCTTGATCTCCTTGTTTTGGATTCTCTTCACTCCCTCTTTCGGAAGGACGTATGCTCGTGCTTGGTGATCCGTCTACACCATCACTGGATAGTACATAGTTGATAGAATTATACTAGGAAATATTTATTAAGAGAGGATTGGGTAGGTACCTCTATTAGGTAGACCGAGCAGATCGGATGGGTAATATATAATTCTCATCGATAACTTAACTCTAGCGAGAGACTTTAGGATCAGTGGATTACAACCTTTCTACCCTTATCTATGCTAGAAAGAGATATTTTGGAGGAACCGAAAAGAACATAGGTCACTACCACTTTTTTAGAATAAGGATATTTGGGTAATTGTGAATTTTTGATTATTTTTAATATTATTTAAATTGGTGTATTGTGATTTTGTCATTTGCTAGTGAAACCTTAGAACTACTTATCCTAGAGACTAACCATGACCATGGAGACCTAGCTAATGGATTTAGATTAATAATTAGACTCTAATCTAGCTAGGAATCACTTATAATATAATTAAAGAATAGAATCAATGTGTTAGTTTGGGTCTTTAGTTAAGGGGCTAGAATTTACAACATAGAAAGGCGTTTTATGCAATTGCACCCAAATAAACCCTAGCCCATCATAGGTGGCCAGCCATAGTAGCCATCAACAGCCCCTCACCCCTATATAGATCAACATTGGCCCCCTTTCTTTCCTCTTGTAAGAAACCATAATCCTACTTTGTGTTCTTCCCCAAATTTATTCCCTTCCTCAAATCAACTTCAAATTCATCCAAACAAATTGCATTATCTTCATCTTGAGGAGTTGAGGTCTCTATTGGCTAGCTAGGAAGGATTTGGAGCAATTTGACCATTGGATTTGGTGGAAGAACTTTTCAAGAGGATTTTCATTGGGATTCCAACTCCCAATTGGTAAGAGTCTCTAAACTTATTAGATTTTAGTTTTATTGTTGTAGGTGCATTCATTAAGGGTCCCCCTACCCCTAGGAATTATTTGGGTTTAATTTGTGTCCATTTGAGGTACATATCATGGGCGTATCACTCCGTACCGAATGCGTATCTCAAGTGTTCGACGGAATACGCCAAATAGGAAGTTTTGGTCACCACTTTCCAAATAAATTATATATTTGGATAGCCTATTACTTGTAAATTACATTGATGTATGACTAAATGGATAACTCAGTCAAGGCCTAGACACGACACAATTTCCTATGCTAGTGACATGATTAGGTAGCCCCTATGACAGACATGTGGCCTTGGAAATTGGGTTCCGATTGGTGTTGATTTCGATTAGATATTCAACCCACAGATTTCTAGATCGACACTACACTTGTGTTCTGTATGCTTGGACACCTTGCTGACACTATCTGATATGCTAGGACACTCCTTGACACTCTGTCATTGGCACTCGAACACTTTACTGCACATTGTTATGCCACGTCTGACACTCACTTGTACGACACACATGACACTCGAATATGGCCATTCGAACACCATGTTCATGTTCTGATACTTGCTCACTCATACTGTTTGACACATTTTGGACACTTGGCTTGACACTTTGGACACACTCCATATTATTTGACACACTGTGTGACACCATGCTACACTCTGATACATGATACTGGACACATGTGGCTCACTCGACCACTGTACACCCAATTGCTCTGATACACATGTTGATACTTGCCTTTACATTCACTGTACTCTGCCATGTTGTACACTTGATTCACACACCAGTCTGCACTCTACTTGTTGCTGCACATACCTGGACACATTTGTATTGATACACTTCGATACCGCTCTGTACACACCAGACCCCATTTATTTATATTAGATCCCCTCCAGTTCTGTCCAGTTTGTGATTGATGTATGCATACATGGGTTCATAACCTTGTCCATATATCCATGTTGGCCCCTTTCATTCAGTTTTCCTATATACTAATTGAGTATATATAGATGATGTCATTATATATATGTGTAATCTATGAATATGGGGTTTTGTTAGATACAAGATATACATATATGTGTGTGTGTGTGTGTGTGTGTGCGTGTGTGTGTGTGTGTGAGCGTAAATAGATATAGAGTATGTGGGTTGATATGTTTTGGGTTTGGCACTTTGGTGTTATATAGATATGTGAGAGATTACATGATATGTTATGATATATATATGTGGGTTGTGTTTTGAGTTGGGGGTATTATGTGTACACTACAAAAATCTGCACAATTGGCAAAATATATTTAGCGACGTTCGATTAACGTCGCTAAATTGTGTTCATTAGCGACGTTTTGTCTAAACGTCGCTAATGGTCGCTACTAGCGACGACCTAAGCGACGTAACAACGACGTATATTAATCACATGATCTAGTCGTCGTGAAACGTCGCTCTGACGTCGCTAATAGCGACTAACTTAGCGACGGTAATATTAGCGTCGCTAAATTCTAATTATATCCCCCCCACCGATTTATTTCCCCCATTTTACTCTCTCACTCTCTCTCCTCCCCCCTACGGCGCTCTCACTCTCTTCGGCGCTCTTACTCTCTCCGGCGACCCTCACTCTCTCAGGCGACTCTCCTCCCTCTCTGGTACGTGACTCTCCTCCTCCCTCTCTCTCTCTCTCTCTCTCTCTCCGACTGTTTTGGTTGTTGGTGGTTGGGGGGTGCAGGTGGCTCGGGGAGAGGTACAGGGGGGATGCGGGTGGTTGGAGGGTGAGTGGGGGGTGGCTAGGGGGTGGGGCAGGGGGACGAGGGCAGCTGGGGGACGGAAGCTAGGGTTAGGTTCAGGTTAGGGTTCATTTCCTCCCATTTTACTCTCTTACTCTCTCTCCCCCCCCTCCGGTGCTCTCACTCTCTCCGGCGACTCTCCTCCCTCTCCGGTACGTGGTACTCTTCTCCTCCCTCTCTCTCTCTCTCTCTTTCTCTCTCTCTCTTCGACTGTTTTGGTTGTTGGTGGTGGGGGTGCGCGCGGCTTGGGGGAGGGGCAGGGGGATACGGGTGGTTCGAGGGTGAGTACGGGGTGGCTGGGGGGTGGGGCAGGGGGACGAGGGCGGCTGGGGGAGGGGAGCTAGGGATAGGGTTCGGGTTAGGGGTGGGTATGTGTGGGCAGTTGGGTGAGGGGAGCAAGGGGGTCGGGGCAGCCGGGGTAGAGGAGCAGGGGGGAAGGGGAGGGTTAGGGTTCGGGTTAGGGGTAGTGTAGCGGGGGCTTGGTCAGGGGCACCGATAGTGCCGAAAAATCTAATAATTTAGTAATAATTATTTGTTTTCGACACCAAAAAATGTGATACTCCGATTCGAATGCACCGATAGTGCCGATATTTGTAACAAGTAGTTTTGTTGGTTGGTTAATTGGTAACATGGTGATCGGGACATATAGTCCCTGCAGCCATTCGACTGGCGAGGCAGAAACTATGGTACGATATGGTGATCAGGACATAGTCCCTGCAGCCATTCGACTGGCGAGGCAGAAACTATGTAGCCGTAGATAAAGTTGACTGTCCTCCGACCCTCATCCCTCGACAATGATGATATGACAACCTATCACTATATCTTATATAGTAGTAGATGATGTCTTAGTATTACATTATATGAGTTCATCTTAATTCTGTTACATTCTTCAGATACTAGATACGATAAGAACATATACTACACCATATGTACAGAACATAGATGATTCACACTAATGTATACTAGAATAAATTTTGGGTTGTGTTCTGAGCCATCCGTTCTCACATTTGGCAAAAAAATCAAATTTTCTGTACTTTATCTGCTTTCGAAAATGTACTCAAATTACATGATGGTTCCTTTAGTTAGCTTGCTTATGTTACAATTATATTATTTATGAATATCGATCTTACCAGATGGCACCCATGACCCGAGGGGCGGCACGTCGTTTGAGGGAAACAGTAAATGCTGAGGTGGCTCCTCCTACTGTTAAGGAGGAAGTGGCACCGGTAGCTAGTGAGACCAGGAGTTCTATTCATCCAGCAACGGTAGCTAGTGAGACTGGAAGTTCTATTCATACAGCACTTGCAATGGACTACATCTCTCCTGCAGCCATCGATCCCACTTATTCGAGGTGGTTGCGTGATCGTATCACTGAGCGTTTGCATGAGCTGTGTGGTTCTCATTAGCTATTAGTACTTATTTGTATTGGACTATTTGTATTGGGTTGTTTTTGTATTCGACTATTTATATTGGACTACATATATGAATTAGTACTGTGTCAATCTCTGGATTGTATTGGACTACGACATGGTGATTAGGACATAGTCCCTGCAGCCATTCGACTGGCGAGGCAGAAACTATGTAGCCGTAGATGAAGTTGACTGTCCTCTGACCCTCATCCCTCGACAATGATGATACGACAACCTATCACTATATCTTATATAGTAGTAGATGAGGTCTTAGTATTACATTATGTGAGTTCATCTTGCTTCTGTTACATTCTTCAGATACTAGATACGATAAGAACATATACTACACCATGTATACAGAATATAATGATCCACACTAATGTATGCTAGAATGAATTTTGGATTGTGTTCTGAGCCGTCCGTTCTCACACTTAAATAGATATGAATTAGTACTGTGAGAGCGCCGGAGAGAGTGAGAGCGCCGGAGGGGGGGAGGAGAGAGAGTGGGAGAGTAAAATGGGGGAAAATGAATTGGTAGGGGAATATAATTAAAATTTAGCGACGTTCATACTAACGTCGCTAAATTAGTCGCTATTAGCGAGTCATAGCGATATTTCGCGACGACTAGCTAATGTAACTATGTAGCCATAGATGAAGTTGACTATCCTCCGACCCTCATCCCTCGGCAATGATGATACGACAACCTATCACTATATCTTATATAGTAGTAGATGATATTTTAGTATTACATTATGTGAGTTCATCTTGATTCTGTTATATTCTTCAGATACTAGATACTAGAATCGATAAGAACGTATACTACACCATATGTACAGAATATATATGATTCACACTAATGTATGCTAGAATAAATTTTGGATTGTGTTCTGAGCCATCCATTCTCACACTTAAAATACATATAAATTATTACGGTGTGTCAATCTTGTTTCTGTATTTTCGGCGAACCCAGGGATTAGATTCTGTATTTTGTATTTTGGATTCTGTATTTTGGCTCCAGCTCCAGCTCCATTTGCATAAATCTACGGTACGACATGGTGATCAGGACATAGTCCCTGCAGCCATTCGACTGGTGAGGCAGAAACTATGTAGCCGTAGATAAAGTTGACTATCCTTCGACCCTCATCCTTCGACAATGATGATACGACAACCTATCACTATATCTTATATAGTAGTAGATGATATTTTAGTATTACATTATGTGAGTTCATCTTAATTCTGTTATATCCTTCTGATACTAGATTCGATAAAAACATATTCTACACCATATGTACATAACATATATGATTCACACTAATGTATACTAGAATAAATTTGGGTTGTGTTCTGAGCTATCCGTTCTCATACTTGGAGAAAAATCAAATTTTTTGTATTTTATCTGCTTTCGAAAATGTACTCAAACGAGATGGCACCCGTTCTCACAGATGGCACCTAAGACCCGAGGATCTCGCTTGAGGGAGGCACAGATGGCTGTGAAAGAGGAGGTGGCTCCAGCTCCAGAGGGCAGTTCCACCGAGAGAAGTTTATCAAAATTATAATCGAAGTAATAAAACGACATTGGAAATGGCGTATCGTAGTGGTCGGACGGGAGGGGAGGGTGACGTGCCACCACCCAAGGGGTGCTAGGGGACGCCTACAAATAACAGGGACACTGACGCACAAATACCGCTCGAGTGAGCCAAAGGCATGCAGCCACTTTCCTTCCTCCTTTCCTCCTCTCCCTCTCTCATGCTATCAACGTCAAAACTTTTCCAGTGCTGCTCCCTCTAATGATGATGAACGCAAAAATCAAAGACCCCCCTCTCCTTTCTCACTCTTCATAGTTCTCACAACAGGAAGGATCAGTGCTTTCTAGTTCTCTTCCATCCATCCATTCCTCCGTTCTGATCAAGCCTCTTCCTTATCCTCTCCTCCACCATGGCTCTGGACTCATCTGCTCCTCCCTACTTCCCTTTTTCTTATTTGACTCTCTCAGCCACATATGATATCTAGCTCAAGTGTAGAGTCGGAGGAGAAGAAGTGGATAGGAAGAGGAGGAGGAAGCAGCACAGCCGGCGGCATGACCTGGAGGAAGTACAGAAGTTTTTTTCAATATCCATAGAAGAACGATAAGGATATATCTTTTCACAACATGTCACCTTATCAAAGACCCTTAATGTGAATATCATGTTACCACCGCGATGTTGGAAGACTAACATATCATAATTTTTTAAGCTGTGTGCTTTGACATAATCCTCCCAACTCTTTCCTCCTATGTAGTAATCTTGCATTTCTTTATGAAGTTCAAGACGGCATATAGTGACTCGTAATGGAAAAATATGCCGTCTTAAACTTCATAAAGAAATGCAAGATTACTACATAGAAGGAAAGAGTTGGGAGGATTATGTCAAAACATACGGCTTAGAAAATTATGACATGTTAGTCTTTCGACACCGAGGTAACATGGTTGTCACATTAAGGGTCTTTGACAAGGTGACATATTATGAAAAGATATATCCTTATAGTTCTCCTACGGATGTTGAAGAAAACATCTGTACTTCCTTCAGGTCATGTCGCCGGCTGTGCTGCTTCTCCCTCCTCTTCCTGCCCACTTCTTCTCCCCCGACTCTACACTTGAGCTGGATATCATATGTGGCTGAAAGAGTCAAATAAGAAGAAGGGAAGTAGGGAGAAGCATATGGGTCCAGAGCCATGGTGGAGGAGAGGAGAAGAAAGAGGCTTGATCAGAACGGAGGAATGGATGGATGGAAGAGAACTAGAAAGCACTGATCCTTCCTGTTGTGAGAACTGTGAAGAGTGAGAAAGGAGAGGGGGGTCTTTGATTTTTGTGTTCATCATCATTAGAGGGAGCAGCACTGGAAAAGTTGTGACGTTGATAGCATGAGAGAGGGAGAGGGGGAATGGAGGGAGGAAAGTGGCTGCATGCCTTTGGCTCACTCGAGCGGTAATTGTATCTACTCTGATTACAATTTTGACAAACAGGAAGTCTCCGTCGTCAAACAAGAGCCGATGACTGTTAAGGATGAGGTGTTACCAAAGGTCGAGATCAAGGAAGAACCGATGACCATCAGGGAAGAGATTGCTCCCAAGGTTGAAGTTAAAGAGGTGCCACCGTCAGAGAGTAGTAGCATCGGGACTGACCCTCATGTCCCTACAGAAGATCTCAACCAGATTGAGCCTTCGTATGCAAAGTGGCTGAGAGAATGGTACATGCCTCAACGCAACTATGATCCCTGGCTGTGAGGATTCATCGTGTGACTGGGAATGCCCAATTTTATTAGGAATGCCCAGTTTTATACTATTTTTTTTTGAATTGTGTATATTGGAAAAGTGTTTTGTATATTGGAATTGTATGCAAAGTGTTTTATATATTGGAATTGTGTATATTGGGAAAGCCCAGTTTTATGCTATTTTTTTCAAAAAATTTCCAGCTACCGACGGACTGGCGACGTGTTGAGTGTATTGTGCGGGCCGGTGTTGAGTGTTCCACCGAAGGGGTCGACGAACCCAGGGATTAGATTCTGTATTTTGGATTGTACATTTGCATTCTGGATTCTTTTTTTAAATTTTTTTCAATTTAAACGACATTTTTAGCGATGTTTATATTCGTCGCTAAAATGTAGCGACGAAAATAAAGATCGCTAAAAATGTCGCTAAATTGTTGACGTGGCAAACAATCTGATGCCACCTCATCGTCGTAAGAACGTCGTTAATGTGTCGCTAATCGAAGACAACTTAAAAATGTCGCAAATAACGTCGCAAATTAGCGACGTTATAAACGTCGCTAAATAACGTCGCCGTAGCGACGTTTTACGACATTTTCTCGATTAGCGACACGCTTTTTTTCCGTCGTTTATTAAACGTCGCTGAAAATGTCGCTAAATTAAATTAGCGACATTTTGGCCGAGTTTAGCGATGTTTTGGAACGTCGCTAATCTGACAAATTTTTGTAGTGGTATGAGATATCTTATATACATATGTATTTGTGAGGTTTGTATATGTATATGTATATGATATATATAGGCTATTAAGTATGTGGGTCCCAGAATCTGATGCATATATATAGGTTGTAGATTATATTTGAGGTTAGCAGTTGTTGGGAGGGGTTTCCTGGATTGTGAGATACCTATATGAGGATTTTGCTATGTATATAGTTAGAGTCTATATGGTAATCTAATAGATGGGGTTAGCTAACTATATGATCGGTAATCTGAGTTGAGGTGAGGGTATGAGTATATGTATATGTGGGGATAGTGTATGTGTGAAGGTAAGTTCAGTCGTATATGTGATATGTATGTTATATGATATGGATGTGGGTTAGATAGATATATGTTAGGCCTATGTATATGTAAGCTATTTTTTGAGTAGATATATATATATAATTTTTTTTTTGAGTAGATATATATATATATATATATATATATATATATATATATATATATATATATATATATTTATATATATATATATATATATTAAATATATATATATATATATATATATATATATATATATATATATAGGTGGTATTGTATATATGGTATATATATAAGTGACTTGGTATCCTAGTCTATGTTGAGATACACTATAGAATGACCAAGAATTGACCCACTAAGCTTGTGACCTTGTCGACTAGAGTTTGATCAAACCTTAGACAGTTGACCAAGTTAGCTTAGATGTTGACCTAGTTTGACTAAAGGTTGACCAGAGTTTATAGAATAACCTAGTATCATGTAGATTACATTATAAACTTTAATTATTACATATTGAGCATATTGTAACCTGTATTACTCTAAATAAGACTCAGTTACTCCAGTTCGGACATCTGTTCACATCAATCGCTCAGGATATCAGACGAGTACATTCTTTGTTAGTTTTTATTCATGATAGTATCTATATTGCCTGCTCTAGAATACTTTACTTGATGCTGACACATTGTTAACACGGATTGGTACTATATGAATATTGTCGTGCGATGTTATCCCCTTACCGGGTACGTCGGATACCCCATGTTTATGTATTTCATCGTGTCCATCGTGTAATCCTTGTATTTGGGTCTATTCATGTGCTTTATGTGAAATAATAATCGTGTACGTAACATATCATGGTCGGATCCTTGTGTATTGATCGGGACAGGAGAGTAGAAATGGTCATGTGATTAAACCCTCTTAGCATACTCGTGTACATGTCTATTATACCCTCACGTATAATAGAGACCCCTTAGTATACTCGTGTATAAACCTAAACCAATCATATGATCATCTTGTGCTCTAAAACACTTATATTTACTTACAGTTCTTATTTTCTTTATATCATTCTTGTACTCAAATTTTGTCTACATTCACTGTTCTTGTACATCTCTTTACAGCGATTCATGTATTTTATTCTATTGCTTGCTCCATATTTCCTACCATGTGATGGAACTCCTTTCAGAGTTATGTACTTGCTCACATCCTGACTGGACCCGTTGATAAAATTTTACAGAGAATATAGAAGATTTTTATACTACCTATTATGGAGCTGGCGTAGATGACACTTGCGACTGGCCCTCAGGAGGATCCAGTTTGCACTGAGGAGACTACCATAGTTCCTAGGCTAGACTGCTAGGATTTTGTCTATCTTATTTCAGTTGTCTTGAGTTGTATTTATTCAGATATTATGTTGTAGTGTTGATAACACTTAAACTTATTTTATTTTGGATGTATCTCACTTTATGGATTTCATATCTATCTTATCGTGTTGATTATCTATTTTTAGAATTGTGATTGAGTTGTATCTTCTAAGATGTCCTCCGATTGGAGAGTATATTCTATACATGTACATTTATATTGTGTTAGATGTTTGAGACCTAGGACAGCATTCTACCACCGACACTGCGACGTAGGCTGGATGTACCCACGGTGTCGTGCCCTTACACTGGGTGCGGGTCGTGACAACATATAGTAGGATTTTAGAGATTAGTTGTAGTTTCCCACTAGAAGTGTAACTATCACTTTTCTAAAATGAGGATAATTTTGAACTTTTGTAAAATTTATTATTTTAGTTATTAATTAATGGATTAAATCATGTTAGTGATATCAATTGGTAAATTTTTGATTATTTAATATTATTTTATTTAATGTATTATGATTGTGTCAATAGTTAGTGAAACCTTAGAACTACTTTGCCTAGAGACTAACCATGATCCTTAGGACCTAACTAATGAACTTACATTAGTAATTAGACTCTAATCTAGTTAGAAGTCACTTAGAATCTAATTAAAGACTAGAAACAACATGTTAGTTTGGGCCTTCAGCAAGGAGGCTTGTTTTGACAACTTAGAAAGGCCCCTTAAGCAATGAAACCCTAACCAAACCCTAGCCCAACCATATGGCCGACCATAGCAGCCTAGAGAAGCCCCCTCTTACTATATATAGTCATCATTAGCCCCCTTCTTCCTCCTTTTATTGAAATCCTAACCCTAGTTTTGGTGTTCTTCCCCAAATTCCTCTCTCTCAAATTAACTCCAAATTCTCCCAAACCAATTGCAATATCTTCCTCTTGAAGAGAGGAAGCCTCTATTGGCTAACTAGAAAGGATTTGGAGCAATTTGGCTATTGGAGCTTGGTGGGAGATCTATTCTAGGAGTTTTTATTAGGATTCTAACTCTCAATTGGTAAGAGCCTCTAAACCTATTAAATTTTAGATTTTTTGTTGTAGATGCATCTATTTAGGATCCCCCTAGACCTAGGAATGATTTGAGTCTAGTTCGAGTCTATTTGAGGTGCGTATCGGAGGAGTATCGAATACATATCTCAAGTGTTCGATGAAATGCCCCATAGGATGTTTTGATCTCTAATTTCTAATATAATTACATTTTTGTGATGCTAATATGTTGTCGATTATATATGTACTGGACTGAGTTGAATTCGATGTGATTTGGTGGATGTTTTTGGACACGGGGACACTCGGCTTGGGTTTTGGCCTGAATAGTGGCTCCCCTGCTACTGGGGGCCCTACTCTTCACTGTTACACCTTGGTTTCATCACCTAATTACTAATTTAGGTTGGCCAGATGACTGACATGTGGACCTAGGCTTTGGGCTTCGAGCCATGGCCATTTTCTGCAATGGTATGACCTGCAAGTTTATATTGTTGCAGTCGGGCGACACTGCTCTGTGCCTTCACTGCTACATTCACTTTTTGACATATTGCACTCTTTACTTTGTCTGTACACTTTATTAGCATGCTGCACCTTGCTCTGTAACACACACTCACATTTCATAGCACATCACACACTTGTTTTGCTCACACACACATATTGCACTCTTCACTCTTCACATTGCTGTTCACTCTCACTCACTCACTCACTTGACACTCACACACATATTTTGAGAGTATTAATTTGGGGTCCTATGTGATACCATAGATATTTGGATATATAAGATATATATATATATATATATATATATATATATATATATATATATAAAATATTATATATATATATATATATATATATATATATATATATATATATATATATATATGACGTATATCTATATATGATACTCATGTTTGGATTTTAATAGTCTAATATGTGATACTTCTAATATATGCTATATGTAAGTGTATTATATAGGAGTGGGGATTCATGTCTAGGACTATAGGTTTGGTCATGTACATATATATATATATATATATATATATATATATATATATATATATATATATATATATATATATATAATCAATTCTTGATGAGCTTTGTTCAGTCACAGTAGGAAGCAAACCCAAACCTTTCTATCTTCGAATTATCTGATCACCACCTCATTTACTACCCTATCCATATCCTTCTTTTCTGTTCCGATGTTCATAAGATGAGTGTCTCATATTAGCAACCATGTGAATCAGTTAGAAGAGTAAGTTAAGAGGGGTCCGAGGTTGGAGGGAAATTCAAGTCGGTATAGTGGAGGGTATATTAGTATAGGGATGCAAGTTCTGTCCACATGGATATGTTCTGCTTTGCCAAGTGTAGTGTTTATTTATCTGCAATTGGTACCTAAATATGACCAATTTATGGGCATTGTTCTGACCAGATGTTTTGTTCAATTTGAACATCTATGTAAGCATGTACCCCTCTATTTTAGTTCAGACAGTAGAAGCCAGTCCTAATATCCATCTTACCATTCATTGGTTTAGCCTACATCCTCTTGCAGGCCTTACTTAGTTTCAGTCCAATATTAGACTAGAGTTTCCTGTCCTGGATTCATGTTAGGAGTTTCCTGTTGCCTCTCTTTATGGTTCAGTAGGTAGATAGTGTTGTCAGATGTGTGGGGTTGTATTTGGTGTATATTACCTTACATTTATGTTAGTGTGAGGGTATGATAGGGTTAGAGTATTCTATATTCTGGGTTATGTATCTAGAGTAGGGCATTATCTCTATTTGGGTATGTGATGACTAGAGTATATAGAGATGTGATTCTAAGGCATGATATGGTTATGTTTGAGTTTGATATATGGGTTAGCATTTGAGGTAGACCCTTGGTCTTGATAATTCGTATAGGTTAGATTTTATCTTGAGATGTATTATATATATATATATATATATATATATATATATATATATATATATATATATATATATATTTTATATATATATATATATATATATATATATATATATATATATATATATATATATATATATATATATATATATATATATATATATATGGGTATATAGTTGAGTGTATATATATGATAGGTAGATAAAAAAAAATATATATATATGATAGGTAGATATATATGATATAGTACTATTTGGTATCCTAAGTTATATTGGCCTATGGTTAGAACTATGACTAGTATTAGATAGAATTGACCTAGATATGGACCAATAGTCCAATGACCAAAACCCCATATGTTGACTTAGTTGACTAAGAGGGTTGACCAAAGTTGACCAAGAGTTGACTTTTGACCAAGAGAGACCTAGTATCATGTAGAATGCATTGTATAATTTAATTATTCATATTGAACACATAATAACATGTATTTATCTAAATAGGACTTTGTGACTCTAGTTTGCACATATGTACACTTTAGTTGCTCAAGATATCAGGCAAGTACATTCTCTGTTAGTTTTCATTCATGATAGTATCTATATTGCCTGCTTTAGACTACTTTACTTGATGCTGACACATTGTTATCATAGACCAGTACTCTGTGGATCTTGTCATGTGATGTTATTCCCTCAGCGGATACATCGGGTATTTCATGTTCATGAACTTTACCATATGCATAGTATACTCCTTGTATTTGTATTATTCGTATACAAATCGTGTGCTCTCATGTACTCTTGTGTGCTCACATGTACTTCTTGTGCAAAACTAACTATCGTGTACGTAACATAACTTAGTCGGATCCTTATGTATTGATCGGGGCGAGGGAGTAGAAGTGGCTATGTGATTAAACCCCCTTATTATACTCGTGTACATGTCTATTATACCTTAACGTATAATAGAGACCCCTTAGTATACTCGTGTACAAACCTAAACCAATCACATGATCTTGTGCTCTGAAACACTTATATTTATTATAGTTCATAGATTCTTTATTATATTTCATGATCTCAGTTTACGTATCCATATCTCCTGTATTCATGTATTTATTTACGGTACGTCATGTATTTTATTCTACTGTTAGCTCTATATTTCCTACCATGTTTTAGAACTGCTTTCAGAGATATGTGCTCGTTCTCGTCCTGACAGGATAACGTTGAAATTTTTACAGATAACTTAGAGGATTCCAACTAGCCTAGAGGAGACACCAGTAGAGGTAGGAGTATATTGTTAGGTTATTGTCTAGTTGTTGTTTTCAGTTATTTTATGAGTTGTATTTATTTCATACTTTGTGGGTTTGGTGATGTTAATACTTAAACTTATTCAAATCTGGTTTTGTATTAAACATTGTGATCCTTCTATCTATTCCATTTCAAGCTTATTATCTATCCTAGATATTTTGTGATTGAGTTGTATCCTTCTGAGACTGTCCTCCATTTAGAGAGTATATTATATTATGTTTAGTTATGACTGAGACCTAGGACAACGTTCTACCAACGACACTGCGGCATAGGCTGGATATACCCACGATCTCATGCCCCTTCACCGGGTGCGGGTCGTGATAAGCAGTAATAGTCACCCGGGAAAGACTAGTGGAAAGGGGCCAAAGGGTCTCGTTATAAATAGAAAGATTCAGCGAGCATCACCTAGCATTGACCTCCACCCTTACTTAATAGAAAGGTGTATAGTGGGTAGGTGTATTCGTGAGTGCTAGATGGTAGACTAGAAAAAGCCAATTGTAACCTATCATTTAAAGGTTGATAGGTGATATATGAAAGTATGACTTAGAGTTTAAGAAATAGATTTAGAATTTATATCCTTGAGATTAGACCTACCTAGAGACTCGAGGGTGAAATTGGAATCCTTATCTTAAAAAGACCAGCGGATCATACACATTGATATAGGATATTAGGAATCCTAGAACACCTTGTAGATAGAACAGTATGGTTGGACTAAGTTACATATAGTGGTTATGAAGAAGGAAGGATCATGGAAGTAGCACTATAGATAGGCAATAGAGATCAAAGAGGGTGAGGACCTAGCGGACTGCATTCTTAGGGTGTAATATCTTGTTATTGAAGATAACATCTGAGAAAAAGAAGGGAGCAAAGAGATTTGAGATAAGAAGTTCTAGGGTATTATAAGTTAGGTTATGACCTTCAACGATTAGTTAGACATAGTGTCACGCCCCAGAACCAGAATACAGGTAAGTCGAGACGGACAAGGCCAGCTACGTATACCATAAGTACTCGAGTACCCTGAAATACGATCAAAGTTGTTAAGACATGGTGGTTACTACTACAATCCAATAGTCAATCCTAGGTTGAGCAATCCTAGATACCTCAATCACAGGAAAATATGCAAAGTACAAGAAGTATGATCATCATACATAAAATAGTAAAGCGTCCCAAACTATATATATATGGATGATCATGAAGCTAGTAATAGTCATACATGATAAGCTCTAGCTATAGTCTAGAATAACACAAATCATGTTTAGGCCCGTAGGCTAAATGTCAAGGTCCAAAACACGAGCTAAACACATGCTCAGAGGTTAAATGCCACAAAAGAATAATTTACATAAATAGTAGAAGAATGTTATAGAAAATACACTAAGGTACTCTGGTGCTCTGGGTGGTCACCGTCGAGTAGATGGTATGGAAGATCCTTTGGGCTCCTCTATCAGATCTAGCCAAACAAAACCAGTGAGGTCAGACCCCCCAATAGCAAGTATCACAAAGGAAGCCAAACTATAAACTAAAACCAGTAATAACTAACATACAACGGATAGAGACAGAAATAAGTAAATACGAATTGAGACTTGTGCACTACCAATGCACTTATCCCAAGAATAGAAAAGACAATAAAAAAGTAACATGGAGCATAAAGTAAATATATGTGACATAAAGTAAACTATGGACATGTGAATTAAACGGAAGCATGTGAACATGTGAGATAAACTGAACAATGTAAGAGAAACGGAACATGTGAGCATGTAAGATAACTAGAACATGTGAGCAAGTAAGATAACTGGGACATGTGAGCATGTTAGATAACTGAGACATGAGAGCATATGAGAACAATATAAAACGAAAAATGATAGGATGACTTAGAAACTATTCCGGAACCCAAGTTATAACCCGTAAACCAAATTAGGACCGGGGTTGTAACCCTTCTCCTGAACAGAACCTAGTCTCTAAGCATCTACCGGCAAAAGTAAAGCATAAACAATGATGTACTAAAATAAAAAAATTCGGAACTACCTAGACAAAACTAGACTAGACTGGACTCTATACAATAATCATGGCCAAGCAATAAGTACGGCTTTATATATTAGCTAACTAGGGTTATCATAATCATAATTACTAACATATACACTTTTGAGAAATTCGATCCAGTTACCTGCCCTGCAAACTATCCGACTCATCTAAGCTAAAAAAAAATAAGTATAGCAGACACACCGCAGTCGTGTGTCCTAAGGAAGTGCCCCACTCGACGGTGTGCTGGAAGAGTACTCATTATGACAGATAGCTCCAAATCCTATGCATATATATATATATATATATATATATATATATATATATATATATATATATATATATATATATATATATATATATATATATATATATATATATATACCGGAACAAAAAGGGCTGCAGGTAACTGGAAAATTCTGATCTTGATAATCAAGCTAGTTATTAATCCTTAATATTTTCATTTGGGATTTCGGGTGTGGCATTCCTCAAAATCAATCCTAGACATGGTACGCAAGACTGGACAATACAAGAAATTGTACTATTACAAGACATAACAAGAAATATAATAAAGTGGAAGCTAGGAGTGCGTTACAACGAGCAACTATAAAGAAATCGGAGTGTGCCATGACAGACCACTATCATGTAAGCAAGGAAAAAGACATGTAATATTAGTGTGCCACGACGGGCCACTATCTAGTAAGCAAAGAAGACATGTGACATAAGTGTGTCACGATGGGCCACTATCTAGTAAGCAAAGAAGACATATAACATGAGTGTGCCAAGACAGGCCACTATCTAGTAAGCAAAGAAGGCATGGCAATAATTATCATAGGTTGTAAAAAAGAATCGATAGGTGTAGTGCCCTGTCCCGTTCAATCAATCGGAGGAATCGAAACGCCGACGGCGTTCGGACTTAGCCTTGCAACGGCTTGCTCGGAGACATCGCTCAGGTGGGGTAGTTTCGGTGAACTTATCTCATCTTAGCCTTCACTTAATAACTCGCATGTTTTCAACTTGCACAAGTAGGCTAATATAAAAGCTACAAACGCACATAGCTAAGGGAATAATTTTGACCCGTCGGAATATCTTAGAACATGGAAAATGGTCCCACAGTCTGTATAGAAGTTGGCTTAGCGTGCTTTCAAATGACACTCGGTCCTTCGTCCCGTGGCTTAGGAGAAGGAAAGTTGGTATTCAACACAAACTATGAACTTGCCTAAGTCATAGGCATCGCTCGCGTAAATGCTCGATAAAGCATGCACGTTTCCACTGCGCAAGGCTTGGCATAGCCTTGGCTCGTCCCTTGGGTTAAGTTGTAGGCTTGAGTAAGTTAGACAAAGTTATGCCGGTCGACCTAAGTCATTCCAAGTGCCGTCTTGCTCGTTCTGCGGTCGTCAAGTCAAATAGTCCCACGATCTCAAGGGCCGTCATATAATGTATGACTTGGATGATAGCGTCGCGTAGGATGTAAGTCAGTTAAAAGGCACGAGCCACGGTTGGCACGATATAAAGTTAGCTACGGTCTATGGCACTTAAGGAACACGTTTTGTTCAAGTTAAGTTGGAAGGCTATGTAGTAGTCGTTCCCTCGAGTTCAAAGAAGTTTCGAGGCGGTCCCTCGGTTGGGAGTCTCACGTTCCTATCCACGTTAAGAAGTTCGAGGCGGTCGCTCGGTTGGGAGTCTCGCGTTCCTATCCACGTTAAGAAGTTTCGAGGCGGTCCCTCGGTTGGGAGTCTCGCATTCCTATACCTGTTAAGAAGTTCGAGGCGGTCCCTCGGTTGGGAGTCTCGCGTTCCTATACACGTTAAAAAGTATGAGGCGGTCCCTCGGTTGGGAGTCTCGCGTTCCTATACACGTTAAAAAGTATGAGACGGTCCCTCGGTTGGGAGTTCCACGGTCCCGATGCACGCTATGCAAAGGGTGGTTTAGAGCATGAGATGCTAAGTATGGTTCCAGTCGTACCATAACATTAGGCCATGCATTTACGGGAGTCTAGATGTTTCGTAGGTGCGTGGTCATTGGACACCTTGTCGACAAAGATTTCTGCCTAGACTGGTTATACGCCGGGGCACCGGGCCCAGTCATCCTAGGGGGTAGACGTTATAGCAGCGCACGATTCATTGCGTGAGGGTAGTCAGGGGCTTTCCATGGGGCTAGCTACCTTACATCGAAAGACCCGCCGCCTACCCGAGCTATGTCCTCGATGGCTTGTCATGCCAGTGGCCTTTCATATAGATAATTGGCGTGCTACGCAACGAATCTGCATGCACGGTGTCGATCGTAACAAAAGAAGCGTAAGCACGGTATGTGATGTGTTATAGGAAGCGTACACGGTATGCACCCAAGGTAATATGAGCCTACGATTTGGTTATACGTAAAGACATGTGTTTCGCCACGAGATATGGCGTTGAACTTGAGTTCTCAACATCGGTTCCACAAGTTGGGTTAGACGTTTCGAGTTAAGTCTGGAAGGGCCGTAAGGCGATTTTGGATAAGTCAGGTTATGCTGTGAGGCACGGCCTCGATGTTTGAGGCACGAGCAAGTATTTGGCACGACCGAGTCGTTACGTCCCAGAGTATGGCACG
This sequence comes from Iris pallida, assembly GCA_029216955.1. Lineage (NCBI taxonomy): Eukaryota > Viridiplantae > Streptophyta > Magnoliopsida > Asparagales > Iridaceae > Iris > Iris pallida. The sequence goes on from JANAVB010013398.1 coordinate 16,028,267, forward strand.
AAAGTCAAGTATGAGTCGATACGTTGACGTTGCGAGCACGAGAAGGTCTAGCAGCAAAGTATGAGTTTATTATGAGTGTAAGGCATGGTGACGGTCTAAAGACACAAAATAGACCAAGGCGTCGATCCTAAAATCGATCCTAAGGCAAGACTAGAAAGACAATTGTAAAGGGGCTTGTATCACACAAAGTAAAATAAACGTGTCGGTTCTGTATGGGTGGGCGAGGAGCTCACTCCACCAGTACAGTTGAGTACTGACACCCACATAGTTTTCATGTGCAGGCGCAGGTAGAAGCTCGTGGTGCTGAGCTCGCTTGGATGCGTCGAGGCACGGAGTTCCTTGGCGATTCGAAGCATGCGATCTGCGTGAAGACTGGACTTATACGGGACATAATGTATGGATATCGCCTATCCGAAGCATCCGTTGGCTCGAGACAAGTATTGAGAGCTGAGAGACAGCTGAGTGATTGTAAAGTAAGACGAGTGGCTTTGAGTGATTGTAATCTTGGCCTTGTGCCCCCAATGTAACCATTGTTTCAATATCAATAAAGAGCTTCTTGAATAACTTGTGTTTGTTCTAAATTTCTGCTGCGTGTTCAATATCTCTGCTTGGGACTTCTGTGCGACGACCCCGTCGTCGCCGCTGTAATCGGCCGTTATGAAACCCGCCTTGCACGAGCGAAATCTAGGCTCGTACGGCATCACGCCTTAGCGAGGACGATCGCTCCTATGGGAGTGGAGCGTGACATAATGGTATCAGAGCACGGCTTTACGTCCTTGGACTATCGATTAAATTCTTTAACTCCGTTGTTTTCGCGAACTTTGAATATTGCTTCCGCAAGTTGTTATCGTTGGAACGCTCTCTCTCTCAATTGTCCCAAGGGATGTCCATACAATAAGTCTAATATTTTCAAAAGCTCGTACGAGTATTCAGTTGAACGAGATCGATAGGCGAAGGCCTTTGTGCCCAACTACGACAGACTTGATTCGAAAGAAAACTGATGCTAAAAAGTTAGCAAGCGTAGTGCATGTTTGAATAACCATGTGCTGACAATAGCAAACGAGTACACGAGACCGAAGTGTAGTTCGAACGGGACGGTTATACGCATGACCTTTTGGCTATGTTGTGCCGAGTATCGCACACGAAGACCTTCTAGTGCGAACGAGTTTGCGAGCGAGATTGACTATCGCTCGGACGAGAATAAGTGAGACGTAGAACGTATGTTGATAGAGACGCTACTTGACCAACGCTAAAGCAAACACGAGAAATGGTCCCTAGACCTTGAGGAACGGGCGAACGCACAATTGACCATGTCAATTTTGAATCATATGACTTTTTGAGGATTTATAGAATGACTCGAACCCTGAGTGGTGTATGGACGTTAAGGAGATTTGTTTGAACGAAACTAAGGATTTACGGATGGTACGAGTATGTCGACAAGCGATGATATCGCAATGCCTTAGAACGAGTAGCACATAGTTGGTCATGATTCGAGAGTCGCAAACGAGATATCGTTCGGACAATTGTGAACGGTAATGTGAGTTATGAAATGGTTGAATAGAGATTCTAAACGATAAAATAAATGGATGACTTGATCGAAGAAATCGATATGGATCGTATACGAGAAGTTAGCACGATAAAATTAGCATGCATGAAATGTCGATTTTGAAGTTACGCGAATGATTCTAAGGATTGGATCGAAAGTTGCTTGATGATTTGAGTTAGCAAAGGAATAATGCAAATTAAGGAAGTACGTTGGTCGATGATTTAAGGTAGACGGACGAATATACGTGATTTCGGATTTAAACAAATTTATCTTGTAAAGGATTCGGGGGATAATGATCGAACTTGATGTTGAATGTCGAGGAGATTATCTAGACGAACGCTAGCATCATTCATACGACTCGAACTTCATTGCAAAAGAAGATTGTCAGGTTATGCATGTCATCGATGGTATTGAGGCGTATCAAAGATCGATATGCGATAATTCGGGGGTACTCTGACACGGTGAATGATGATCGTGCAAGTGTTATCGTTCTGATGGATGCAATACTTAGGACCTTGATTGAGATGAATATTGGGTGAAAGTGATCGTGTCTTGATGGTTACGCGGATAACCACAGCGTCGATGATCTTATCTTACGCGAGCGCAACTCTAGCCTCGGACATGCGTTGTATCGGATTTGGGGCGATCGTTCCGTGTGAGCGCGGACATGGTGATTTATGTTGCGGTAATGATCGAACTCGGAGAATCAGGATGCGGCAAATTTGATTGTCCCGACCTGTTGGTTTGATGCGAAGGTGAATTTAAGGGTTTGTAGGACTTGTGATTGACGAATGAATAAAACTTGAGGATTTAGTAGGTCCAATACGCGCATCGAGAATGAACTAGTCTAGACACAAAATAAGAGTTACGTCCCGATGAGAATGATTATCTCGCGGGAGCGTGCATGGTGATTCATGCCCACCGTGGATAATCAGACTCGCGTGAGATCGGAGCGCAACATATTGTTTAGTCAGACGACCTTGTGATCGATTACGTGAATTGGGATAGATGACTTCGGAAACGAGGAATGTGAATTATGGTTTAGCGATAAATCGTATCGTAGCATGCCTGACTTGGAGGGATTGATAGACGGAATACATCGAACGTGTTCAAAGAGATAGACTATATGAAACGGCTTGATGAACGAACGATATTGATATGATGTGGGATTGGTTGAAACATGAGTTATCGTAGGATGGCTTTACTTAACGATTCGAACCCCATGTGAAGAATATTAGGATGTGCGTAAGGAATCTATGCTCGATGTTTAGAAATCGGAGTGATGCGAGCTTGGGTAGAAAAACTCGTACCATCAATTTAGTTTGACCTTAGGATGGGGTCAGTGTTGATATCGTTGTTTGGGAACTATGATTCCAGTACTGACAAAAAGACATAGCCCAGCGGTTAGGCAGACGTCCGAGTATGAAGCGATAGGAAATAGTGGAAGCACCACTCATTAGGCTCGGTTGACATGCACGTATATCAGGGACGCCCGAATATGTGCACGATCCGACTCGTGTGGTGATGGCGGATTCTCGATCACGAGGCTTGGCTAAAATGCATGTATTTCGGGGACGCCTGGAATATATGCACGATCCAACTAAGTGATAAGTTGAATCAAGTGAGACTCGAGGAACGGGTAAGTGTCAAGGATTTTGAGATCGTGAGTTTCGAAGAAATGTTGATGGTAATACGATCATGGAACTGAGACGAGTTCGAATATTGGTTGATCGGTTGGTGTGCCCTACGACTAAGTTAGCGATAAGCACGAGCGTGGCTCGGATTGAGGGAACGCATAGGAGTAGTGTGTGCGAGAAACGTAGGATGTTGGGTTATAAGCCGATAGGTGTACTCAGTAAGTTTCGAGGACGAAACTTTTTCTGAGTGGTGTATGATATAGTGTCCCATCCTGCTCAATCAATCGGAGGAATCAAAACACCGACGACGTTCGGACTTAGCCTTGCAACGGCTTGCTCGGAGACATCGCTCAGGTAGGGTAGTTTCGGTGAACTTGCCTCATCTTAGCCTTCACTTAATAACTCGCATGTTTTTAACTTGCACAAGTAGGCTAATATAAAAGCTACGAACGCACATAGCTAAGGGAATAATCGTGACCCGTCGAAATGTCTTAGAACATAGAAAATGGTCCCACAGTCTGCATAGAAGTCGGCTCAGTGTGCTTTCAAATGACCCTCCGTCCTTCATCCCGTGGCTTGGGAGAAGGAAAGTTGGTATTTGACACAAACTATGAACTTGCCTAAGTCATAGGCGTCGCCCGCGTAAATGCTCGATAAAGCGTGCACGTTTCTACTACGCAAGGCTTGGCATAGCCTTGGCTCGTCCCTCGGGTTAAGTTGTAGGCTTGAGTAAGTTAGGCAAAGTTATGCCGGTCGACCTAAGTCATTCCAAGTGCCGTCCCGCTCGTTCTGCGGTTGTCAAGTCAAATAGTCCCACGATCTCAAGGGCCGTCATATAACGTATGACTTGGGTGATAGCATAGTGTAGGACGTAAGTCAGTTAAAAGGCACGAGCCACGGTTGGCACGATGTAAAGTTAGCCACGGTCTATGGCACTTAAGGAACACGTTTTGTTCAAGTTAAGTTGTAAGGCTATGTAGTAGTCGTTCCCTCGAGTTCAAAGAAGTTTCGAGGCGGTCCCTCGGTTGGGAGTCTCACGTTCCTATCCACGTTAAGAAGTTCAAGACGGTCCCTCGGTTGGGAGTCTCGTGTTCCTATCTACGTTAAGAAGTTTTGAGGCGGTCCCTCGGTTGGGAGTCTCGCGTTCCTATACCCGTTAAGAAGTTCGAGATGGTCCCTCGGTTGGGAGTCTCGCGTTCCTATACACGTTAAAAAGTATGAGGCGGTCCCTCGGTTGGGAGTCCCATGGTCCCGATGCACGCTATGCAAAGGGTGGTTTAGAGCATGAGATGCTAAGTATGGTTCCAGTCATACCGTAACATTAGGCCATACATTTACGTGAGTCTAGATGTCTCGTAGGTGCGTGGTCATTGGACACCTTGTCGACAAGGATTTTTGCCTAGACTGGTTATACGCCGGGGCACCGGGCCCAGTCATCCTAGGGGGTAGACGTTATAGCAACGCACGATTCATTATGTGAGGGTAGTCGGGGGCTTTCCATGGGGCTAGCTACCTTATATCGAAAGACCCGCCGCGTACCCGAGCTATGTCCTCGATGGCTTGTCATGCCAGTGGCCTTTCATATAGATAATTGGCGTGCTGCACGGCGAATCCGCATGCACGGTGTCGATCGTAACAAAGAAGCGTAAGCACGGTATGTAATGTGTTATGGGAAGCGTGCACGGTATGCATCCAAGGTAATATGAGCCTACGATTTGGTTATAAGTAAAGACATGTGTTTCGCCACGAGATATGGCGTCTAACTTGAGTTCTCAATACCGGTTCCACAAGTTGGGTTAGTCGTTTCGAGTTAAGTCTGGAAGGGCCATAAGGCGAGTTTGGATAAGTCAGGTTACGCTATGAGGCACGGCCTCGATGTTTGAGGCACGAGACAGTATTTGGCACGACCGAGTCGTTACGTCCCAGAGTATGGCACGAAAGTCAAGTATGAGTCGATACGTTGACGTTGCGAGCACGAAAAGGTCTAGCAGCAAAGTATGAATTCATTATGAGTGCAAGGCACGGTGACGGTCTAAAGACACAAAATAGACCAAGGCGTCGGTCCTAAAATCGATCCTAAGACAAGACTAGAAAGACAATCGTATAGGGGCTTGTATCACACAAAGTAAAATAAACGTGTCGGTTCTGTATGGGTGGACGAGGAGCTCACTCCACCAGTACAGTTGAGTACTGACACCCACATAGTTTTTATGTGTAGGCGCAGGTAGAAGCTCGTGGTGCTGAGCTCGCTTGGATGCGTCGAGGCACGGAGTTCCTTGGCGATTCGAAGCATGCGATCTGCGTGAAGACTGGACTTATACGGGACATAATGTATGGACATCGCCTATCTGAAGCATCCGTTGGCTCGAGACAAGTATTGAGAGCTGAGAGACAGCTGAGTGATTGTAAAGTAAGACGAGTGGATTTGAGTGATTGTAATCTTGGCCTTGTGTCCCCAATGTAACCGTTGTTTCAATATCAATAAAGAGCTTCTTGAATAACTTGTGTTTGTTCAAAATTTCTGTTGCGTGTTCAATGTCTCTGCTTGGGACTTCTGTGCGACGACCCCGTCGCCACCGCTGTAATCGGCCGTTATGGAACCCGCCTTGCACGAGCGAAATCTAGGCTCGTGCGGCATCACGCCTTAGCGAGGACGATCGCTCCTACACGAGTGGGGCGTGACAATAGGAAAGACATATCATGGCATGTGAGAAAGACTAAATAGAATGTAAGTACATGACATAGAATAATAATTAAACATGTACTAGTATCAAGTGTATATAGGGTGTACAATCATTCTCTAACTATACAAGGATATCTAATCATGTTAGAAATTCATTACAATCGAAGAAAATATTAAAAACGGACAGAAACGGGCAAAAAAGACAAAAATAGCCTAACCGGATCATCCGACGGAGTACTGCAGATTACTGACAGATTTTCCAAAGTGTCACAACAAGTTTTGTGGAGCAAGTTCGGATTTTCTGACGGATTTCTACGGATTTCTGATGGATTTTCCAAACCATCACAGAATGTTGATTTTTTGAAAACTCAAAACTTGTTTCGGCCATAAAAACTTTATTTTAAATCGAAATTCGGATTTTCAAAAGTCAAAATCGTGTAAAATTTAATTCCCTACAACATGGAGTATTCGTTTTGACAAAATAAGGCATTTAATAGATCAATATATCAAAATACTCTAAAAATATGTTCTTAGGATACCGAAACGGGTTTCGATTTCCACCAAACTCAAAATCTATGGTATACAAACTATGTGAGGGCCTCATATAACATATGTGACCAAGACACATGATGGTAACACCACTATAACTTTCGATACCAAGATTCTCTACTAAGTCAATATTGGGTTTTAACAGAAAATCAAAACCTAGATCAAACTGAATTCATAAACATGTACATAACTAAAATCATGAGGGAAACATATTTAACAAAACAAGTTTTGGAATAAAATGAGCTATCAATACCAAAAAAACAAAAATAACAATAATTAAGGTTGATCATAATTCGGCAAGATGTACTTGCCTATGTTAAGCTCCCAGCCTAATCTTCCACTCCACCACCAGAGGGGTACGAAACCACACTATAGGCCTCAAGGCCAAGCTTTTCTAAGCTTGAGAAAGAGGAATGTAAGAGAAGATGAATGGAGGAAAGAATGAAAAGAGAGAGTAGAGAAAAAGTGAGAGGGTATATATAGAAGGGAGAATTAATTGTGACCATCAAATTGTGATCCATGTCACAATCTAGATCAATCCTAGTCATCCAAAGAAAAACCAAGTATCCATTAGATAATAGAATGCATCTACACTATTCAAAAAAATACCTAAATACTATTCATCAAAATATCTAAAACACTATTCACGAAAATATAGGAAATACTATTCATGAAAATATCTGAAATCAAAAATACCTAAAATATGGAAAATATGTCCGGACGGTATGCCATCAATATACACCGGTATACTGGTGGTATGCCGGTCAAGGAGAAAATCTAAAATTTGGGAAAACTTTTAAAGTGTTCTGAAAACCAAAAAAAATATAAAATATAGTACGAAAATACGTATCCGTATATAAATACCGATATGTGAGACGAGTCTCACACGTAGCCTCAAGAATTAAAGGCTGTCGTAGAAAACCTTGATAGCAAGGCCAACATTCTAGTAGGAGTAGAAGCCCGATGTCCTCTATCTGACTGATCATCCAAAGCTCTAGATTATCCTAGAACCTCAAGTAGGGTTCGTCCTTGATCATGCCACTATCCCTTCAATTACGAATACATTTTACAACTTTCATCTCAAAAATTTTGTCATAGCTAGTCGTCTCATTTTGGTGAATGAGTATGGCCTATATTCCTATCCAACTCGAGCCACACTAAGGATAAATCTTTACTCCTCTTTACCTCCATAAATATACCATCCATATCATGGTAGGTACCCGCTTCATTACCTACTCAAATTTTCTTGATTAAGTCACTATGACTTAATGCTCCTTACGTATAGTCCTCTTGACTTCTTCCAAGAATGACTTCCTTATCCTTGTACGTAGTTCTACCATTTACTTTCGATAATCCAGGGTTCTATGGTAGTTAGATTATAGGGCCTCACAAATTCCAAAGTTTTCCTATATTTGCAAGTGATTGGAAGAATTTTTATTCCAAATAAGCTAATAAGTCAGAAATTTATAACATCCACTTTCTAATCAGACTATTTTATGTCCGCTACCATGACTTAGATATTTGGAGCACGAGACTAGCTGTTACATTCGAACAAATTCTATATACATGACCTAAACGACCTTCAATTATGCCTATCCTGTCACACTCAAACGTGTCTTCTCGTACATTATTTTTAAAGCACAACATTTGGGCCTTGGACCTCAACCTTAGCCACGCCTACTGTAACGCCCCAGTCCCAAAATACGTAGGACCAAGTACGTGAACATGCCAGCTGCACATATACGAAGAATACTCCAATATATGGAATCCTCATATATGCACATAAGCTATAAATAAAAATAATCACAGGCCAGAATAACATATCTAATCTCATCACAGCTCAACAAAGAAGATAAATAAGTCCAAATAAATAAAGCAGAGTATCAAAAGATAGCCGGGTGAACATACTCACTCCAAACAGCTATGAAAAATAGTCTCACAAGATCGGAGTCCGACCTCCGCAAAATAGAAAGGAAAGAGATGTAAAATAATGTCTACAACTGTCTCAAATATAGAATAAACTAGAAATCAGTAGTGACTGCCTCGTCATCAATGTAAGATAGCTCCAATGCCGCTCCGTACTCCTGTGGAAAATCGTCTAAACCTGGAGAGATAACCAGGTCCTCAGGGGACATAGCAAGATACAAGAAAACACTATGCCATATAAACTGTGATAATATAATAAGAGAGAAAGGAATGCATGCAACCGGGTTCCTGACCATTCTACTGTGAATATGCAGTTGAAATACAATCCTTTGACGCATGAGCCCTGGCTGTAAATGGGATCGGCATAGTTCCCATAGAGGGTACCAGGGGCCTACGTCCATAACGTTCTGGGAAACGTCAGAGGGCGCCTGGAGCCTGCGTCTCCGGAGGAGCGCACAGGTAATCATAGAAGTGTAAAGAAGCCCATACGTCAGGTATTATTCTCCCCACCCAATGCCTAGTATCATCATCTCCATGACTGATATGAACCTCTAGTAACCGCCAAGTCTTCTAACATGCAATACTACTGGCAGTTACTCCTATCCGTCGCACACTCCATACGTATCGGTGGCCAGCCAACTACGCGGAAACGTGTCCTATATGTGACACACATCACGTGATACAACAAGTGTTAAGGCCGTATGAGATATACCAATACTTTATCATCAATGGGTAGTCATTAGACTAAGTCAATGCAAGAGAATAAATAAAACAAGTAAAACAACCGATAGAGTCGCTTGCACCCAAGTATGACTTGGACGCACAGTTTAAATATCACGAAATAAATGCTAAAAATAACAACTAAAAATAAGAATATAATATTCACAGAGTAGGGTGGCAAGGTATCTTGCCTAGTGGTGCAAAGTGGCAAGTCCAAAAGTAGCAAATATCAGCACCAAAACTCACAAATCACAGATGACTCCAAACGCTGAAACAAACATCATAAATGATCTCGATGAAGAAGATATACCTACGAAATGCCTGTCCAAAAGTCAAATTCTGGAACAGGGGCAAAATCATAATTTTGGGTCAAAACGATGTCCGCCTTTGGACCCGCTTTGCACCGAAACACGTGCTAAAGTCTACGGTCTCTAAAGTTGTCAAACTACATGTCTATGGTTTCAGTTTGAGGAGAGCAACTCAACGGTATGTCCAGTTTTGGATTCCGAGGAGCCGTGTACAAAATCGCCCGTTTGAGTGGGTCGCGGGCCCGCCAAAATTGGGTTCCGATTCGACCTTCTCAGAATCGAACCAAACTTGGCATGCAGGACCAAAATTTCGATCTGGACCTGTCGGCGCAAGTTTCGTCTCGATTTGACGACTGTGCACGAAGTTATGGACAAGTTTGCAAAACGCCGATACGGGGTATCTCGACGGATACGCGTTGATTTCGTCGCGCACACGCAACGAAATCGAGTCCCGTCAGTTCCCACATGTCGGTAACATCCATATGCGCATTTCGATGCATATAGTGCACGACCACGTTGCCCGGTTTGTCGGAGCGTACGTCGTATCGGAGAAAATTCTAAAATTTTATATAAATTAACACAGGTTTTTCTCCAACTTCAACATCAGTTTATTTCCTACACATTAATCGAAACAACGATCCAGAAGATGCGTTGTGATCTCGGTTATGTTGTCTTCACATGTGTTCAATTAGTTTTTACAAAAGTTTAATGGACGGCGAGAAAAGTGGCCGACAAGTTGGCGTTTCAAAACAGTTTTTAATATTCAGAAAAGTGGGTTTTTCTCCAACTTTGTCTCGATTTTTCGAGCAAGTTCGATGGCCATATCAAAATCCACCTAGGGGATCTTGAAGAGGGTCATGAGGGCTTTATCTAGGACTTTCTAGATCGAAAAGTTATCAAGTAAAATCGAAGTAAAGTTCGGGGAAAGTTGAGTACCTGGCTGAGTTTAGAAACAGGGTATCTCTGTTTCGGGATCTATTTCGACGTGCTTGGCGAGGCTTCGATGCACGCACGATGGCCGCAAGCAACCTGGGATGTGCGCCTGGGGTTCGAGATGGGGGAGGTGAAGAATTTCTTTAAGGGTTAGGGTTTGGTTTGTTGGTCGACGTTGCAATATATAGCGCCGCTGCTATTATCGTTCCTATTAGTAATAGGAATGACAAGGCTCGGGTTTATATACAACTGCAGCTGCTGCTGCATTCAATTGCGTGGGGGCTTTGGGTTGAGGTGGACCGCCCCCCTCCCCCCCCCCCCCCCACGCGGGCTGGTCCCCTCTTCCTCTTTGTTACTATTTTTTTTAAAGCAATGGCTAACAAATTCTCCTAAGCAACCATTACTAGCAATAATAGAGCCTGGCCGCCCCCCCCCCCCCCCTTTTGGGATTTTGGCCGGGCCCACTTCCTATATTTTTTTTTTCTAATAACCTTTATATACATAATTATATATATATATATATATATATATATATATATATATATATATATATATATATATATATATATATATATATATATATGAATAAAAATCTAGAAACCCTATAATTTATTAATACGTAACAAAATGGTTTTTAATAATTGAAAACTATATTTATTAACAATTAGAAATATATCAAGCACAATTATACATATAATATCTAAAATTACGAATATACCAATTACCACATTAATTCCAAATAATATCGAAAACTTATTTTTAAAACACTAAAATATTTAAAAAATATTGGGGGTTTACATCCTACCCAACTTAAAGAAAATTTTATCCTCGAAATTAAACTAAGGTCGGGGGATCAAAAGCAATGCATGAAAGTATAAATGCAAGACATACCTTCGCCTTCGAACAACTGCGGGTAGCGATTTCGGATGTCGTCCTCGCGCTCCCAAGTAGACTCCCCTGGCGAGTGATGCTTCCATGCCACGCGAACCAATGGAATAGATTAATTCCGTAACACCTTCACTCGGCGATCGAGGATACCTACTGGTTGCTCTTCGTACGACAAACTCGGTCCAACTATGATCTCGGAGTGATCAAGCACATGATTGCTGTCCGCCACGTACCTCCTCAGCTGAGATACATGGAATACGTCATGTACTTCCTCTAGTGACGGTGGCAATGCCAATCTGTAGGCAACCTCTCCAACACGTTCCAAGACATCGAAAGGGCCGATGTCCCTTGGACTCAACTTGCCACGTCTTCCGAATCGAATCGTGCCTCTAGTGGAGGATATCTTCAAGAACACATGGTCACCCTCTTTGAACTCCAAGGGTCGACGACGATTATCTGCCCACTGCTTCTGACGATCCTGCGCTGCTCGCAGGTGGTCCTGAATCTTCTTTATTGTCTCCACTGTGCTCAAGACCAACTCAGGACCCAATAGCTGTCGCTCTCCTATGTCGCTCCAACAAACAGAAGATCGACACTTCCTACCATACAATGCTTCCACTACCAAATTACAGTACTTTAGCGACGGCAAATTAGCGACGGAAATTTTCCGTCGCTATCACCGTCGGATCTCCGACGGATTTGTGACGGAATACCGATGGAAAGCAGTGGACAATTTTTTTTATTTTGTTATGTCCATATCCGTCGCTATGCCGTCGATAGGTAGTCGGCCATGTAGCGACGATTTTATATCCGTCGCTAGAACGTCGCATATTTTGGCGGCAAAAGCCTAAAATATTGGCGCGAGATTTACTGACGACTTAGCGACGGAATAATCCGTCGCTACTCGCGCGAGATTTACTGACGCATTAGCGACGGAATAATCCGTCGCTACTCCGTCGCTAAATTTACGTTCCAGACTTAAGTTGAAACGACGGGGGAAACTTTTTCATTCCCCCCAAATTTCACTCTCTCTCCTCTCTCTCTCTCTCTCCCGCGGTGATCGATCGACGACCCCCTCTCCTCTCTCTCCCACGGCGGTGATCGGAGACCCCCTCTCCTCTCTCTCTCCCAAAGGTATTCCCCTCTCTCTCTCTCTCTCTCTCTCTTTCTCGCTCTCTCTCTCTCTCTCGCGTGCGCGGTGGTCGTGGGTGCAGCGGGCCGGGGGCGTCGGGGGCTGCGGGAGCGGCGTCGACTGCGGGGGGCGGCGGTGGCGGCGGTGGCGGGGGGTGTGGAGGGGGCGGTGGGAGGGGGCGGGAAGCGTTGGAGGGATGGGGGCGAGCGGGGGCTGGCCGCGGGGTGCGGGGGGTTGCGGAGGGGGGCTGGCCGTGCGCGGGGGGCGGGGGGTGTGGAGGGGGCGGTGGGATCGAGGGGGCGGGCAGCGTTGGGGGGGTACGATGGGGGCGGGGGCTGGCCGCGGGGTGCGGGGGGGTATGTGTGGAGGGGGGCTGGCCGGACACACACACACACGGACACACACACACACGGACACACGGACACACACACACAGACACACACACACACACAGACACACACACACACACACACGGACACACACGGACACAGACACACGGATACACACACACAGACATATATATATATATATATATATATATATATATATATATATATATATATAGGCATAATTTTAAGATGCTTAATTAGTTTACCTTATATATATAAGGTAAACTAATTATGGTAAACTAATTATGCCTATATATATATCTATATATAGGCATAATTAGTTTACCTTATTTTAGAGTATGACTACGTAGCTAGTGTGTAGAGTAGTATATGGTTACTAGATCCTAGTGTAGAGTAGTATGTAGAGGAGTATGGCTACTAGTGATATATAGATATGTAGGTCCATGTGTATCTGTATCGGACTATCGCTATCGGTATCGAACTATCGCTATCGGTATCGGACTATCGCTATCAGTATCGACCGTATATACTTAGTATCGGGCGTAGCGGATTAGTATCGATCAGTATATGAGTATATTCCAATGCCATAGAGGAAGGTCAGCAAACTGGTGGCTTCTATGGCATTGGAATCTACTCATATATGAATGAACTTGAACTGATGGGTGTTGTAGTCGATTTCAGCGAAGGATCGTCCTTTGTAGCATCTGGACTTCAGTTGCCAGCAGAGCCAGGAGATGTTACGGCGGAAACTGCTCTCATGTTACTTCTCCTCCTCCACCATGGCTCTGGACACATCTGCTCCTCCTTTCTTCCCTTCTTCTCGACTATCTCGGCCTCCTATTCGGCCTACTATTCCGATATGCGTTTGATACGGTCTACCTAACCTATATACTGATACTAATCTGTTACTCTCTGATATTAAGTACATCCGGCTTACTAGCTAGCGGATCCACCAGTTACATGATTATATACTAATTATGTTAGATTGTGATACTAAGTAGCCTCGTCGTAGGCCTAGCGTGTTATCCACAAGTTTAGGTTTTCTTACGATATGAGTATCGGTATCGGGCTATTAATTCTTATGTTTAGTTTGTCTTACGATACAGATATTCACATCAAATCGAGCATGAATCGTTACTTTGTTGATCGTACATGGATGTACAAACGACAACACGAGAGCAGAATTGGTGTGAGTGACGATTTTCAGGCAGGTGTGGAAGTATTTCTTAAGTATGCCATGAGCAAAACTCAGTACATGGACGATAACAAAATCAAGTGTCCATGTGTTAATTGTCACAATAGACGTTTCGAAGAAGTGATGACTGTGAGAGATCATTTGACCCGTAAGGGTTTCGTACGTGATTACGGCCTGTGGTCATCGCAAGGTGAATTATATTCAGAAAGACAGGCTGCAGAAGCTGGTACTTATGCTTTTGATGATAATGCTGCAACGGATGTCCTCGAAGACGACGGATGCTCTGTGGATTATGGAGACATGCAGAACCTTGCACGAGATATGGTGTATGCTGCGGCAGGGCCTAATTTTGATCCGGAGGATCCTAATCCCGAGGCAAAGGAGTTCTATAATATGTTTAAGGACGCAGATACTCCTCTATATCCTGGTTGTGAGACTCATTCCGCACTGTCAGTGACGATGCGGTTGTTGAACATAAAGTCTGATTTTAACTTGCCACAAGCTTGCTATGATCGGATCACACAATTAACTAATGAGGTGTTACCGAAGGAATCAAAAGAGCTCCCAAGAAACTTCTACAAGTCAAAGATGATGGTCCGACAACTGGGACTGGGGTACGAAAAGATAGATTGCTGTCGCAACGGATGCATGTTGTATTACAAAGAGAATTGCGTATTAGAAAGTTGTTGGTTCTGTAATGCGGATCGTTACAAGACAGTACAGGAAAAAGGAAAGTCAACTAAAAAACGACGTCCTTACAAGTATATGCATTACTTATCGATCACGAAGCGCTTACAGAGGATGTATATGTCTCTGAATACAGCAGAACACATGACGTGGCACAGTGAAGATCGCATAAAGGACGAAGGAGAATTGTCACATCCTTCGGATGGGGAGGCGTGGAAATATTTTGATTTGTGTCATCCAGATTTTGCTGCAGAGCCTAGAAATGTACGCCTGGCGCTATGTTCTGATGGCTTCGCCCCTTTCGGACAGTCGGGATCTCAATACTCATGCTGGCCGGTCATTCTTACCCCTTACAATCTGCCACCATGGATGTGTATGAAGACTCCTTATATGTTCTTGACAGCTATCATACCCGGTCCCAAAAATCCGACAAAGAACATCGATATATATTTACAGCCATTGGTGGATGAGCTGAAACAGTTGTGGGAGATCGGCGTCACGACCTATGATATTTCCAGAAAACAAAACTTTCAGATGAGAGCTTCACTCATGTGGACAATCAATGATTTTCCAGCATACGGTATGCTGTCGGGATGGAGTACGCACGGCAACATGTCTTGTCCGATATGTATGAAAAATAGTAAAGCGTTCCGCCTTAGACATGGAGGAAAAACTTCTTTCTTTGACTGTTACCGTCAATTTCTGCCAACGAGACATCCTTGGCGAAAGAACAAAGACGCGTTCAGATATGGAAAACAAGAATTTTCTGAACCTCCTGCCAGATTGTCGGGATACGATATTTGGGAAGATGTAAAGGAATTGCCCACCGCAATGGAAGATCCATCGAACAATCGTGTCGAGGGGTTCGGACAAAGCCATAACTGGACCAAACGGAGTATCTTCTGGGACTTGCCTTATTGGAAAGATAATCTTATTAGGCATAATCTTGATGTCATGCATATCGAAAAGAATGTGTTCGATAATGTCTTCAATACCGTTATGGATATTAAAGGAAAGACGAAGGACAATCCAAAAGCAAGACAAGACATGGCCGAGATATGCAAACGTCATAATCTAAACTTGATACAAAGGGGAGCTGGTGGACAAGTAACTAAGCCGATAGCGCCATACGCATTGAGCAAGGAAGATAGATTAATAATCTGCAAGTGGATATCTACTTTAAGATTTCCCGACGGCTATGTGTCGAATTTGTCTAGATGCGTTGATCTCAATGAACGCAAGCTAACAGGAATGAAGAGTCACGACTGCCACGTGTTTATGGAAAGATTACTGCCCATTGCGTTGAGAGAGTTGTTGCCTTCTGCTGTATGGGTTCCATTGGCCGAGCTGTCTACATTCTTCAGGGATATCTGTTCAACTAAGCTCACGGTGCAACATATGATACAACTTGAGGAGAAGATTGTCTTAACAATTTGCAAGTTAGAGAAAATATTTCCACCGGGTTTCTTCGACAGTATGGAGCATCTACCGATTCATCTAGCATACGAAGCCCGTGTCGGTGCATCTGTTCATTATCGATGGATGTACCCCTTTGAAAGGTAAATAAAAATCGATATAATTTAAGTGGATTTTACAATTCATTGTTAATTCTCAAGATAATTTGTCTCTCTAGGTATCTACATCATCTAAAGAAGAAAGTTGGCAACAAGGCTCATATAGAGGCTTCGATATGCGAAGCATATCTTATCGAGGAGGTGTCAAACTTTTGCTCCATTTATTTCGATACTCATGTTAAGACAAATCGAAATAGACCTCAAAGGAATGACGAAGACGTTGAGGAAGGAGGTATATTCAATTTAAGGGGCAAGCCTATTGGGGCTAGTAAGAAACGGTGGTTGAGTGACGATAAGTATGATGCCGCTCACCGATATGTCTTGTTAAATTGTGACATACAAGAAGTGAGAGATTTGGAGAAGTAAGTGACTACACCTCGTTATAATCTCTAATTTGGTGAGGTAAGTGACTACACTAATTTTTATTCTCTCTAACAGTGTATTTAGAGATGAAGTCAAAATAAGGACACCCGATATTACCGATGAGGGACTTCAAAGAGAGGTTGATTTTACCTTTCCGTCATGGTTTCGAGATTACGTAAGTAACTGAGATAATATGTTATGCAGCTACCATTTAAATATATATATGCCACTAATACATTTAAAGTTTACAGGTTTTATTAGCTGAACCAAGTACACTCACAAATGAGAGCATTCGTTATTTGTCATTGGGACCGAAGAAGCATGCAAAGACTTGGCCCGGCTATGTCGTTAATGGCTTCAAGTTTAAGACAACTCAACATCCTATAAATGCAGAATTTCTCAATGACGACTTCAGTACGAAGCATTCTGGTGTTTGCATAAGAGGCACAATCTATGACGACGAGCCGGACTTTGACTATTATGGAGTGCTTCGGGATATTGTAGAATTACAATATAGTGCCCCATTTGATATGCATATTGTTATGTTCAAATGTGAGTGGTTCGATACGATACCAAATATCGGTTGGAGAATCGATAAACAATTTGGATTCGTCGATATAAATCATCGCAGGAGGTATAGAGGGTCCGACACGTTTGCGATAGCAAGTCAGGCTGTTCAAGTCTACTATACAAGCTACCCAAGGCGTCGTAGAGATCGCTTTGACTGGTGGGCAGTATGCAAGATTAAATCTAGAAATACATTCAACGTTGGAGACCCAGCATACCAAGAGGACCAGATCGAAAAGCCCCAATATTTGGGACAACAGTCTTGTGACATGGATGTTGAATTAGAGGTTGATATACCTCTTGCTGATGAAAATAGAGGGGAGGAAGAGGTTGATATACAAGACTTAGATGTCAACCAGGGGAGAAAGAGGCGTCTTGTCCCAAGTATTGAGACTGAAGAAGAAGAAGAATAAGAAGAAGAACTTTATGAGGATGAGGATACAGATGAATTCGACGATGAGGATGATGATGATGATGAGGCCGAGGCCGAGGAAGAGGACGATGACGATGATTAAATATCGCTATATTTCAGTTGTATCTTGAAGCACCCAATATCTAGTCTCGAATCCTAAATTACCCTATTACATTTGGACTTACAATTACAAGTCTAGTGGAACACAAGATGCCCTTTCATCAAAAGTTACAAGAATTGTACTTTGTTGTATTGGTGCATGATTTTATCAGATTTTGTGTATCTAGCTTTTATTCGTACTTCACTTCTAATTGTAATATTTATTTCAGTTTGGGATATTTGCGTATTATTGTATGAGTTTCTTTTTGCAGATGGCACTCCTAGGCCTACTCGTCTGGGCGGCACTCATCGCCCTGCTGCTGGTATGGATATGTTTAGGTTTATATTCATTTATAAATCTATGTTGTCGGTATTTTGTTTATGTGTTTTATTTACAGGGCATGGTTGCGAGCACCCGTACTGGTGGTGCTGGCCGTGGTCGTGGCAGTGGCGGCGGCGGCGGCGGTGGTGGTGGTGGTCGTGGGCGTGGGCGTGGGCGTGGTGGTAGCGGTCGTGGTCGCTAGCCGTATTCCCCGGATGTGACCTCCGAGCCCGACTTGGAGAGCCCGATCACAGGCTCTTCCCGCCGTCATTCTTCTTCGGTGCCACCGACATCGTCGTCGAGGCCTGTGACTCCATCCGCTAGCGGATCCGTTCCGCCACCGAATGTACCAGCGGATGCAGCAGCAGATGCAGCAGGGGGCCCAGCAGTTACTGCAGGGTGGGCCTCGGAGTACCCCGGGATTCAGTTTCATCCTGATACCGGGGAGTACATTCGCGGACCCGCGGATCCCCCGACGCCACCAGAGAGGCTGGTGGGCGAGTTCCGACGAGAGCTATGGCCCGCTGGTAAATCGTAAGTAAATTTAAGTTAATTTATTAAATTTGTTTCATTTATTCAAGTTAATAATCCAGTCGTTGCTTCTTTATAGGTTTTTTTTGTGGGATGCTGCCCGAATTCTAGGGCGCATTATCCGGGATAACTACCATGGCCCCTACATCAATTTTTCTGAGGTGCCTCAGGACATGAAGTACGTCTGGCTCGACGAGATGAGGGTATAAATCCGTCGGTAAATTATTAATTATTCTTTAAATCATTAAATTTTTTATTACGTGATATTTGAATTTGTATGTCAGAGGACGTTCTGGTGGCCCCCCCATCGCGAGGAGGCGATCCGCAGGACCTACAAAGCTGCCGCCGGGAAGAAGATACGGGATGCGGTGTACGACCTTCGTACGGCGCATACGAGAAAGGACTGGATCCGGGCGGAGTACTATGAGCAGATGTTGGAGAAGATGGATACTCCGCAGTTCAAGCTGAAATCGGAGAAAGCTAAGGCTAATCGACAGGGCGCGGGTCTGCATACGGGGGGATCAAGGCCCTACGCATCGACGCGTGCAGATTTGGTGAGATAGCGTAAATTCAAATTCATTCTATTATTTAATTTCGTACTCTTAATATACGAAGTTAATTAAATTCTACGTATGCAGGTCCGACGGGCGGTGAAGCAGGGGAAAGAGGCGGAGACGGTCACCGCTCATGATGTATTCATGCATACGCACAAGAGGCGGAAGGACGGGAGCTTCGTCGACGCGAGGGCCGAGGAGACTGATGTAAGTACTTACGTTTATGAGATTTATGTTAGAAATATAATTATTGTTAAGTTAATTAGATAAACTTAGGATTCAGACTATAACTTAGGGAAACATAGGATTTATATTATAACTTAGGAAAACTTATAGTACAAACACATTCATTGGATAGGCTGCGTATCGTGAGGCACTTAGTCGGCTTGAGATCGAGCCCCCTTCCGAGAATGTCGGCGAAACGACGCCCACCCAGACGCACTCTTCTATGGTCGCTCGCTACGACGACGTGTTCATAGAATCCGTCCACGGCGTTAGGAAAGGGCGCGTCTACGGCTTAGGTTCCATGGCGCCCTCGTTGCAGCCGTCCCCGAGATATCCACCGCCTTCGCCTCCCCCAGCGCCCCCGGTTGACGATGTGAGGGCGCAGCTTGAGACTCTGACCTCCGCGGTGTCAGATTTGCGGGCGATAGTGTTGGGGCGCTATCCGTCTGCTCCCGGTCCGTCTGCTCCCGGTCCGTCTACTGCTGCTGCCGGTGCTTCGGATCGACCTGGTCCTTCTTCCTCCGGACGGCTTTCGTTTAACCGCTCTGCGGACGCCCGCATCGTATCGGATAACACCATCTTGACGTTCCTTGACATGTTGTCGCCACAGCAGCTACGCGCGCTTCCAGACCATGTCTTGTCCCAAGTGCCGGCACACACGGTGGAGGAGTACATACGCAAAGCGGATGCGGCGGCACGAGCACGAGACGATCCGACGGACAGGGTTTGATTTTGTTTATGTTGTTGGTTTTGTAGACATTTGGATACATTGTATGATCGGATATTTTTTTTTATGTTTGGATAATTTAATGTTGGATATTGGATGTATTGTGTTGGTAATATTTGTTGGATATTGGATACGTTGGATATTGGTGTCGGATATGGATATTTTGCATATGGATATATGGTGTTCGATATTGGCTACGTTGGATATTCGTGTTGGATATGGATATATGGTGTTGTATATGGATATTTGGCATGTTTGATATTGTGTTGTATAAACAGGAAAGAGTCTGTTTGCTGTATTTTTTTTTTCAAAAATTAGAAGTTAGCGACGGACAGGCGACCCCTCAGCGACGGATAGCCCGTCGCTAACTGGAGAAACTGAGGTTAGCGACGGATTGGCGACGTAAAAACTGTCGCTAACTGGAGAATTTTACATTGAGCGACGGTTTAGCGACGGAATATCCGTCGACCTGGTTCTGTTTGATATCAATAAATTTTGCAGTTAGCGATGGATTGGCGACTAACTTACGGCGGACTGGCGACAAAGTCCCGACGGACTATCCGTCGCTAACTGTAGGAATTCAATTTTTCGACGGATTGGCGACGGAATGTCCGTCGCTACCTGGAGAATTTTACCTTGAGCGACGGTTTAGCGACGGAATATCCGTCGACATGGTTCTGTTTGGTGTCCATAAATTTTGCAGTTAGCGACGGATGCTTTATCGCTAATACGACGCTAATTCGTCGTAAACCTCGGCGGATTAGCGACGGCATAACGACGACCTGCCATATGGAAAAATCTCTGATACGCTTTTACCGACAAATTTACGACGGATTAGCGACGGAAATTGCGTATTAGAAAATCACTGATACGGTTTTGCCGACTCTTTAGCGACGGAGTTTTTCGTCGCTAACCCTATATCCTGATACATGTTTCGACGAAAGCTAGTCGGTAATCCGTCGCTATATATATTTAAATGCGCCGACGGTATTCCGTCGCTAAGTCGTCGCTGAGCGACGGAGTAGCGACGGATATGTTTTAGCGACGAGGTTATTCCCGACGGCTGTTTTACCAAAATATCCGTCGATAATCCGTCGGTATTTATTTTTGGCGACGGAATACCGACGGATAAGGCCGTCGGTAAATCCATGTATTTTGGTAGTGTTCAAACGGAGCCATTTGAATGCTCGCTTGATAGCTATTGTTGTAGGAAAACTCCACAAGATGAAGATGGTCCTCCCACGAACCGCCAAAATCAAGCATACACACTCTCAACATATCCTCTAGCGTCTGAATGGTACGCTCCGACTGGCCGTCTGTCTGTGGATGGTATGTTGTGCTAAACTTCAATCGGGTGCCCAAACTCTTTTGCATGCTCCTCCAAAAGTGTGAGGTAAATCTAGAGTCACGGTCCGACACAATACTAACAGGCACACCATGCAATATCACAATCTGCTCCATATACATCTCTGTCAATACCTCTGTCGACTGGCCCACTCTAAAAGGCAAGAAATGTGCTGACTTCGTAAGTCTATCAACAATCACCCACACTGTGTCATGTCCTCTAGGACTCCGAGGAAAACCCGTGACGAAATCCATAGTAATGTGCTCCCACTTCCACTCAGAAATGGGTAGCGGCTGCAATAATCCGACCGTCCTTTGGTGCTCCGCCTTCACTTGTTGACATACCAAGCACTTGGCAACGAAACGAGCTATCTCTCGCTTCATTCCATGCCACCAATAATACTGTCGTAAAACCATCGCCCGTAACAATATAACCAAGGAACGATACCTCCTGGAGAAAGAAATCACACTTGCTAAGCTTCGCAAAGAGTCTCTCGTTCCTCAATGTTCCCAAAACTATCCGTATATGCTGCTCATGCTCCTCTTGACTCTTAGAGTAAATCAAGATATCATCTATAAAGACTACTACAAATTTGTCCAAGTATTGGTGAAAGATCTTGTTCATTAAATTCATGAAAACTGCGGGAGCTTTGGTCAAACCGAAAGGCATGACCAAGAACTCGTAGTGTCCATACCTCGATCGAAAGGCCGTCTTTGCAATGTCTTCCTTTCGAACCTTCAATTGGTGATAGCCCGATCGTAAGTCAATCTTGGAGAATACTTTTGCTCCACTCAGTTGGTCAAATAGATCGTCTATACGCGGTAAAGGATACTTGTTCTTCACCGTTACTGTATTCAATGCTCTGTAGTCAATGCACATGCGTACTGTCCCGTCTTTCTTAGGCACAAAAAGAACGGGTGCTCCCCATGGTGACGCACTGGCACGAATAAATCCCTTCTCTAATAAGTCATCAATCTGCGTCTTCATCTCTACCAACTCCTTGGGTGCCATACGATATACTCGAGATGAAATAGGCTCGGCTCCGGGAATAAGCTCAATAGAAAACTTAATATCTCGGTCAGGTGGTAGTCCTGGCAACTCCTCGGGGAATACATCCTCGAACTCGGTGATAATAGGGTGCTGAGGGGTGTCATGCATCATCATATGAGTTTCCGATGTGGGTGCCTCATAACTATCTCTGTCTTCTTTGGTGAACTCAAACTCTGCCGTATTCGGTGGTCTAAAGATAATACTCCTCCTATGGCAGTCTATGAGAGCGAAATGCTGGCTCAACCAGTCCATTCCAAGAACCACATCAAATGTCGGCATAGGGAATACAAGAAGTCGTGCCACCATCTCTCTACCATTTATCACTACAGGACAAAGTCTACAAACACTACTAACAGGTACAACTCCTCCTCCAGTGAGGATTTTAACATTCTTAGCTAAGGGTGTGATGGGAATGCTGTGTCTAGTGGCAAAACTAGTGGCTATAAATGAATGAGTGGCTCCAGTATCAAATAATGTAATTGCAGGAAAAGATGCAACTAAAACCATACCTGCTATAACTTTCGCCTCTGTCTCTATATCCTCAACAGCAAGTGAGAATGCCTGCCCATAGTTCTGTCCCGGGCCCTGAGCTCTGGCCTTGTTGTACTGTGTATCTTGGGGAGGCAATGGTGGACGAGGTGCTCCTGCTATAGGCCGTGGTGCTGGAAGAGCTGGGGCTGTAGGCCTCAAATTTTGCCGAGCTTGTACTATTGCATGTTGCTCCGGACAATCCTTGAGCATGTGCTGATTAGATCCACATCTCAAGCATAATCCAAGGCGAGTCCTGTAGTCATTCTGGATATGTCCTTGTTTACCGTATTAATGGCAAACAGGCTTCTGATAAGGTGAGGGCCTCTGCTGGAACTGTCCTGTGGTCCTCCTGATAGGTCCACTCTGAGTAGCTCGGGCTGGTGTAACTGTAGGGGTATGGCGCCTCGATATCTGCTGCTGTTCCTTGCGAAGAATCTCCTGAGCACGAGCTTCTTCCAAGATAGCTGATTGGGAGACTCGAGACTGAGTAGTCGTATAAGACTTGAGCTCGGGTGCAAGCCCCTGGTGAAATATCCTCGCCTTCTCTAACTTTGTCGGAATCAATCCCACACCAAATCGACTCAAGCGATTGAACTCCGAGTCATACTCATCAACTGTCATATTCCCTTGCTTCAGATGGAGAAACTGGTTATAGAGACCATCTCGAACATGAATAGGGAAGAATCTCTCATAAAAAGTATCATAGAACTGCTTTCAAGTGATCCCAGTGCCTAATCGTCTCTCTTCCGCCTTCCACCAGTGGTGAGCATTGTCTTCTAACAGTAGGTCCACTGCTGTCATCCAATCTTGAGCTGGAAACTGGGATACCTTCAGTAGCTTCTCGGTACTAATAAGCCACGGTGACACCTCTAGTGGCTTCTCCGTCCCTCTAAAGGCCTTGGGGTTCATATCTGTGAAATTCTTGATAGAGCCTTCATAGGGATGCAGAGCCGGTACTGGTACTGGTGCTGGAGGTGGTGGTGGAGGTCTAGCCATGGCTGCCATCATCGTCTGTCTCATCTGCTCAGTCTGTTGCCACTGAGCCTGCATCATGGTATACATAAACTGAGTAGTAGGGCTCCCATCAGTCGGTGGTAGAGGCATCTAAGGTCCCGACTGTGGAGGAAACTGCTGAGGGAATGGTGGTGGTGGTGGTAGTGGTATATTTCCTTCCGGTGGTATGGTAGTGGTCTGCCCAGCCTGGCTGCCTGGAGGTACAGTAGTCCCTGGGTACTCCGTCGTCGGTGTCGTAGTAGGCTGCGACAGTCCTGGCTGGTATGGTGTTGCTGGAGTCATGGGAGGATTCTGTCCCTTCGGAGTAGTCTCCTCGCTAGATGTGAGGGCCAAGGCAGAAGTGCGTCCGCTACGTAGATTCATACTGTTGGCACGAGGAAGATAAGTTGATATTAGAAAAGATTAGATATGAAGTAAATCGAATAATCAAGGAAGTTTCGAAAAGATTGGAAGTCAAGGGATAGTAGTAGTTCTGGATGAGATATTCCTATTCCTATATGCAGGCTTGTTGGGCACAGTCATGTAACCCAACAATATTAAATCTGACCTGCATGGGCCACCACAAAAATATGTAACGCCCCAGTCCCAAAATACGTAGGACCAAGTACGTGAACATGCCAGCTGCACATATACGAAGAATACTCCAATATATGGAATCCTCATATATGCACATAAGCTGTAAATAAAAATAATTATAGGCCAGAATAATATATCTAATCTCATCACAGCTCAACACAGAAGATAAATAAGTCCAAATGAATAAAGGAGAGTATCAAAAGATAGTCGGGTGAACATACTCACTCCAAACAGCTATAAAAAATAGTCTCACAAGATCGGAGTCCGACCTCCGCAAAATAGAAAGGAAAGAGATGTAAAATAATGTCTACAACTGTCTCAAATATAGAATAAACTAGAAATCAGTAGTGACTGCCTCGTCATCAATGTAAGATAGCTCCAATGCCACTCCGTACTCCTGTGGAAAATCGTCTAAACCTGGAGAGATAACCAGGTCCTCAGGGGACATAGCAAGATACAAGAAAACACCATGCCATATAAACTGTGATAATATAATAAGAGAGAAAGGTATGCATGCAACCGGGTTCCTGACCATTCTACTATGAATATGCAGTTGAGATACAATCCTTCGACGCATGAGCCCTGGATGTAAATGGAATCGGCATAGTTCCCATAGAGGGTACCACAGGCCTACGTCCATAACGCTCTGGGAAACGTCAGAGGGCGCCTGGAGCCTGCGTCTCCGGAGGAGCGCACAGGTAATCATAGAAGTGTAAAGAAGCCCATATGTCAGGTATTGTTCTCCCCACCCAATGCCTAGTATCATCATCTCCATGACTGATATGAACCTCTAGTAACCGCCAAATCTTCTAACATGCAATACTATTGGTAGTTACTCCTATCCGTCGCACGCTCCATATGTATCGGTGGCCAGCCAACTACGCAGAAACGTGTCCTATATGTGACACACATCACGTGACACAAAAAGTGTCAAGATCGTATGAGATATACCAATACCTCATCATCAATGGGTGGTCACTAGACTAAGTCAATGCAAGAGAATAAATAAAATAAGTAAAATGACCGATAGAGTCGCTTGCACCCAAGTGTGACTTGGACGCACAGTTTAAATATTACGAAATAAATGCTAAAAATAACAACTAAAAATAAGAATATAATATTCATATAGTAGGGTGGCAAGGTATCTTGCCTGGTGGTGCAAAGTGGCAAGTCCAAAAGTAGCAAATGTCAGCACCAAAACTCACAAATCACAGATGACTCCAAACGCTGAAACAAACATCAAAAATGATCTCGGTGAAGAAGATATACCTAGGAAATGCCTGCCCAAAATTCAAATTCTGGAACAGGGGCAAAATCGTAATTTCGGGTCAAAACGATGTCTGCCGTTCCACCCGTTTTGCACCGAAACGTGTGCCAAAGTCTACGGTCTCTAAAGTCGTCAAACTATATGTCTATGGTTTCAGTTTGAGGAGAGGAACTCAACGGTATGTCCAGTTTTGGATTCCGAGGAGCCGTGTACAAAATCGCCCGTTTGAGTGGGTCGCGGGCCCGCCAAAATTGGGTTCCGATTCGACCTTCTCAGAATCTTACCAAACTTGGCATGCAGGACCAAAATTTTGATCTGGACCTGTTGGCACAAGTTTTGTCTCGATTCGACGAATGTACACGAAGTTATGGACAAGTTTGCAAAATGCCAATACGGGGTATCTCGACGGATACGCGTTGATTTCATCGCGCACACGCAACAAAATCGAGTTCCGTCAGTTCCCACATGTCGGTAACATCCATACGCGCCTTTCGATCCGTATAGTGCACGACCACGTCGCCCGGTT
Source organism: Iris pallida (assembly GCA_029216955.1). Taxonomy (NCBI): domain Eukaryota; kingdom Viridiplantae; phylum Streptophyta; class Magnoliopsida; order Asparagales; family Iridaceae; genus Iris; species Iris pallida. Next base: position 16,054,504 of record JANAVB010013398.1, read on the forward strand.
TGTCGAGGCGTACGTCGTATCGGAGAAAATTATAAAATTTTATATAAATTAACACAGGTTTTTCTCCAACTTCAACATCAGTTTATTTCCTACACATTAATCGAAACAACGATCCAGAAGATGCGTTGTGATCTCGATTATGTTGTCTTCACATGTGTTTAATTAGTTTTTCAATTAGTTTTTACGAAAGTTTAATGGACGGCGAGAAAAGTGGCCGACAAGTTGGCGTTTCAAAACAGTTTTTAATATTCAGAAAAGTGGGTTTTTCTCCAACTTTGTCTCGATTTTTCGAGCAAGTTGGATGGCCATATCAAAATCCACCTAGGGGATCTTGAAGAGGGTCATGAGAGCTTTATCTAGGATTTTTTAGATCAAAAAGTTATCAAGTAAAATCGAAGTAAAGTTCGGGGAAAGTTGAGTACCTGGTTGAGTTTAGAAACAGGGTATCTCTGTTTCGGGATCTATTTCGACGTGCTTGGCGAGGCTTCGATGAACGCACGGTGGCCGCAAGCAACCTGGGATGTGCGCCTGGGGTTCGAGACAGGGGAGGTGAAGAATTTCTTTGAGGGTTAGGGTTTGGTTTGTTGGTCGACGTTGCAATATATAGCGCCGCTGCTATTATCGTTCCTATTTGTAATAGGAATGACAAGGCTCGGGTTTATATATAACTGCAGCTGCTGCTGCATTCAATTACGTGGGGGCTTTGGGTTGAGGTGGACCGCCCCCCCCCCCCCCCCCACGTGGGCTGGTCCCCTCTTCCTCTTTGTTACTATTTTTTTAAAAGCAATGGCTAACAAATTCTCCTAAGCAACCACTACTAGCAATAACAAAGCCTGGCCGCCCCCCTTTTGGGATTTTGGCCGGGCCCACTTCCTATTTTTTTTCCTAATAACCTTTATATACATAATTATATATATATATATATATATATATATATATATATGAATAAAAATCTAGAAATCCTATAATTTATTAATACGTAACAAAATGGTTTTTAATAATTGAAAACTATATTTATTAACAATTAGAAATATATCAAGCACAATTATACATATAATATCTAAAATTACGAATATACCAATTACCACATTAATTCCAAATAATATCGAAAACTTATTTTTAAAACACTAAAATATTTAGAAAATATTGGGGGTTTACACCTACGATACTGATGACCATTCCAACCTAAATTGGTGGCTGGACCTCGACTAACCCTTTCAACCTACCATATGATTTTAGTAGCTAGGCTGTTAAACTTGGTTTTAGTTATAGCGCATCAAGAAAACATGATTCCCTTGTGATAGATTTTAGGAAGTTTGTTAGGAATAGAATGGCTTGGTAAACCATGTATTTAAGGTTGGACTAAGACTGTGAAGAACCATTATTTATGAAAAAATTTAAGATATGATTCCAAGCTTCACAAGACCAAGTAAATAGCTAAGGTGGGTAGAATTTTATAGATATTTCCCTAAGATGGAAGTTAGAATAGAGTACATTATAGGATTTGACCTAACTAGAGACCCTAAGATTACTAGACTATTCTATGCTACCATTTGCCTAAGATATAACCTTGAATAGAAGTAATAGAGGGATTTTTTTTATCGAGTGCGAATATCATGATAGGTGACGTAGAATTATTAGATAGTGTATGAAGGTTTGAGTTAGGTTAGACGACTATCTAACATTTAGTAAGACTAGCCTTGAAATTAACGATCTATAAAATACCATGACTAGAAGATTGACTAATAGGAGTATGTATCTGTTCAGCTCAGCCTCGACCCTTATCTAGCAGATAGGTGCAAAATTTTAGGTGTACTTGTAAGAATTGTATAGCCTATTGACATTCGGAAGGAGTAGAGTATTGTTTTTCTTCTATTTTGTTGAATACATGGCCTATATAGGAATAGTGTTGAGTTGGTAGTAATTTCTCCTTATAGTGCTGCTAACCAACAGCATCATGACAGTACATAGGACTCCTTAGAAAGCCTCGATTTTATTCTACAATACCTAAGTTTTTTATTCCATATAGGAAGTTCTACCGTTGTTGGCATTGGCTTTTGTTGTTGTCAACATAAGTTAGAATGGACCTAGAACTAAGGGTACCTTATTTCCTAGTAGGTTGTGTGAACTTAGAATCCTAATGGTAGTAGTGTCCTTTAGAAATCATGCTTGATTAGTTTCTTTTATATCATGTTTTAAATTTGAGGATAGTATGTAAGACCAAGCAGACGGCCAGAAGGACATCTTCAGTAGAAGGTCGCCTTGTACCAGATGAAGGAGCTCCCAACTTGTCACTCTTACGGCAAGAAGGAATATGTTCAGAAGAATTGCAAGAAGAAGTTAGGACGGTGTTATGGATTATTTTTTATTATTAATATTATGTGTTGTTATATTATTGTTCGTGTAATTTCGAGGACGAAATTTTTTAAGGTGGGTAGGTTATAAGCCTCTAGATTTTTATAGTATTTTTAAATTTATTTTTATTATTTTGTTTAATGTAGTTATTAATATATATTTTCCTACTTTTATTCATAATCATAAAATGTACTCTTTTATAGCTTTGATTTTTGGAACACAAGAAATGCCAATCTCTAGAAACTTTATTCATGAGTTTTGACCTCGACAAGTTTATCTTCGATTTGGTATATATGTCCCACTTAAATATGTCTTCTTGTATTCTATTTACTTCGCACAACTTCGGGGTCAATTTAGGCCAAGAAGTTACCTACCGTGAGACTTGTCGTAACTTTCAACTTAAATTTCGGACTCGACATCGGTCCAACTAAATGACCCAATATATGATTTTAACTATTTTTGAGCCTACTACATACATGCTTAGGGTGTCCCACTCAATCGAGGCTCCATGTGCTATCTAAATTCAAATGGCACATAAGACCCCATATGTGACTTTTTAAGCCTATTTCTAAATCGGGTAATTCTTCTTGAGCATAAACATGTATAACAAGTTATAAATAACTTGTTAGGGTCATCCCCACATAGATAGGACCATCCTAGATTTTTATTTCAGATTTTTGGAGATTTAATTGGGTCAAACCTACTAGAAAATCTCAATCAATGCAAGTTTCTAATTTAAAAACTTGTATCTTCATATGTCAATCTCTCTTATATTTGGTTTCCAAAATCCATCAATACTCCACCTTACCCGCACAAGAACAACCCATAACTGACCTCGTAGCAACCCTCTATATAGATAGCATACTAACCTACCCAAAAACCCTCTCTACAAACGCTAACCCAACCTAACTCCATTACCGCCAACCTGCTACTGTTGTCCCCTTTTCTTACTGATGTACGCCAACTTGTCGACCACCTCCACCATAACCACCTCATCCTCGACATGCCCAAGACCCCCCTCCACCTTTTCAAGCTCGGCCATCACCGAAAACCACTCATATAGGTCGCAACAGCCCGCACAAGACAGCCCCGACTTGTTGTCAAAAAATACAGCAGGTATATCCATCTTGCGAATGCATTTTCTCCACTTCTAGACATCAAAACTTCATGGGACTAAAAATACTGGGTTTTTCTATGTGTCTACTACCTTCATATAAAATTTCATGTCGAAATTATTTTTAATTTTTTTTGGGCACACATTTTATTAAAGTATGTCCAGAATTGATACTGTTCATTGCCTAATAGTTTTGAACTATATAACTTCACTTTTACTATTGATGTCATATATGAAAACAACCATATTTTGATTACCTAAAATTCTCATTTAATAAGTTTTTCATAATTTTGCTGTTTTAATGCATGAATCATTCAATCTTTGAAGGACAAAATTCTGCCATAAAACGAACTATTGACATTACCATCTTGTGAGTCCCAAGTAATTTTATGTGCATCCAATGCTCCATATTATCGATCCTCGACTCATGATCATGAATATTTGATAATTTAAATAACTTTTACCATTTAGTTCAGATTATTAAATTTAGTTTATTTATGTTTAAACAATTTCTAATATCGTTGATTTATCAATGTGGATATTAGTTTGATCATGAATTGACTTCTAAATAGTTTTTAAACAATAATAATTATATAAAAAGTACTTCCAGAATATTATAGATTTATATTGGAATTAATTCTGAATATTTTATATATATATATCTATTTTGTGGAATTTTGTTAGACTTAGGAAGGATATTATGACTAGTATGTATTATGACTAGTTGATAGTTAGATAATCCTATGTACTATATATATATATATATATATGTGTCAACGATAGTAATAATATTAGTGTGGTTATTAATTTTAGTTATATATATTTATAGGAGTTCGTGAGACTGTGACTACGGAGGGTGACGTTGGATCGATACTTTATTCCTTTACTGCAAATCCAGGCAAGTTACCGTGCCAATGTGATCTTATTTTATTTTCTACTATACATGGACGTGTTGTTTGTGATAGGATTAGATGTGTTAGAAGAGCGTCTAAGTGTGACTTAGGTGCCGTAGATAATGCCATCGATGACATATAGTGGGTGTGTGTGGGTGACCTAGCGTGCTAGTGGACTTTTTTGTGTTAAAGTTATCTTTCAATGACTTCTATGACTGGTCACATATCATTACACGACACTGCGAGTGGGATACATTGTGTTGGCACGAGCTTACACATTCGGCTAGCTGCCGGTGCGGGCGGTTCATATGTCGGTTCATATAGAGTTAGTGTGAGTCGAGCTAGTGATTTATATTGAGATATGTATTGTTCAGTCATGGATATGACTGGTGCAAGACATGGGAGGGAAAGACTATTAGTAGTCGTATGAGATAGCCACCTTTAGCCACATAGTTTCCCAGTTATGGGTTCATAGTTTCCCGGTTATGGGTGTATTGCTAGAGGATATATCCGACAGCGGCCGTTGACTGCACATCAGAACATGGTTGGGAGGTATGCTAGTATATACATAAGCCTCTAGCGGATGCTATGCTTTATTCCTTTACCTACCCATACGTACCAAAGTCATCTTCAAGTGCATTACACTTAGATGGATAGTTTACCTTGTCAATTATTTTCATGTTCATGTATATTACTTTTACTGTTCATATTGTGCCTAGTTGTTGTATCATGTTACATCCCTCTGAGGACTTGGTGATCTCTCTAGGTTATTGCTGAGCTTATAGTATAGACGGGTAGATGGTATGATTTTTGCTGCATGGTTCAAGTATTGCTTATAGTATTAATTTATCATTTTCCCGTGCTTTCTATTTTCTTTCCTGTTATATCTTGCTTATTTAGCCTAGTTTTACTGGACTTCGATTATTTTTTTGGGTCCATTCCAAACATATATGTTGATGGGCTGTAGACCATAATATATATATTGTTTGTTTTTTATTTTGTTCATTATTGTGGATTGAGTCACAGATAAGATAGATTAGTTAGCATATGTTAGAATACTATTCAGCGTACTATGATTAGGATAAGTCTATTAAATTGGGAATACTTATTATAATCGTATACCTGGCATGATCATATCCTGGGTTCCTATATATTTTGGAACTGGGGCGTAACAATCATTTATTGGAACTGTTATTAGAAATGTACTTCACTCCAATCCTGACTGGATATATTTTTCAAACGATTCAGATGATGGTTGCCCTACTTACTACGACCCATAGGACGTAGTAGGCATAGACCAGGAGATCCTAATCCAAGATGGCTTAGCTCCAATTGAGGAGGCTTTAGTGAAAACTCAGTTAGAGTAGGTTTGGTACTGGATATGTCTCCAACCTTATGACACTGGCCTGTTATTATTTTAGACTTATATTGAGATAGATGACTCTTAGACTCTCATTGGACATGTATTATTTTTATGTTAGACTTTTTTTAGAATTTCATATCATGATGTCATTATCTTTTATCGTTCCATTTATCTTCCATATAGACTTGTGATTGAGTTTGAATATATAATTATTAGTTTTTGATTGGAGATAATATATCTTGACATGTTACGATATACACTGTTAGTTATTATAGTAGACCCAGATAATGTTCTATCGTCGATTCTGCGACGTAGGCTGGACGTTGTCATGCACTCGTGCCCCTAAACCAAGTGCGGGTTGTGACATTGGATAGTGGACGTACTGGTGGCTGTGACAATATTTAGGGTTTTCTACCTTATCCGCTTCGTCATGACGCTTGAGTAGGGGAAGTTAAAGTTTGTCGCCCTTCATCAGCACATTGAAGAGCTCCACCACATCATCATTAAAGGAGAAGTTCTTCTTTGGTTTTGCTACCTCCTTCGGCTTTTGGTTCAGTGAAGCTGAACATTTGGATACATTAACGGTTAAGCCCTGATTCCCTTAGACGTCTCGGTCGCTATTGGATTATTACAGTTGGAAGGGCACTTTTCTCTATCGTCGATAGTAAAAAAATTTACCCCAAGCAAGCGGGCCTTTCTAGGGTTCCTTTCATCGTTGTCGGCACTTATGATGAACGTCATCCAATCCGCATGCTGAGTGGAGCCAATCCAAAGTTTAATGGCTGGCAGCATGTTTTTGCGACATGTGTTCATCAGCATGGATTCAGGGGTGCGAGGTGGCAACCTCATAGCTGCCTGTCAGTAGCGCTTAATGTAATCACGAACATGCTTCTTCTCTTTTTAAACAATATCCATGAGAGAAGACATCGTCATGTCCATCCCTCCTTTGTAAAATCAAGAGAATAAGAGACGCCAATGGTCATCAAAAGACAAAATACAGTTATCGGAGGGGTTGTAGAACCATTCATAAGCAACCTCCTTCAATGCTCTAAAAAAAGTTAGTAAGCAGGGCATCATCTCGTGGTAAGTGTTCCTTCATAGACATGAAGTCGCTTAGGTGCTAACCAGGAGATGGATTCCCGTCAAATGGAGTCAAGGACTGTGGTTTGTATACTTGGGGGATAAACTATATTATTTTCCTCCCTCGGATAAGGTTGACAGATCCTGATTTTTCGGAGTGCTTCTCAGTTGTCCCAGGCATCAACACGGGCTCGCAGCTCCCTAAGAGCTTTTTAACCTTCTGCCGGTGGTGGAGCAGATAATCACGGAAGAGTGTGATTATCAACCACATGGGAAATATGAGAGGGTGCGTTGGATTCCTTATTTGTTTATGGATTCTGACTTATTGGCACTGGGGCCCTTGGTGGTTATTGGGCTAATCTAGCCCTGATTTCCATCACTCCTTGAGTCAAGACCTGCATAGAGGCGCTTAAAGTCTGGAGTCCTATCTTGAGAGCATCGAGGTGTTGTTGGTCGTTCGACCCTTCTCCACTACTGCCATTACCACCTCGGCCATGTACACTGAAATTACATAAGAAGAGGTAGACGGAGTGGTGGACCTTTCACTCTCTGCCTCTGATCCATAAGTCTTACTTTCCTGAGGAAAATGCGTATATTGGTATCATCCTCAAAATCCATAGGATGGCTATCCCCAGCCCTATATGTGACATGGACCTGTTGGGTACCCCCAGATACCTTAGTGTCGGTTCCTTGAGAATCACTGTCTCCTTGGAACGACGAGTTGTAGTAGAGGCGATTGCTATCCCTAGCTTGAACATCAGCCTTTCTAGAGGCGGACTTGGCTTTTCAGCAGGTGTTTTGAAATACCCTTGTGTTAGGCACTGCTAACTTGTTGCCCCGAGGTCGGCTCTTCAGTGCACTGGCCGAAACTAGAGAATTGCTTGACTTGGAATTCTTCTTCACAGGAGGTGACTTCCAAGTAGCATAGCATAAGGCGATGGGCAGTTCGTCATCATCTTCTGCTTGCTCCTTCTTTTCGAGACACTGTCGGATTGGTACAACTAGTTGTAGTCATTGAAATACGAACTGTCTGGGAGAAGAGACTGTTATTTTGACACAACATTAATTGATGACAATGTTAGCACAAATATGTCCTGAAGAAGGCATATTGTATGTAATGGTGGTCTCCCTCGCTTTGCGCTTGTAACTAATCACACCATGCAAATCTTGCGAAAGGAGGTTACAGTGACATCTACTCCATGCACACGGTTAAACTGAGCGCTTGGGTATGTATGTGATTTGGATGCTCCCTGGCCTGGTTCCAATACATAAGATGTGCCCAGATCATTGGTGGAAGGCTTAATGTGAGACAGACACTCTTTATGCGTACAGCCAGACTGGGCGCATGGGTCTGTCAACACATTATTTGCTCCCTGGCTTGGTTCTAGTGCATGAGATACGCCCAAGTTATAGGAAGACCTAGGGAACTGACCCATTTTTGGTACAGAAGCGTCTGGGTCAGTTCTATACAGCTTACCATTAGCTGTGCGCATCAGAGTCAACGCATGCTTCTGGTTCGCTGTTGGTGCAGAAGATTGAGCGGGCATGGCTTGTGCTGCTTTGGACTTCTTAGTACCTGAAGGTGCATAATAATCAAAGTGCAATTTTTTTTGCCTACTTGGCAAGAGATTCTGTCAAAGTCATACTTCTTATCCTACGTCGAATGCCTTCTGCGTTAGGGAAGTGTGCCCTTCTTCTTGTGTTGCACCCTCGCTTAGGGGTGCATGGACTTTGAGTCAGCCTTGGCTCTCTTGCCATAGCTAGAAAGTTGTGCTTTCTGTATGTCCGCAACAGGCTGTGCATGCACATCATGCACATTGTCAGACACAGCCTCTGGGAGCGCATCTTCTTAAGCACTTGAGAGAGGCGCAGCGGCCTTAGCCACCCAAGTACAATGATTCTTCTTTGGCTTTGCTAGCTGTTTCGAAGGACTCGTATTATCCTCGAAGAGCAGATACTCAAAGGCTTGTTGGTCGAAACATACGACCAATATCCTTGAAAGGACCCGAGCAAGTTGTCTTCAGATTGTGTCACCACCTTCTCATCATAGGAGAAGAAACTCCCCAACTGAGTCGCCAGCTTGTTTGCCATGAACATAAGTTTTTGTTGTCATTTTCCTTGTTTGCCCCGAACAAAAGTTGAACGAACTTTTTGTGTTATAAACAAAAAAAGTACGAAAGAACTCCTAAACAGAAGATTTAAATACAATTATTAATTCTGGGGAAGTGTGATGATGGAGATCGATTACTATTGGTGATTCCTTTACTCCGTTGATGATTTGATGAGGTGAAAGAGGATTGCAAGTCTCTGCTCAACAATAAGAAGAACAACAATTTGGCTCTCATACTTTCATACAAAAACTCTTCATGTGTGGGATGAAGGAAGACTCCTCTTATTTATAATAATATGGAGAAATCCATCCATGCGCACATAAATGATGCGCGTATAGATTGCAGCGCACAGGAGCACTGCGTCCATGCTTTACGTTGCCACTTGGCACTTTTGAACAAAATACGGTTGCCACTGCGCGTATAAAGCACAGTTATCCCTCACATGGCAGTGGTTGGGAAATGGATGTCGCTGAGATCTTAGGCTATTTACACCCATCATAGGCATGACCCAGTCAGGGACATGTGGCGCGTGCCCGTTGCTCGAAGATCTTATGCTATTGTAACAGAAGGACACTGATGCGCATGTAAGAGTTAGTGCATGGAACGACTTGGCACATGGCTTCTAGGGTGCATGTCAATTCTAGGCGCATGGCTTTAAAGGCTTATGCGATAGTTGGTCGGGTCAAGCCACGTGGCATGGCACAGCTGTAACCATCAAAAAGTAGTCATGATTTTTATGACATAAGCACTGACATATGCTATCAGCTTGCTCTTCAAAGCAACTTTGTCTTTATTGAAGAGCCTTTAATGCATATTTTAAGCGACGCACGTATGGTGGCCTAGGCGTACTGAGTCATAAATGATGACTCTTGGGTTACCGTTCAGTCGTGACTGCACATACTCTGAGGCACATACTTTATTCTATTTCGAAGTGACAACTTTATTAATGCTGCATTAAATGCTGAGGGGGATGTTTGGAGGCCCATAGGTACAAGGAGTTCTGGCACAGCTGAGCCTAGCTATATCAAGCTTTTTTGAAGTGGGCACATGACTCGGGATGCGCATGGTTATGGAGGCACATGGTTTTGAATTTTCTATGCTTCTACAACGGTATCGAGTTATGATTTGAAGCAGAGGTTTAACAACCTCAAACAGATGAAGAGGACCGTCGATGGCTATATAAAAGAGTTCAGTAGGCTCAGTTTGTTTGCATCTACTATAGTGGCAACCGAGTTGGACCGAACTAGGAGGTTCCAGCAGGAACTTTTTCTGGTGATCATTCTGGCTATAGAGCAGCATGAGTTTTTGATTTTTTGACATCGTGATAAGAGTGGCAAGGAGGCATGAGTATACTTTCTAGTAGAGTGTGGATAGAGTTGGGGACCAGAAGAGACCTCATATTCAAAGGGGATCTTCTTTGTAGTCGTCAACACCAGCTCCAACAGTTCGAGCTTTGATAATCAAACTTTTAAGAGGAGAAGCTCTGACAGCTTCATTTCAGCACTCTTCTCAGATGTGCCCTTAACAGCTAGGCAGTCTTCTTCAATTGGTTGTTCCTTTTTGTAAGAAGGCATGACACATCTTATCTGATTGTTATACAATACAGGGTTTGTGCTTAGCATATAGAGCATTGGACTACATGATTGGGTCTTATCCTAAGAGGAGTTGAGCTGGATCATCATTATTCCAACCATCAATTCCACAAATCAGGATACCGATCCTGATTTAGTAGCAGGCACTGAGGTCTTTACCGATACAGTCCCAGATATTCCAACAACAGATGCCGTAATAGTATGCTCAGGTCCAGGCTCAGGCTCAAAGGCAAAAAGGCCAACAATAGAGGGGACCCAATTAGAGGAGAGGGGCATGGTTTTACGCTTAACATAGAGGAGACATTAGCAGCTGAATAGGTGGTCGCAGGTACTATTATCGTTTATTCGCATTCAGCTTTAGCTGTATTTGATTCTAGTGTATCACATTCATTTATATTTGTATGATTTGGAATACGAGTTGGTTTGGAGCCTGAATTATTACCTATAAGGTTGAATATACTTATTGGTAACAGTCTTGTGGGAGTAGATCGAGTTTATGCACCATATCGAGTCGTAGTATGCATAAGAAAGTTTTTTACAAGGTTGATAGAGTTTCCTATGTGTAATTATGATATCGTCCTAGGTATGAATTGGTTGAGTGCTCGACATGCGCCAATAGATTCCTATGCTGGCAAGGTTATCTTTCGTGTTCCTGATGAGAAAGAGTTCTCATTGTCTAGAGGAAAGGTAGAGTCTTTGTCAGTTATCATATGGATAGAAGTAGCCGAGGAGGTGCAGTTTCCCAAGATTGTTTATGAGTTTTTCGATGTTTTCCCCAAGAAGCTTCCAATTATTGCTCCAGTTTGGGAGATTGAGTATTACATCGACTTGGTTCCTGGAGCAGAGCCATTATCAGATAGAATCTACAAAATGTCTCCTTCAGAGTTGCTGATGTTGTACCAGTCGATTGGGGAGTTAAGGAACAAAGGATTCATTCGTCCTAGTGGATCGCCATGGGGAGCTCCGACCTTCTTGTAAAGAAGAAGGATGACACATCGCGTATGGTTATTAACTATCGTCAACTCAACACAGTGACCATAAAGAACAAGTATCCATTGCCTAGGATAGATGAGTCAATTCAGTAGTGTAGCTGTGTTTTCTAAGATCGATTTGTGGTCTAGGTACCATTAGAGATGTCAAAGAGCAGGATATATCCAAGATGACATTCAGATCTAGATATGGCCACGGGAAGTTTCTTGTTATGCAATTTGGAGCGACCAATGCACAAACAATATTTATGAATCTCATGAATCGCATCTTCATATTTCACTTAGACCAGTTCATGATAGTGTTTATTGATGATATCTTGGTCTGCAATTAGACTAAGGTCGAGCATAGCAGCATCTTGGCGTAGTCCTTCAGATTCTTCGAAGCATCAATTATATATGAAGTTCAGCAAGTGGTGTAGAGGTACTCCCCAAGAAGGCATATCATTACAAGAGGTGGTGTAGAGGTGGACCCTAAGAAGGTAAAGGCTATTGAGAGTTGGCTAGTACCTCGTTCAGCTTCAAATGTATGCAGTTTTTTGGGATTAACATGCCTGAGTTGTCTAAATCCTTGAGTGGGGTATTGGGTATCCTAGAGATGTTTGCTGGAGTTGATGATATGTGTATTAAAGTGTCTATTAGCTATGGATGTGGTAGTGTTGTCTCAGTTAGAATTATGCCTTGCTAGATGTAATTCAGATATACCTTGTTGGATTAGTTCGAATGATCGAGCATGATTTGTGGCAGATTAAAATATAATTGGATAAGGATTTAGAATTGAAAATTGATGGCATAGATGAGAACAATCATAAATCATGTATTGAATTGTGGTTTAAATCGATCAGATTGAGTTTTAAATTGAGTGTGAGGGCTCGGTAGTGCAATTGGAAGTTTATTTGGAGGATATGAGCATGACTCTAAGATTTTGGGAATTGTATTGCTCAATTACCTGAGATAGCCTATAGCTAATTTGATCTTTAAGTATGGACGAGTTGATTTTATATCAAGCTAGAAGACAAAATTTGTTGAAAACGAATTTGAGTTAGCGAATAGATGATTTCCTGGTATTGTGTGTGTGTGTATATGTGTGTGTGTGTGTGTGTGTGTGCGCGCGCGTGCACGTACGATATTAAGGTGTATCAAAGATTGATAGACGTTGACTTAGGGATATTCTGGTTGGATGAACAATGAATGTATTGCATATTGAATTATTGAGCTTTTTGGTCTGATGGATTTAGCTTGAATGGATTATAGATGGATTAAATGTTTTGGACTAATTTGATTAATATTCTAGACTTTGACCCTTGGATTTTGATGATGCTAATGTTATAGGCTGGTCTAAGTGGATTATTTGTTTTGAATGGGAAGAATGTTACCCTAAGTTTGGTAGAATCTTTTAGATTGTTGGGTAAGGTTTGATCCTAGGATTAAGATTAGTGCAATGATTCTGGTTATTTATCGGAGATGGTGTATCTTGATGTTTGAGTGAGACTTGTGAGCTAGCCTAGTGGTTAGGAAGCCGTCTCATGTTGAGCAATAGAATCGGTAGGATTGACATCAAGAAGAGTTGCCTAGTCAATTTATGTTAGAATATAGTTGGGATAAGGGGACTGAGAAATAAGCATAGGATGTGGTTTGGTTTTTGGAGATTTTAATGATTAGTTGTGGTTGGAAGAACGAGATTGTATATAGAATTATTTGGATTGATTTCTTGTTGTTGGATTATCTTAGTTGATGATACTCAAGCGGAAGTAATGGGTAGTATTTTCTGGACAAATTGTAGTATAATTCGAAATCGTACGCTTAGAGAAGTGATTGATGGTAGTGTGATCCTTGGATTTGATTTGGCTTAGATGTGGATTGATCTTCTGTGAAGTAATATTGATGTGTGCATATGCTCGAATATTTGGAATACTGATTGCGTCGACATATGGAATTGGTTGCAAAGTGTTTGGATTTAGCTAATGTAATAGATTATATTTTGATGGTTCATGATTGCATATTATTTGGTTTAAAGTTGATGGTTGATATGAATGCATGTTTTGATATGAACTCAAAGTTGGCGATGAATTAGATCGACCCTCCGAAATTGAATGATGATGATTTTATACTTGGTTAAAATTTTACAATGTTAACAAGGGTTGATATCATGTTTGGAAGAGTACAATTGATGTATGCATACTGAGGATTTGGATTTGGCTAGTGATTTATGTTTGGTTATTCATTTTTTTAATTAAGGAATTCATGGGGGGCGTAAAACTTAGATCGATAATTTATTTTTGAATTAATAGTTTATTTTTTATTTAATTGTGATTGAGACTTTTGTGCAGTCAAGTTAGAAGATTGGTTGGTAATTAACTTTTGAGGTCTTGGGAAAAGTTTAGATTGTTGGAGGTGAGACACTTAAGCTTTGAATGGAGATATCGGTTAGATTTAGCCTTGAGTGTATTGATGTTGGTTTGGTAAGTAGAGACAATGCTATAAATTTCTTGCAATACATACAAGGATTTGAAATGGATTGATATTGAATTGTAAGATGATGGCTTGATGGAAATCAGATCTAACTTGATTTTGATTATATTACTTTGATTTATAATTGATGAGGTATAGTGGTTGGGTAGGTTTGTCTTAATTCTCAGTGTGTACCTTGGTGCTGTAAGTATTAGCTTATCCAATGAGTTTGGAAGTTTGGTTCTGTGCGAGCTGCACTATTATTGGAGGCAAAAAATGTTAGAGAAGTGTTAGAAATACTTTGTTCAGATTTAGTGGTACAAGTTGTTTGATGGATTTGGCCAAGGCTTAAGTGGGATTGCATTCATTGAGGAAAGGAATGATGGAAGTTGTGTATGATCGATCTTTGAAGTTATGCAAGGCATACTCAAGTTGGATATAAAAGAAGAAGCTTCATGGGTTTATTGAGTTCATATGTTTGGGTGTCTTTGGTGCAACTACGGATTGGAAGAGAAGGCGTAGGCATAAGGCCATCTCCAATAGGGATTTCTAAAATTGGGTTTCTATCCTACTTGTCATTACATTTTATTTTTATCCTGATTGCTAGAATTTTTATATAAAAATTGCATACGCACAAAAACACTCTCTAATGGTTCTCCATTTCTTCCTACGTGGCAACAAATGAAAGGATCACTTTAATGGTGTAGGGCCCAATACTAACTAGTACGAGAGATAAAAAAATTTCTATGGGAGTTTCAACATATAGAAATCCTCATAGAAACTCTCCATCCTACATCACTGCCACATAGGATAGAAATTGTTATAGAAACTTCTATTGGAAGGTGTTTTTTCTAAAGAAGATTTACCTTTAAAAATAGGGGAGATAAAAACCCCCATTAGAGATAGCCTAAGTGGTGAGAGTTGTTGCAGATGTTTATTGGGTACAAGAGGATTTGAGAAAGTGTTGATCAGATAGAAGATGTTTTATGATTGCTTTGGACTTTAATTTGCATGTTTGGATGATGATTCTACCGTGGAGTTGGTATGGGAGTTTGAATCAGAGATTGAGTACGAGTTTCTTCATTGGTCAGTGTTATAGTTAGAGCAGTTTGTTCTCGTAAGTTTCGTGATGAAACTTTTTTCTGAGTGGTGTATTATGCAATGTTCCACTCCGTATGGTGCATTAAGATGATTTGTTGGCTCGAAAGGCCGTTTGGACTTTGTTTCATGCATAGGAAAGAGATTTGCTCGGTCGAGGCATATATGCATTTTTTTCAAGTGGGTAGTTTTGATCCTTCGCTTCTTTACCTTCAAACTAAATGAAATGTATACCACATGTTTAGTTTTTATGCTGTGAGTTTTGTTGCATGATAATAATAAAAGAGAAGAACAAAGATAGATAATAATTATCTTGTTATCAACTTGTTGCTGTAGAACTTGGAATTTTAAACTGTTAATATAAACTTGTGAAATATAGAACTGCTTTATTTTATCATATCGAGTATACTATTGTGGTTAGATTATTGTATGGAAATGTTCTACTACTGCTATGAATAAGAAGATTTTCGTACTGTTATTTTAGAGATAAAAAGATTTGTGACCATTAGGTCGCCAACGTAGAATCCCTAAACTATAAAGAATGATTTGAACGATGGCTCGATGAATGTGGTGCTGTAGAAGAGATGTGATACGGTATATGTTGAGTAGAAGATGTGTTGTATAGTTATTTCGGATTCGTAGAGTTATTTTGGATTCGTAGATTTGTACCATGCATATGTTTAGAGTTTAACTGTTCACGCATATTGCATAGTCATGAATGACTTGTGCACAAGGTTTCTTTTCTCGAATGGTTGCCAGGACACCGAAATCGAGTCGGCCTATGGGGAATGGTGCTTACGTACTAGCATGGGGTTATTTGGGCCTTTAGTAGGGCTAGCTACCCGGACTGAAAGGATTGTCATCTTACTAGTGTTCAACATCACAAAAGGTTATACGAACTTTTTGTTTATTGAACTTGAAAAAAGGTACAATCAATTCCTATACGAGAAAATCTATGTATAAGAATTTTGTGAAAGCGTGATGGTAGAGATCGAGCACTGTAGCGGCTCCTACTCCGTTGACGATCTGACAACGAGTTGGACTTGCATCGGCTTTCTGGTACCTTTGATGGAACTCTAGGGTTACCAATCAAGAGGATGCTGGAGTTGAAGACTTCGAAGCTCTACTTTTTGCCTTCTGCTTCTTTTCTCTCTGTCTGTGTCCTCCTCCTCTTTTTGTTGAAGGGAAAACTCCTTCTATTTATAGGAGAAAGGGGGCACATATGCGATGTGCACTCGAATTTAAGATATGAAGAAATCTGCTATCATTGCACGGTACGGGCTACTGTTGAGCTGACACGTGGCGGACTTTGAGATTCCCCTTTATCGATATCTCGGGTGGTTATCAAAATAACGGAAGAAGGAGACACGTGGTGCGTGTCTATTGCTTGAAATCCTCTGTTTAGATGAAGCCGAGTAGATCTTGGATTTCATCTCAGAGTAGGGTTCTGTTTGATCTTCAGGAGGCAATCGATTTAAACAAACCAACTTGATATGACCTTTATCAAAAGAGCAAACTTCGTCCTTATCTAAGTTTTAAACCAATTGATAAGATATTTGCATTTATCAATATGATCAACCTTTGTCCTATCTTTGAGAGTGGCAGTTTAAATAAACCAATTGGGTGGGACCATGCAACCTGCACCTCTAACGAGGTCTTAGTGCTGCTGCACTTCTGGTATGACGAGTAGACTATTCTTCTGGAGACAATGGAGCCTCTGCACTTTCAGGCGACGAGTGGACTACGTTTTGAAGATGTCCCAGCCTACGCCGTAGAAACAGCGTAGAACGCTGTCTAGGTCTACTATCTAACAACAATTATAATATCAAAACCTTTCGAGATGGTCAACTCCATACGGAGGACAAGCAATATATGACAATATAATATACTCAATCATAATACTCTAAGAAAGATAGAAGATACGGAAAAGTAAGGACAACAAGATATAAAAATATCCAAAAAATTTGACACATAAATAATACAAGTCCAGAGTCTCAAAGTTAACAATCTCTAACACAAATTCTAAAATAATAACATGCCAAAGTGTTATCTGGAGACAAAGTCCAGTACAAGTCTAATCTAGCTGAACTACTACTAGTGCCTCATCGACTGGAACTAACACTTGCTGGACTAGGGTCTCTCGGTCTACGCCCACTATGTCATGAGGACCATAGTAGATAGGACACTCATCCTCGCCGTCATCTGTAAAATTTTGTCAACATATCCAGTCAGGATGGAACGAGCACAAATCTCTAATAACAGTTCTAGTTAGACGATAAAGAATATGCAGCAGTAAATAGAGAAAATATACAAGGTAAAGTGATACGTACATAAATCATGGTAAGGCATATCAAGACTGTAAATGAATATAAGAGCAAGAGAACAGTGTATATCATGTACAGAAATCACGAAAACTACTATCTATGTGAGTTAACACTAGTTTCAACATGTGATCGGCTTAGAAATATGACACAAGTGTTGGCCTGGTTAATCATACGTGCGGTGTATGATTAACACTGTTCAAGGTTCAAGACTTGATACAATGAGGGTATTAATCACGTATCTACGCTAATACTCCCCGCCCTCGACTAGTATAGTGGATCCAACCATGACACGTTATGACACGGATTCTCTGAGAAGGTCGTGAGCCTTCACAGGAATCGTGTCTATACAATGCACAAGGAACAAGGACAAGGTTTGCACAAGATATACCAAGGAATACAATGAATAACATCTCATGACGGGATCTAGACAAATACCAATCCGTGTAAACAATGTGTCAAGAGAACAAGGATATCTACACTAAATACAAGAAATATATAGGATATCATAAAATAGAAATATTATCAAAGAATGTACTCGCCTGAGATCTGGTAGAAAATGTCAACAGTGTATCGAGGCTCAGAGCGAAGTCACAGACCTAAAGATGAGATATACATGAGTTAAATCGGGTTTAACAGTGTTAGGCATGATTTTTTTAGTGTATACTACGCATTCTACGTCAAACTAAGTCAAACTAAGTCATTCTAAGTCAAACTAGGTCATACTAAGTCTAGCATTGACCTACAGTTGACTTTTGGTCAACTGGTCAACTCCTAATCCAATCTAGGCCGAACTGGATCAATGGTTGATCTACAGTTGACTTTTGGATAACTGGTCAACTCTGGTCAACTCCTAGTACAGTCTAGGTCAAATTGGGTCAATGGTTAACCTACAGTTAACTTTTAGTCAAAATAGTCAACCTTGGTCAAACAAGGTCAAATCTAAGTCAAATATCCTATTCCTAGACTCTTGTATATCTTATTGTATGGAACGTTCATCTCATTGATGATATCAAGCAGGCAAGAAAATTTGATCAGGAGAACATCTTTGAATTTAATCGAATCAATTGGCCAGAGAATCGTGTTGTTCTGATACCATTCTGTCACTGCTAAGGATATCGTAAGTTTCTTCTTAAGTTTCGAGGATGAAACTTCTTTTCGGTGGATAATTATGTAGTGCCCCGCTCCGCAAAGGCACTAGATAAACAGAAAGATCGAATTGCTGGCTCTGCAACAGAAGACGATTAATCTGGGTGAGTGGACAAAGTCTCATTTTATGATTCGCTTGCGCCTAATAAGAATCTGAGCTTTTGAATGAATGTTGTTGCTAATAACCAGATGCTAGACTTTGAGTATGCTTATAAGAGAATCCGTACATTGTCTGCTAAGAAAGAGAATGGTTTCCTGCTTGAAAAGAAGATGGAATTGTTTATGACTTGCTCGATTGATGCATGATGGTTTCATTTGATACTACATTTGCATTGGGGTATCCACTTAGTGATGAGCTGAACCCTAGAGAGTCACAGCGGCTAGCGACGAGCTGAACCCATACGAGTCATAGCGGTTAGCGACGAGCTGAACCCAAGAGAGTCACAGCGGCTAGCGACGTGCTGAACCCATGCGAGTCACAGCGGTTAGCAACGAGCTGAACCCGTGGGAGGCACAGCGGATAAGATGGAAATGATATGTTGGTTTTCAAAGATGTTTTCAAAAGAAACGTAAACTGACTATGTATGCCTGAAATGCACATAGGTAAAAGTAGCAAGATCACATCACAAGAAATATTTTCTCACTAAATGAACAGTGATCGTTTCAGACAAATGTAGCTCTTTGTTCACAATCACCAGTATGCTGATATATTGATCCACCATCAGTTTGCATGCAGGTGTACTATACATCGAGAAGGATAGTCCGGAGCGATAGCCCGAGCCTCATCCTCAGGAGCCAGAAATCAGAAGAGATGCCAAGAGATGACATCTGTTACAAAGAGTTTGGTTTTGTATATAAAGGGATGTAATGTATGGAAATGGGATCATTGTAATCTGTAAAGTTCTGAGAGAATATAACATTGTATCAGAGAGAATCGAAAGCTTGTAATCTGTTCAAATAAAATCAATAAAGAGAAATATTCTTGTTACCATTGTGTTTAATGTATGTATTCTGAAATATGTCCGCTGTCGCATCAATTATCTGCAATATGTTTCACGGCGTATTGTCAACCTTGTCTATCTTGTCTTGCTTCAGGTCTTGGCCTTGTGCAAGCGCAACTTAGGCTTGTACGACATCACGCCTTAGCGAGGACGATCGGTCCCAAAGAGTCCGAAGCAAGGACGAAAGGACTCTGCGGGATCGGGGCGTGACAGAATGGTATCAGAGTCAGTTTATGTTTCTTTTGAAAACATTTTTGAAAACTAACATATCATTTCCATCTTAGCCGCTGTGCCTCCCACGGGTTCAGCTCGTCGCCAACCGCTGTGACTCGCATGGGTTCAGCTCGTCGCTAGCCACTGTGACTCTCTTAGGTTCAGCTCGTTGCTAACCGCTGTGACTCGCATGGGTTCAGCTCGTCGCTAGCCGCTGTGACTCTCTAGGGTTCAGCTCGTCACTAAGTGGATACCCCAATACAAATACAATATCAAATGAAACCATCATGCATCAATCGAGCAAGTCATAAACAATTCTATCTTCTTTTCAAGCAGGAAACCATTCTCTTTCTTAGCAGACAATGTGCGGATTCTCTTATAAGCATACTCAAAGTCTAGCATCTGGTTATTAGCAACAACATTCATTCAAAAGCTCAGATTCTTATTAGGCGCAAGCGAATCATAAAATGAGACTTTGTCCACTCATCCAGATTAATCGTCTTCTGTTGTGGAGCCAGCAATCCGATCTTTCTGTTTATCTAGTGCCTTCGCGGAGCGGGGCACTACATAATTACCCACCGAAAAGAAGTTTCGTCCTCGAAACTTAAGAAGAAACTTACGATATCCTTAGCAGCGATAGTCATCATCCTTCGCCATCATCAATCCATGAAATCTTCAGATCATGTCAAAACTCTTGTTCAATCAAGCATTTCAATCTTAATCAATCAAATCGATAAAATCGGCATCATAAAAATATTTACGGACTTATTGTATGGAACGTTCATCTCATTGATGATATCAAGCAGGCAAGGAAATTTGATCAGGAGAACATCTTTGAATTCAATCGAATCAATTGGCCAGAGGATCGTGTTGCTCTGATACCATTACGATATCCTTAGCAGGGCCACACAAAGAAATCATGTCGTTCCTTGAGCAAAGCTTGTTTCGGTTGTGGCCAGCAGGGTTACACCGTCAGATTTGGTCCAAAGAAAAATCATAATAGAGATGACACTGAGGAGCGAGATATCCTATTACCCAATCCATCTAGGTAATACCCCATTACCTTAGTAACATTCTACCCTTAGGCTAGTATCTATCCCTCTATCTTAACACCATAACCATTACCTTAGCCTCTTGGTAATACCTCATTACCTTACCAAGATACCATATACCTTATCCCTATTAGTATCCAAATACCAATACCTTAGTTGGAAACTAATACCTTAAGTTGGAACTAAACCCTTAACATCTATATTACCTTAGGTACTAGTATCTAGCTATATACCTTAAGCTATTAGATAACTTAATACCTTAACATCACATTCCTTAGATATCTAGGTAACCCACTTACCTTAGCTAGTAGGTAAAACCATTACCTTAGGATAATAGGTAACCAAGTCATTTACCTTGCTAGTAGGTAAACCCACTACCTTAACCTTAAACTAATAGGATACTAACTAGATATCCTAAAATACTAATTCTAGTATCCTAAGATACTACTTAGATACCAACTTCTAATATCCTACATCCTAAGATATCTAACCAACTCACTAACCTAGGTGGGATACTAACTTTATATCTACTTCTAACATATCTAACTTAGGACTAACTCACTTAGGATACTAACATACCCTAGACACTAACTTCTAAGATATCCTAACTAACAACTCTAACACACACACACATACACACACACACACACACACACACACACACACACACACACACACATTTATATATATATAAACTAACTTATCTAACTACTAACATAGATACTAACTTCTATCAATGCTATCAAACAAATACTAACTAGTACTCTAACTATCTAACCACAAACACACTCATACAAGATACTAACTAACTAACCATCTAACATACCCACTCACACTCACACCTAATGCAATGGGGAGCAAAATAGGGCTACTAGTGATGCCTAAACTACTGCTACTATTGCAATGTACTACTGTATATGCTGCTGGCTACATGCGGCTGCATACCTTGGCTGTTGGTTGCATGATGCTGCTCCTATTGCAGCCATTTGGTTGCTGCCAATGCAGCTGTTGCTGCTGAAATACAGCTATTGCTGCTATGGGATCCCCTCTCCCCTCTATCACACATACAAACAGACACACACTCTCCTCTATCCATCTCTCCTCTCACAACCACAACACACACAAACACTCTTCCCTCACCTCACACACACAAACTAACACAGCACCACTCACAAACTCCCTTCAAGCATACTCATACACAAAACTAAACCATATCTAAATCCCTCTCTCCACAAACACACTACCACCACCACTCTAACACTAACACAACTCACTCACAACTACCACTTACCCTCTCAACACAACACACACACAACTCAACCAAACCATACTAACCTAAGCCAAATGAGATGGCCATGATTCCTCCCTCTCTCACACACACACCAAGACACAACCATACATATATTATATACAAAAATCACATGAAAACATCCCTATATTCAATATATACCCAATATCACATAGCTACCTATAAATATGACTTGTAGGCCAAAAACACCTATATACCTATGTAGGAAACCATGTGAAAGCCATATGGGATACTTTAACCATGTCTACACTACCCTCTAACATAATCAAAACTGAAATTAGAAGTCTAAATAGCCTACTTGGCATAAACACAAACACTTGGTGGGCCACCCTCGGAATTTCTCCATGTGTGACACCAAACCACTCCTAATTTTCTATTGAGGACTCAAAATAGCCTCTAAATCAATCCTAAGGGTGGTTCATGCATAGGAGTGGATCCTATGGATTCAAAACTAACAAATATGCAAAAAAAAGATGAAATATAGAGGGTTTAGAGAGTGATACCTATTGGGAGTTGTATCCCAATGATTCAATCAAAAGGTCACGGTTCCGACACGAGAAACCCTTGCAAATGGACTCCTCTTCTTGATCCTTGCTCCCCACTCTAAGTAGGCACCTTCTCTTTGATAGATTGAGAGGAATAGAGAAAGAAAGAGTTGATTTGGGAGCTGAAATCAAGAGGGACGCTCTCAAGTTTGGGGAAGAACACTAAAATGGAAGAAATAGAGGCTAATTGGAAAATGATGGAGATGAATCCCTCCCCTCTCTTGGCCGACCATATGGGTTGGTTTAGGGCTAATGGAAAAAAGTCTTGTTTGTCCCTAATAGGTTCCCTTGGGTTAATTTAAGTCATGCAAGAAATTGGTCAAAGTTCTAAACTCTAAATGACTAAACTTGTCATGTGGAATTATTCTAAATATACTAGCCTAATAAGATGAGTTTGTGGGCCATGCCTAGCTAATCCATGGGCTCCAAGTAGTATCTATGCTAACCGGGCCGCTAACACAAGTCAAAACTAGACGAAACTCAAACCCGACAAAACTAATCTCCAAAATACAATATTAATAAATAAATATTCACAAAAATATTAGAATATGGAAAATGACAAATTTACCCTAAATTTTGAAAATAGGCTGTTACAATCCTACCCCTTAGAAAAAATTTGTCCTCAAAATTTAAAATGGTTGTACTGTTATCTAGGTCAAGCCCCCACCAATCAAAGTCTACAAAATTTTATCCAAAGTTATACAACATGCAATTATATGAAAAGGGGAACAAATATGCATTGTTTTAGTCTCTACAGTGTCATATTATTGCAGTCTCTATTGGGTTTTTCTATTAATCTAGGATGAACATCACATATGCAAGCTAAAGGTACTATGAAATCAATCAAACAATCAATGGGTAGAATGAAACAGGGAAGAAGAAAGAACAAGACCTAACCTACTAGTCCATCACCTGCAATATGGGTCTCCTCGATCGCCATCGCAAAAGCCCTGCCCTGTCGGGATATATCCCGCTGCTGGTGCAGGGCATGATGCTGCGCTACAGGTGGCCTAGCTCCTACTCTTTTCTCCAAGATACCCAAGTAACATCTCCACTGATACCTACTCCATTATACTAGGGTACCCTCTATAAGGTATCTATTCTGTAATCTAATAACCATACCCGTCTACCCAGAATCATGTTATCGGAATCCTCATCACGCTAGTAAGTATGGCTGCAATAAACCATAGGGTCCGTAACTAAGGTACATACCTCTAAGATCGTGGTATCTAACATTTTTGCATTGTCGCATGCTTGGCTGCAAAAACCTTAAATTCCCATAACCCAAGAAATACATCCAAAATTAGACCCTATGTCTTCGTCATGCCT
Organism: Iris pallida; assembly: GCA_029216955.1. NCBI lineage: Eukaryota > Viridiplantae > Streptophyta > Magnoliopsida > Asparagales > Iridaceae > Iris > Iris pallida. The sequence goes on from JANAVB010013398.1 coordinate 16,078,466, forward strand.
GCTAATATGGCTGTGGAAGACTCTAGATTCCATAACCGAGATAAATTAGTCCAAGGGTTTATCTTGGTAGAAAATCAATGAACACCAAGAATCAAATTCAACCACGGACAAGGAAGAACAGACAAAAATAGTTGGAATCAAATTTCGAGATAGTTTATCATGATATTCTCATGGATTGTCTCTAGAATCTTCTCAAGAAGTCCTAACTGTGATTGAGTATCCTTAGCCTATAGCCTATATCTTATAAACCTATAGCAGGCTCGTAGTAGCACTCTAAGTCGAGCACCACCACGACATCGCACTAATTACGACTTCTGACCTGCATGGGCCACTACTAAAAATGTGTCATGACCCGTACCCGGAGTAGGGGCACGAGTGCACGACAGTGTCCCAGCCTACGCAGCAGAAACAACGTAGAACGCTGTCTAGGTCTACTATCTAACAACAATTATAATATCAAAATATGTCGCGATGGTCAACTCCAAACGGAGGATAAGCAATGACAATATAATATACTCAATCACAATATTCTAAGAAAGATAGAAGATACAAAAAAGTAAGGACGATAAGATATAAAAATATCCAGAAAATTCGACACAAAAATAATACAAGTCCAGAGTCTCAGAGTCAACAATCTCTAACATAAATTCTAAAATAATAACATGCCAAAGTGTTATCTGGAGATAAAGTCCAGTACAAGTCTAATCTAGCTGAGCTACCACTAGTACCTCATCGGCTGGAACTAACCCCTGCTGGACTAAGGTCTCCCGGTCTATGCCTACTACGTCATGAGGACCATAGTAGGTAGGAAACTTGTCCTCGTCGTCATCTGTAAAATTTTGTCAACATATCCAGTCAGGATGGAACGAGCACAAATCTCTAATAACAGTTCTCGTTAGACGATAAAGAATATATAACAGTAAATAGAGAGAATATGCAAGGTAAAGTGATACATACATAAATCATGGTAAGACATATCAAGACTGTAAATGAATGTAAGAGCAAGAGAACAGTGTATATCATGTACAAAAATCAGAAAAACTACTATCTGTGTGAGTTAGCACTAGTTTCAACATGTGATCGGCTTAGGAACATGATACAAGAGTTGGCCTGGTTAATCATACGTGTGGTGTATGATTAACACTGTTCAACGTTCAAGACTTGATACAAGGAGGGTATTGATCACATATCTACGCTAATACTCTCCACCCCCGACTAGTACAGTGGATCCAACCATGACATATTATAACGCAGATTCTCTGAGAAGGTCACGAGCCTTCACAGGAATCGTGTCTATACAATGAACAAGGAATAAGGACAAATATTGCACAAGATATACCAAGGAATACAAGAAATAATATCTCATGATGGGATCCAGACAAATACCAATCCGTGTAAACAATGTGTCAAGAGAACAATGATATCTACACTAAATACAAGAAACATATAGGACATCATAAACCAGGAATATTATCAGAGAATGTACTCGCCTGAGATCTGGTAAAAAATATCAACAGTATATCGAGCCTCAGAGTAAAGTCACAGACCTAAAGATGAGATATACATGAGTTAAATAGGGTTTAACAGTGTTAGGCATGATTTTCTAGTGCATGCTATACAATCTAGGTCAAACTAAGACATTCTAAGTCAAACTACGTCATACTAAGTCTAGGATTGACCTACAGTTGACTTTTGGTGAACTTATCAACTCTGGTCAACTCCTAATCCAATCTAGGTCAAACTGGATCAATGGTTGACCTGCAATTGACTTTTGGTCAAACTAGTCAACTATGATCAACTCCTAGTCCAATATAGGTCAAATTGGGTCAATGGTTGACCTACAGTTGACTTTTAGTCAAACTTGGTCAAATCTAAGTCAAATATATTATTCCTAGTCATTACCTACCAAGATATCCTATTACCATATCCATCTAGGTAATACCCCATTACCTTAGTAATATTCTACCCTTAGGCTAGTATCTATCCCTCTATCTTAACATCATACCCATTACCTTAGCCTCTTGGTAATACCTCATTACCTTACCAAGATACCATATACCTTATCCCTATTGGTATCCAAATACCAATACCTTACTTGGAAACTAATACCTTAAGTTGGAACTAAACCCTTAACATCTATATTACCTTAGGTACTAGTATCTAGCTATATACCTTAAGCTATTAGATAACTTAATACCTTAACATCACATTCCTTAGATATCTAGGTAACCCACTTACCTTAGCTAGTAGGTAAAACCATTACCTTAGGATAATAGGTAACCAACTCATTTACCTTGCTAGTAGGTAAACCCACTACCTTAACCTTAAGCTAATATGATACTAACTAGATATCCTAAAATACTAATTCTACTATCCTAAGATACTACTTAGATACCAACTTCTAATATCCTACATCCTAAGATATCTAACCAAGACACTAACCTAGGTGGGATACTAACTTTATATCTATTTCTAACATATCTAACTTAGGTCTAACTTAATTAGGATACTAACATATCCTAGACACTAACTTCTAAGATATCCTAACTAACAACTATAACACACACACACACACACACACACACACACACACACACACACACACACACACACATATATATATATATATATATATATATATATATATATATATATATATATATATATATATAAACTAACTTATCTAACTACTAACATAGATACTTTCTACCAACACTATCAAACAAATACTAACTAGTACTCTAACTATCTAACCACACACACACACCCATACAAGATATTAACTAACTAACCATCTAACATAACCACTCACACCTAATGCAATAGGGAGCAAAATGGGGTTGCTAGTAGTATCTAAACTGCTGCTACTGTTGCAATGTGCTGCTGCATATGCTACTGCATATGCTGCTGGCTGCATGCAGCTGCTCCTATTGCAGCCATTTGGCTGCTGCCAATACAGCTGTTGCTGCTGAAATGCAGCCATTGTTGCTATGGGATCCCCCTCCCCTCTATCACACATACAAACACATACACACTCTCCTCTATCCATCTCTCTTCTCACAACCACAACACACACAAACACTCTTCCCTCTCCTCACACACACAAACTAACACACCACCACTCACAAACTCCCCTCAAGCATACTCACACACAACACTAAACCATATCTAAATCCCTCTCTCCACAAACACATTACCACCACCACTCTAACACTAACACAACTCACTCACAACTACCACTCACCCTCTCAACACAACACACACAACTCAACCAAACCACACTATCCCAAGCCAAATGAGATGGCCATGATTCCCCCCTCTCTCACACACACACCAGGACACAACCACACATATATTATATACAAAAACCACATGAAAATAGCCCCTATATTCAATATATACCCAATATCACATAGCTACCTATAAACATGACTTGTAGGCCAAAGACACCTATATACCTATGTAGGAAATCATGTGAAAACCATATGGGACACCTTAACCATGTCTACACTACCCTCTAACATAATCAAAACTAAAATTAGAAGTCTAAATAGCCTATTGGGCATAAACACAAACACATGGTGGGCCACCCTCGGGATTTTTCCATGGGCGACACCAAACCACTTCTAATTTCCTATTAAGGACTCAAAAGAGCCTCTAAATCAATCCTAAGGGTGGTTCATGCATGGGTGTGGTCCCTATGGATTTGAAACTAACAAATATGCAAAGGAAAGATGAAATAGAGAGGGTTTAGAGAGAGATATCTATTAGGAGTTGTATCCCAATGATTCAATCAAAAGGACACGGTTTCGACACGAGAACCCCTTACAAATGGACTCCTCTCCTTGGTCCTTGCTCCTTGCTCCCTACTCCAAGTAGGCACCTTCTCCTTGATAGATTGAGAGGAATAGAGGAAGAAAGAGTTGATTTGGGAGATGAAATCAAGAGGGAAACTCTCAATTTTGGGGAAGAATACTAAAATAGAAGAAATAGAGGCTACTTAGAAAATAATGGAGATGAATCCCTCCCCTCTCTTGGCCGACCATATGGGTTGGTTTAGGTCTAATGGAAAAAGTCTTGTTTGCCCCTAATAGGTTCCCTTGGGTTAATTTAAGTTATACAATAAATTGGGATCAAATTTGTAAAAGTTCTAAACTCTAAATGACTAAACTTGTCATACGGGATTAGTCTAAATGCACTAGCCTAATGAAATGAGTTTATGGGCCATGGCTAGCTAATCCATGGGCTCCAACTAGTGTTTAAGCTAACCGGACCACTAACACAAGTCAAAACTAGACGAAACTCAAACCCGACTAAACTAATCCCCAAAATACAATATTAATAAATAAATATTCACAAAAATATTAGAATATAGAAAATGACAAATTTATCCTAAATTTTGAAAACAGGCAATTACAGAGGAAGACTGAACCTCTGTGCGTTTGAGCGACGAGTAGGCTGTGTTTCGAGTAGTAAAGTCACTGTACTTTAGGACGACGAGTAGACTATGCTTCAGGCTAACGAGGTTACTGTGCTTTAGGAGCGGCACGCAGACTTGTGTTGGATGTACTAGTGTTTCCCAAGTCTTTGATGAAAGGGGTTGAGCTTCTGGGTCGAAGCAGAGGTCTGCACCGTTAAAGCCGGGATGATGTGAAGTCATCACCAGTCTGCACCTCCTGCTGGCACAGGATTTGTAATGCCTGTGGTTCGTATTACGTATTTTGGATTACGTATACGTATTTATCTTGTATTGCGTATCTTCTTGTAAAACCCCTAAATTTCTACTATTTTTATTTAAAATTTGTACTGATTTAAAATTTTGTATCGTACGTCACGTAATCGTATTGTACGTCGTGTACGAAGGTTCGTCTTTCGTAATTACTCGACGAATGCGAATATGTACGAGCGTACATATTTTTAAAAAAACATTATTTTTATTATTTTTATAGTTTCAAAGAAATATAGACAATAATTATTTCTAGCTATTATTTTCAAGTTTACAAGTTTATTTATGAAAGCCTTTTTTCGTTTATAGCAGTTAATAATGATAAATAATATTCTTAGACATACATATATTTCCTAAATATTTTGCTAGTTTATTTTAAATAAAAATGTAATTTTTGAGATTTATTAATATTAATATTTTATTATTCTCTTATTCAAAAAGATATTTAAAAATATTTATTATTTTCAAAATTATTATTATTGGTATTTTGAAAATTATATTTGAAAGTTATTGTGGCCATTTAAAACTTAATTTGATTTTTGGATTTATTTAATATCCATATTTGGAACTTGATTTATCCCATTTGATTTGAGCTAAGATTTAATTAGATTAGAATTGGATTTGATTTGGATGTAGATTTATTGAATTGATTTAAATTAGTAACTTAATTATCTATTTTGGGTTTAAACAAATCCTAACCTTTATCTATTTGGAAATTCCTACATCCTATAAATAGGCAGGTACTCATCCAAATTTCTATACTCTACAATTTATTCATCCACCAAATTCCACAAACCAATGGTGCGTGCCTCGTGTCCGTGTCCTCTTCCGACCATAATCTTATTCCATATTTTTTACACATACATTTATCTCTCGTGCCGGACAAACCCCGACATCGTAAAATTTCTAGCCTAACCCAATTCGAACACCCCACAGCAGCACTTTCCTTTTCCTCCGACCTACCGACTCAGCCATAACCACCATCACCATTAAGAACCACCATCACCTCTATCATCCGCCGTCTCCCCGATCAACCCCGTCACCCCGACACACCACTGCCAGCCTCCCATCTCCATCATCATCACGCAACCACCACCACCATCTCCGTCAACCCGTCACCGACACCATTACCACACAAACCTAGCAAAACACCAAACCACCCACCGCCGCGGCGATCCCACGGCCGTCGCCGGTGAACGCCACCACCAAAAAAAACCAAAAGAAAAACCCACATACACTCCCTCACCTGACCGCCGCGCCGGAGCAGTCCGCCGCCCCTGTCCTCGACCTCCGCCAGCGTCTGTGCGAGCGCCGCCCCTCTTCGTGTGCTCTGCCGATCGCGCGCCCATGGCTGCGGTGCAGGCCACCGAGCGAGCCATAGCCGACCGCTCTCCGACCAGAGCCTCCGCTCCACCGCCCTTCAAAACCCTCCGCTCCGCCACCGCACACCGTCCTTGGCCACCATCCTCAGCCTGGAACCGCCGCCCTTCCTCTTCCACTCCGCCGCTCCGATCTCCCCCGCTCCTCACCGATCTTCGCCCGCGGCGTCGCCTCCGGCTTGCCGCCCGCCGCCGGCAACTTCGTCCCCACCTCCCTCACTCTCTCACCTCTCTAACCTTTCCTCTTCCGTGTTGATCTGGACTCCTCGAAAGAGGAAAAGCCCCAGTCCATAGTTTTTGGTTTTTATTATATTTTTTTACTATTATTATTATTATTATTATTATTATTATTATTATTATTAATTATTATTATAATTATCTTTATCATTATTATTATTAGTATTATTATTAATATCATTAGTATTAATGTATTTTTATTATAAGTATTAATGTATGTATGTAGTATATTTTTATTAATTATTATTATCATTATTATTATTATTATTATTATTATTATTATTATTATTATTATTATTATTATTATTGTTACTCCTAGTATCTTGTAAGTATATATATTCATTATTATTATTTTAGTATTATTCTAAAATATTTTTCTAATGGAATAATTCTCATCAAATATCGTATCTTGACAAACTTATAATTTCTAGCCTAAAAATATTTTGGACTAATAAAAATGTAGTTTCCAAATGGTTTTCGTATATTTACGTAAAAATTTATTTTTAGTTTTTCTTTTTCGTTTCTCAAGTATATTATTATAAATAAATCCTAAAATAGTATTTTGTCAAACTTAGAGTTTTTGCCGAAAACGATTTTCTTGACTTTAAGTATTTTTGTATTTTTCTATAAATATTTTGACTCATGAAAACTAGTTTTAAGGAATATTTTCTAAAACTCATATATATAATATTTATCCAATATTTCTTTGATTTTTCATGTCCGTAACCAGTCCTATTATCCCTATTCTTTTGTCCAATTCTGAACTGCCTTATGTCCACTCTAACCAATTTGACCGTTCTGGACCCAATGGAACTGTCCGTGCCATCAACAGAGGTCCCCTTGTGTAGTTGTTACACCAAAGACACAGTTCATGCCACCATGATTATCGCAGCACACCAGGCGCTCTACCAGGCAAGACACTTTGCCATTCGCTGTTTATTTATTTTAGCTCATATTTCATGCATTATTTATTTTCTTTATGCAAAATAAACTGTGATACATGGCATAAACTGTTAGAACTTACTGTTCATTTTTTCTTGCTATGTATTATTTTTCTCACATTAAACCTAGAGTTAAAGGACCACCTTGTGTGTTGCATTCATTGGCCTTGACATGTTGTAACACGAAGTTGTGTGTCGTATGTAGGACACGGAAGTGCGTGATTGGCTGGCCACCAGTACGTACAAGCCGTGCGATAGGAATAACCGCTAATAGAGATTGCATGCTAGTTTGACTTAGCGGTTATAGTGGTTTTGTGTTGTGGATACAACATAGTAGGCATTGGGCGGGGAGGACAATTCCTTAGCGTATGGGATTCGATGCAATTCCCTTGTGACCCGGACTCTCCGCTGGAGATACAAGGTTGATGACCCATGATTACTGACGGCCACTGACGATTTTGCGGAACATCATGCTCTTACTGATGGGGCCTCTGGTGCCCAAAAGGGGACTATGCCGATCCTATTCAGCCAGGGCCCATGCGTAGGAAGGATTGTTCTTAAAACTGTATCCACTTAGACTGGTTAGGCTACCTTATCCGTTAGGTACGAGTACTTTTGGTTTGGGTACTTGTATCTGACCGTGGCTTGGAACAATAACTTGTCGCGGATTAGTTCGTCACATCTTGTCCTTGTTTGGTTGTAGGTGTGACTTACTACTTCGATGAGAAGGTATTGAACCTTGTTGGGGTCCGAATACCATATTGGATTCTTAGCATGGAAAGATACGTCGCTGTGAATTAGTTTACCATCTCCTGTTCTAGTTTGGTTGGGGGGATGGTACGCTCGTTCAGTAGGTGCGTATTGGACCATGTTATAATTCGATTTACTTATTTATTTGAGCAATATTTATTCAGTTTATACGGCATGATATTATGTGTCTTGTTACGTCCCTCTGAGGACCTGGTTATCTCTCCAGGTGTGTGCTATTGTCTTTCGCAGGTACTCTAGCTTTAGCCGTGATCATCGCTACTTTTTCGAGGATGATTGCATTTGGATCGTCTTCGCTTCGCTCACCACCCATATCATTTTCTATGTACTTTCCCTTATTTTGTTGGTAGTAGATTTGTCTCCGTCCAACATATTGTATCAAGACAAATTCATTCTCATTATATGATATCTTTTATTCATTTATTCTGTGTGGATGAGATTAGTTATAGTTCTACTGTATTTTACAGCTTATGTATCCATACGAAGCCTATGTACTTCGTATGAATACAGCTGGCATGTCTTCGTTCCTAGTCCTACGTATTTTGGGACTAGGGCGTTACATGTTTTTGTGGTGGCCCATGTAGGTCAAGATAAATTGTTTGGTTACTTTACCGTACCAAGCAAGCCTACGAATAGGATTAGAAGTCTAGGATCTCATCCACATACTTGACCTTTTCCTCGATTCCATATTTGAACTATCGTTCGACTCATCGACTGCATCTTGCTTGATTCCTTCTATCATTATCTTCCCTTCGTGCTTGCTAGAGATTGACCCTACAAGTTAGATGTCCCAAACACCATTAGTTAAATTCTTTAAGTTGGGTAGAATACCTTATGAACTAGCAACCCCTTTGACCTAGTGACCTATATTAGCAAGCTTATTTAGATCCTAGAATCTAGAGGACCTAACCCGTCTAGCCAACTAAGGACTTGGACAAGAAGACTATAGGACGACTGTATAGAGACCAACACGGGATATGACTTAGAATCATTCTGCTTTCTTTCAATCTTAATCTCTCGTGCCCATATTTTTACCATCTTGACTAATGATGCTAATGTAGCTTAGTTTTTGCAAGCTTATTCTTTTATCAAGCTTGTTTCAAGACATATGTTATGTGGGCATGTCCACTAACATATGGTCGAATCAGAACCGGTGCATGATGGTCTGATCAACCAAGTGCACTTTGGTTCGCCTTTATCTATTATTCTACGTGGATGGAACATAATTAAACTTGCCCTCTAGAAATCCATCCACGACTGCCTTAACAATTCCTTTGAAATTATTCGATCGTTCTTGAATCACGTATTCGTATTCGATAACGTCTCCTTCGAACTCTATATTGCTTTCGCCTTCACCTATTTTAGAAGGACGAAGGCGTTATACTAGAACTTCCTCTAGCCTTCCTATCGACTATGACCATTCTCTCTCGACATTGCTATGTCTTCATCCTAAACTCCTCGTACTCATTCTCGACCCTAAATTTTCTACCATTACCCTCTAATCGCTTAATTTAAGCGAATCTATTTCGTTCTCTTAATCGTGACCCTCGTTCATTACCCGTGACCACACCGTATTACTTTCTATGATCTAGATCACGATTTCTTACGGTATAATTTTTTATCGATTGTTCCCCATCGATACCCCCTTGTGTCCTCTCACCCCCTACTAATTCTTAATTTCGAGGACGAAATTTTTTTAAGTTGGGTAGGATGTAAAACTCCTAAATTTCTACTATTTTTTATTTAAAATTTGTACTGATTTAAAATTTTGTATCGTACGTCACGTAATCGTATTGTACGTCGTGTACGAAGGTTCGTCTTTCGTAATTACTCGACGAATACGAATATGTGCGAGCGTACATATTTTTGAAAAACATTATTTTTATTATTTTTATAGTTTCAAAGAAATATAGAAAATAATTATTTCTAGCTATTATTTTCAAGTTTACAATTTAATTTATGAAAGCCTTTTTCGTTTATAGCAGTTAATAATGATAAATAATATTCTTAGGCATACATATATTTCCTAAATATTTTGCTAGTTTATTTTAAATAAAAATATAATTTTTGAGATTTATTAATATTAATATTTTATTATTCTATTATTCAAAAAGATATTTAAAAATATTTATTATTTTCGAAATTATTATTATTGGTATTTTGAAAATTATATTTGAAAGTTATTGTGGCCATTTAAAACTTAATTTGATTTTTGGATTTATTTAATATCCATATTTGGAACTTGATTTATCCCATTTGATTTGAGCTAAGATTTAATTAGATTGGAATTGGATTTGATTTGGATGTAGATTTATTGAATTGATTTAAATTAGTAACTTAATTATCTATTTTGGGTTTAAACAAATCCTAACCTTTATCTATTTGGGAATTCCCACATCCTATAAATAGGCAGGTACTCATCCAAATTTCTATACTCCATAATTTATTCATCCACCAAATTCCACAAACCAATGGTGCGTGCCTCGTGTCCGTGTCCTCTTCCGACCATAATCTTATTCCATATTTTTTACACATACATTTATCTCTCGTGCCGACAAACCCCGACACCATAAAATTTCTAGCCTAACCCAATCCGAACACCCCACAGCAGCACTTTCCTTTTCCTCCGACCTACCGACTCAGCCGTAACCACCATCACCATTAAGAACCACCATCACCTCTGTCATCCGCCGTCTCCCCGATCAACCCCGTCACCCCGACACACCACTGCCAGCCTCCCATCTCCGTCATCATCACGCAACCACCACCACCATCTCCGTCAACCCGTCACCGACACCTTCACCCCACAAACCTAGCAAAACACCAAACCACACACCGCCGCGGCGACCCCACGGCTGTCGCCGGCGAACGCCACTACCAAAAAAAACCAAAAGAAAAACCCACATACACTCCCTCACCTGACCGCCGCGCCGGAGCAGTCCGCCGCCCCTGTCCTCGACCTCCGCCAGCGTCTGTGCGAGCGCCGCCCCTCTTCGTGTGCTCCGCCGACCGTGCGCCCATGGCCGCGGCGCCGGCCACCAAGCGAGCCATAGCCGACCGCTCTCCGACCAGTGCCTCCGCTCCACCGCCCTTCAAAACCCTCCGTGCCGCCACCGCACACCGTCCTTGGCCACCATCCTCAGCCTGGAACCGCCGCCCTTCCTCTTCCACTCCGTCGCTCCGATCTCCCCCGCTCCTCACCGATCTTCGCCTGCGGTGTCGCCTCCGGCTTGCCGCCCGCCGCCGGCAACTTCGTCCCCACCTCCCTCACTCTCTCACCTCTCTAACCTTTCCTCTTCCGTGTTGATCTGGACTCCTCGAAAGAGAAAAAGCCCCAGTCCATAGTTTTTGGTTTTTATTATATTTTTTTTTACTATTATTATTATTATTATTATTATTATTATTATTAATTATTATCATTATCTTCATCATTATTATTATTAATATCATTAGTATTAATGTATTTTTATTATAAGTATTAATGTATGTATGTTGTATATTTTTATTAATTATTATTATCATTATTATTATTAGTATTATTATTATTATTATTATTATTATTATTATTATTATTATTATTATTATTGTTACTCCTAGTATCTTGTAAGTATATATTCCTTATTATTATTTTAGTATTATTCTAAAATATTTTTCTAATGGAATAATTCTCATCAAATATCGTATCTTGACAAACTTATAATTTCTAGCCTAAAATATTTTGGACTAATAAAAATGTAGTTTCCAAATGGTTTTCGTATATTTACGTAAAAATTTATTTTTAGTTTTTCTTTTTCGTTTTTCAAGTATATTATTATAAATAAATCCTAAAATAGTATTTTGTCAAACTTAGAGTTTTTGCCGAAAATGGTTTTCTTGACTTTAAGTATTTTTGTATTTTTTTATAAATATTTTGACTCATGAAAACTAGTTTTTAGGAATATTTTCTAAAACTCATATATATAATATTTATCCAATATTTCTTTGATTTTTCATGTCCGTAACCAGTCCTATTATCCCTATTCTTTCGCCCAATTCTGAACTACCTTATGTCCACCCTAACCAATTTGACCGTTCTGGACCCAATGGAACTGTCCGTGCCATCAACAGAGGTTCCCTTGTGTAGTTGTTATACCAAAGACACAGTTCATGCCACCATGATTATCGCAGCAAACCAGGCGCTCTACCAGGCAAGACACCTTGCCATTCGCTGTTTATTTATTTTAGCTCATATTTTATGCATTATTTATTTTCTTTATGCAAAATAAACTGCGATACATGGCATAAACTGTTAGAACTTACTGTTCATTTTTTCCTGCTATGTATTATTTTTCTCACATTAAACCTAGAGTTAAAGGACCACCTTGTGTGTTGTATTCATTGGCCTTGACACGTTGTTACACGAAGTTGTGTGTCGCATGTAGGATACAAAAGCGCGTGATTAGCTGGCCACCAGTACGTACAAGCCGTACGATAGGAATAACCGCTAATAGAGATTGCATGCTAGTTTGACTTAGCGGTTATAGTGGTTTTGTGTTGTGGATACAACATAGTAGGCATTGGGCGGGGAGGACAATTCCTTAGCGTATGGGCTTCGATGCACTTCCCTTGTGACCTGAAATCTCCGCTGGAGATACGGGGTTGATGACCCATGATTACTGACGGCCACTGACGATTCTGCGGAACGTCATGCTCTTACTGATAGGGCCTCTGGTGCCCAAGAGGGGACTATGCCGATCCTATTCAGCCAGGGCCCATACGTAGAAAGGATTGTTCTTAAAACTGCATCCACTTAGACTAGTTAGGCTACCTTATCCGTTAGGTACGAGTACTTTTGGTTTGGGTACTTGTATCTGACCGTGGCTTGGAACAATAACTTGTCGCGGATTAGTTCCTCACATCTTGTCCTTGTTTGGTTGTAGGTGTGACTTACTACTTCGATGAGAAGGTATTGAACCTTGTTGGGGTCCGGATACCATATTGGATTCTTAGCATGGAAAGATACGTCACCGTGAATTAGTTTACCATCTCCTGTCCTTGTTTGGTTAGGGGGATGGTACGCTCGTTCAGTAGGTGCGTATTAGACTATGTTATAATTCGATTTACTTATTTGTTTGAGCAATATTTATTCAGTTTATATGGCATGATATTATGTGTCTTATTACGTCCCTCTGAGGACCTGGTTATCTCTCCAGGTGTGTGCTATTGTCTTTTGCAGGTACTCTAGCTTTAGCCGTGATCATCGCTACTTCTTCGAGGATGATTGCATTTGGATCGTCTTCGCTTCGCTCGCCACCCATATCATTTTCTATGTACTTTCCCTTATTTTATTGGTAGTGGATTTGTCTCCGCCCAACATATTGTATCAAGACAAATTCATTCTCATTATATGATATCATTTATTCATTTATTCTGTGTGGATGAGATTAGTTATGGTTCTACTGCATTTTACATCTTATGTATCCATACGAAGCCTATGTACTTCGTATGAATACAGCTGGCATGTCTTCGTTCCTAGTCCTACGTATTTTGGGACTGGGGCGTTACACTTCTTGCTTGGTTTATTGGATATTTCATGCTTGGTTCATCATGACTTGGCTTGTTTTGGTTTGGTTAGGCTAGGCTTGGTTTGCCTTGGTTCATCATGAACCAAGGGGAGAACCCCCACCTACCACCTCCTTACCATTTATTAACCCACTCCCTTCTCTCTCTTCTCATTAATTCCCTCCATTACTTCTTCTTCTCCACCATTATTTCTTCAATTACCAGGAAGAAAGAGCTCTTAGGCAAGTGCAGCTTGCATCATGGAGGAACTTCATTTTTATTGTTCCATTTTCTCTCCCGCGAGATTCTAACACACTTTAATACTTGGCATTTCTGATTTCCATGGCTAGATTTGTGTAGATCTAAGTTTATTATATTTTCAAATTTCTTGGGTTTTGATTTACTTAACATTGTTATTTCCAAGTTTAGCTGGCTCCATATTGTAGATCATCTCGTTCTGCCCCATTTTGACCTATAGATATCTAGATTTAGGTCTTGGATGATGGATTTATGAAGCTTTAGAGAATGGAGTCCATGACTCTTCTTCTCGGATCAGTGAGGAAGAAGAACAGTACAGCCGCATAGCTTTCTTGGTCGCATGGCGGTACTTGACCGCATGAATCTTTATGCGGCAAGCTTTTCAGCCGCATAAGGCCATGGGCAGCATTCAGCTGCATAAGACTCCATTCTTACGCTGCTGCATGAACTCAATAAATTTCAGCCGCATAAGGCCGGGCCACTACTCAGCCGCATGAGCCTACTCTCCGCCAGCCTTATAAGAATTGTTTACTCCTAGCCGCATATGACCCGTCCCTTGCTCAGCCGCATATGACTCCACTTGAACCGAGCCGCATGAACTGTTCTCTTCCAGCCGCATAAGCTCCCTCCTTCACGCAGCCGCATAAGACCTTGGCATGGCGCAGCCGGATATATTTGCGACATCCCAGCCACATGAGCTTGCATGCTTCCAGCCGCGTGAGCTTATCCCCCTGTAGGTCCTAAAAATCAAGTTGCACCCATCAACAAAGTCATAAAAATTAAGAAATGCATCTTTCAAATGAACTGCGCAGAAGTCAGATTGCGCATCATCCAGATTGCGCAGACTAGACTACGCATACTTTCAAGTGCACAAGCTGACGTGGCAAAAGTCATCATTATCTAACAGAATCAGATCTTCTGACAACTGACAGCACGGAGAACGAGGAGACTATTCATTTATTATGCAGCACGGCGCTCGAGGACAGCTGTACATGCAGCGCAATCGGCCAGGCAATCTGATGCGCAGTCCATCCTCGCACAATCTGAAGTAAGCGCAATTCAGATGGCGCACTTCATCAAAGACAACTGACAAATGTACACGTGGCCTTTATGCCATCAATTACTCACTACGTGGCAACCGTCTGCACACGATCATGCACAATTCAATCAAAAGATGCCATGTGTCCAAGACGGTTGGCCCACAATCAAACAACTGCCAGCGCAGTCTGATGCTGCACAATCCAATCCATGTGTAACCCAATATGCGCAATTCAGAATAACTAAAATTTAGTTATTTCCAGAACTCTATAAATAGAGTTTCAAGTCTTCATTCAAGGGGATCAGACATAAAAAAGTTCAGAAATATCAGAGAGTTCAGGAGTTCTTGCCCAAGTGCTGCTGCATTCTTCCGAGGCTTTTGCCTTCAATTTCAGAGTTATCTTCAACTTCAGAGGCTATCGTCTTCAAAGCTCACATCGTCCAAGGGATAAAGCAATCGTCATCTAGATTGGATTCCTACAGTTGTACCTTCCCAGAATTCTTGTAATCTTTTTACAAAGTTTGTTGAAATAAAATTCACACTTTTGTTTTTGCAAACAAAATGGCAACTTTGCTGGGGACGACTTTCTCCTCCAACGAGGAAGTGACAACTCAATGTGACGTAGCGCCTATCGGGAAGACGCAGAAGACGCTAGTTGTGAAAGTCAACCAGACAGCCTACGAGACGATGATCAACTCCAAGACCACCCCCCGCACTGCAACAACTTCTGCCACAAGCAAAGTGCGCCCAGTGTGGGTCCCCAAGACTGCTGCATAGTCTGGCAGTTCTGCCACCAAGGCTGCTGCACAATCTGTTGCACAGTCTGCCAGTAAGACTGCTACGCAGCCTGTTCATTCTGCCACCAAGCCTGGTGCGCAGGCTGTTGTTTCAACTGCTGCACAATCTGCCTCAACTACTCGTCCGCAGTCTGCTGTTGCCAGTATAAAAACTACTTCTTATGCTGTCTTGTCAAAGTATAAGACTCCTATGCCCCTGGCGCAGTTGGCTGCCACTCTTCCTGCGCAATCTACCACTCCAGCAACCAGGGTGTATCCTAAACACTCTGAGGCAAGAACTCCTGTTGCGCAATCTGTTGTGTCAGTAGCCAGAAAGTCATCTGCCAAAGACTCTCTTGCGCAATCAGCCAGTGCACATGCTGTCAAAGCTCTCCATGCGCAGACTGTGCCTGCGCAATCCAAGAGAGACAGCCCTTTGGCTAATCTCTCTTCCTCTCACAACAAAGGGAAAGATTCAGCTTCTCTCCCCAAGCATTCTGTTGCTTCAGCACAATCCACTGGGGGTAGTCTTTTGGCTATTCCTCCTCCTCAAAACAAAGGAAAAGGTCCGTTGGTCTTTTCTCAAACTTCCTTGTCCCATGACTTGGAAGACAACAGAGGGAAACGCTCTTTAGCTAACCCTTCTTCACAAAACAAAAGAAAAGGCCCTTTGGTTTTTTCTCAATCTTCCTCGGTCTTTACCGTAGAAGATCAATCTGAACGTGCCTCGGCATCAGTCAGTACAAGAACTCATTCAAATAAGGGTTCTTCTTCCCTCCATGTCAAAAGAACTTGTACTGATCAAAGAGGTATTCTGCCTACTCCGGTAGCAGAGTTTTAAGATCTTCCAACTCTCAAGATATCCCGCTCTAAACAGAAAAAATTGCTGGTGTCTCAAACAGAAACCCCTGGGGGTGAATTTGCTGATCTAAGAACTTATCTCAATAGGCCAACTTCGACAAAACGCAAACAACCAATGCCGAAGACAAACCTGCATCAAAGGCAAACTTCCAGGGTCAAAAATCCTGACACTTATGCCAATGAGGTGAGCACTTCCTTGTACACACAGGGGACAAAACATCTGAAGAACCGGAACCATGTTCCGAATGTTATCAAAGAATACATCCCTCGAACTTTTTCCCGTTCCGGCATAGTTTTCGATCTGCGAGAGCACCTCAGACAAAAGCGGGACAATGCCTCAACACCTTCAGTACAACCACCCAAGCACCATTGTAATCACAAGGTGGTCATCCAGTGTTGTTTCCAAACAACAAAGCGATCTGTCTTCGATCGTCTGAACTTTGCAACCTCCGAACCAATGTCAGAAGATGAAGACGAAGTGCTGTACGCTTCTGTCAACATGACTTCTCGAGATACTGGGGGTAGAAAGTGCTCCAAGCACGGTAAGCCTCGCCGACCCAGCCAACGGTATTTAGATTTACTCCAAGAATCTTCTGAAGGATTATTTCGACATACCCGTTCCCGAATCCGAGATACAATCGGTCAAAAGAATCTTCTTCAAGATCCTTCTGATCATCTCCCTCTTTCTCACTCAGGAGATGATTCTTTCTCTGACTATGATGCATACAGTGAAAGCTCTGAACAGACGGTGTCCTCCACTGTACCTAGAGAAGTAACAGCTTATGTTGTCAATGAAGACCCGGATGCTTCCAGTTCGGCTAGTCAAGAACAACGGATTGCTGTATTAGAAGACAAGTTGAAGACCATGGCTGAAATGGTCGCCAGTATGCACTCTATCATTGTGGCCCAACATACAGTACCACCGACTGTAACTGTTGTAAATTCTAAAATCATAGCATCGTCGGTGCCTGTCAATGCAGGGCTGGGGGTAGTATCTCCTCAAATACCCTCTGTACAAGTTCAAACCATACCCAGTCAGTCAGGGGCTGGGGGTAGTGCTTACAACGTTGTTCCTCCTCCTACCACTCTGACCCAACCTGCTCCTTCTTCGTCATCGGAGGACGCCAATGAAGCTGTCAAACTCTTACGAACCCAGTTCGAGGCCTTTAAAGAGAAAGACAAGTTGCAAAGATTGGGGATCAAACAACCCTACCCAGTTGAATGGAAGGAAGTTCCATTCCCTCCAAAATACAAAATCCTAACAATTTCTCTGTTTGATGGCAGCACCTCACCAAGCCAATTCATCAATCACTTTGAGGTAATGACTGTTCAACTCCAACCAAATGACGCTCTTCTTACCAGAGTATTCGTCGGTTGTTTAGCCGGCATAGCATACGACTGGTACAGAAGCTTGCCCGATGGCTGTATCACTTCCTTCTCAGGTCTCAAACAAATCTTCCTGGAGCGGTTCTATAAGGGATTCAACGACATGACTATGTCGGCCCTCAACAAAATCAAACAGAAATACAATAAAATCGCTGAAAGTTTCATTGAACGATTCCACCGAGAAGCCTTGAAAATGCCTCCTGGGACTCCGACCGCTGTCACTATTGATACTTGCAAGGCAAATCTTTTGTCTATCATCAGTATGTGGACAGGGTCAACTCAATTCCAGGATTGGCCGTCATTTATTGTCAACGCCAAAGCAGCTGAAGTGAGTGCCGAGAAGTTCAAACAGTTGGGAGTACAAATGTCTAACCCCGACCGGGATGAACATCAGACTTCAAGTGGCGGTAATCGTCAGAACAATCGCAAGAACAAGGAGACTTTGAACATCAAATTGAAGAGTAAAGAGTCTTTAGCTGTCAACGTAGCTCCACCTACGTCCACTTCTACTCCACCGAGGGAACCTCGTCCTAAGGTAGAGTATTCCTTCGATGAGAATGACACTGCAAGCATCTTTGATTGCTTAATCAAAAGCAACAAGATCCAGCTCCTAGACCCAAAGAAGCCTGATGAGGTCGGTAAGACCGATCATTCCAAATATTGCGTCTACCACCGATTCATTGGGCATCCTACTCGAGCATGCTATGTGCTCAAAGGCAAGATACAAGAATTGGTTCAACGCTGGTGTTGTCACTCTGCAACAAGACGAGAAGACTGTTACCGCAAACATGGTCTCGGTCCAGTTCGGTAATTTCCCTCTGCATATGATACAGCATGGTGTCATTCCTATCCCAAAGGCTACTCTTGAGATTGAGAATCTCCCACCTCCACCAAGTGAAGGTCTTGTCCCCATATCTCTTGACAATAGTGAAGTTATGTGGATCCATCCCGATCTTGCTTCAGAGTTCGAAGTTTCCTCTTCCTCCAAGAAGAAAGACCGCTCCAAAGACAAGACAAAGACTTGCAACATGGTGTCTTTCGACCCCATAATTGACGAAGAAATCCTGCTGGGCACCAGATCAGGGAAAGCCTATCTACGGAAAGTTCCAGAAACTCAAGAAAACCCTGTTTCCTCTTCTGAGTCCGCTCCAGTACAACCTGCTTCCACTGAAGAGATTCCTTCTGTATCCTCAACGGTTGTAGTACCCATTCCTCCTAAGCCGGTGGTAGCTGACAAAGGCAAGCAACAAGTCCGCTTTGATAAGCCCTTGAAGAAATTATCTCCCACAGGACTTGAAAAGCCTTACAACTTTGATATCTTGGCCCAATTAGCCAATACACCGGCTCGGCTGTCTATCTTTGAGCTCTTACGCCTTTCCAAAGAGACTCGAGAAACTCTAAGTGAAGCTCTCATGCAAGCAGAAACCTGTCTAACTCTTCTCAAGAAGCCAGGATCTGAACCTATCTCTTGTCTCCATTGTCATAGTGTGTTGGAATTAATTCCAAACATTACCTTCACACAGGATTACATGCTAATGGAAGATAATAGACACGACCGTCCTCTATATTATACAAGATATGTCGATTCGATGAAAGTCGACCGTATTCTGATAAATCCAGGGTCTGCTCTCAGCATTATGCCAAGGACAATGCTCGATGCTCTGAAAATTCTCGTGCAGAGTCTTTCCAGCACAATTACTACCATCTTGGGATTCAACCAGGGAAGAAGTGAACCTCTAGGCAAGATTCGCCTAAAACTTCAAATAGGCAATCTTCGTACGAAGGTGACCTTCTATATCATAGACAACCATGGTTGTTCTTACAATGCTCTTCTGGGGAGACCATTTCTTCATGAACACAACATTGTTCCCTCAACTCTCCATCAATATTTCAAATATGTTGATGATAATGGAGAAGTCCAAAAGGAGGTTGCAGATCTCTATCCATTCAAAGGTGTTGAAGCATACTGCAACGACGCTCGTATGTACAAGGATGAATTTATGAAGGTTGTGCTAGCTTTAGACACCGAAGAAGAACAGGAAGTGGTGCCCAAAGACACTCTCATCATACCTGTCAAAGGGCGTGTTTCTCATCCCCAATCCTCCAAACCACTGGCTATTCACTTGCCAGTCCAGAAGAAACCAGTTAATGGTGATCAAGAACAAAGAGAGCTCACCTCTTCTGAGCCACTTGTTATCGACTTACGTCGCAACAAGGATAAAAAGTAGCTCACTTCTTCTGAGCCACCTGTTGTTGATTTAACTCATAACAAGGATAAAAGGGAGCTCACCTCCTCTGAGCCACTTGTTATCAACCTCCGTCGTAACAAGCCACCTCCACGTTCTTCTTCTCCCCCTCTTGTAATCAATCTGACCAAGCCTGCTAAGGCTAAAGGTCCTGCTGTAAATACCGATGTACAAATTAATGAAAAAGCATCTACTTTCCAGTATACTGATGTCATTTATCATACTAAATGCTATTTGGATATGTTAGATAGCTTCCAGTCATTTACAATGGGAGTTGTTCAATCTCTTCAAACAGAAGTCTCATTTGAACACCCAGATGATTCATATCGTGTTGTTCCTTCTCGAAAGAAAGGCGAAAGTCCGATACTTTTTAGTAAAGGACCGGAACAAGAATTCAGCTATACGGATGATAGCAAGAGTAACGATACAGGACGTCTCCAGCTTCGTCGTTACAGTCAACAATCAAAAGACATCATCCGAAAAATGGGTTATGACTTTAAGAGTGGCCTCAACTACGGTAAGGGTAGACGAACTCCTATCCGTACGACTGTTCCGAAAGGGAAGTCAGAGATGTACTATAGCAGGACCAAAAGAGGTCTCGGATATGCTTCACCTCCGGTACTATCCCCAGCAGTTTTTGAATCTGATAGTGAGGAACGTTCTAATTCTTCTGACTCCAGATCATAGGATTCTGACACCAGTATTGGTGAAGTCCATCGGCTGATTGTATCTTCTAACATGGTCTTCGCCGAACTTCCAGAAGGCTATGACGAGGACATCGAAGAAAATCCCAAAACAGATCCTTGGGCTCAACGAATGGATACCCAATGGGAACTCCGATTCGAACAACGAGAACCTCCTACCGAAGATCAATTAGTTCAAGTTGATGTAGGAGAAAGTGGGTCACCTCATCCAATATCCATCAGCAAGAATCTTCCAGAGGCAGATAAACAAGAGTTAATTCTTCTTATTCAAGAATATATTGATGTCTTTGCTTGGAGTTATGAAGACATGCCAGGTCTAGATCCCAAAGTTGCTACTCACAAACTGAACATTTTGCCCAATGCAAAACCAGTCAAACAGCAACAATGGCAATTCAAGCCAGAAATGATGGACGCGATCGATGATGAAGTTAAGAAGCTCATCGCTTGTGGCTTTATTCGAGAAGAACAACATCCTGATTGGGTGGCCAACGTTGTTCCAGTCCTGAAGAAAACCGGCAAAGTTCGAATCTGCATCGACTTTCGGGATCTTAATGAAGCCTGTCCAAAAGATGAATTTCCTCTCCCTATCACGGATGTCATGATTGACAATACCTATGGGTTCGAGCGAATATCCTTCATGGATGGATTCTCTGGGTACAATCAGATTCAAATGAATCCCGAAGATGAAAAACATACCTCTTTCCGTACTCCCCGTGGAGTCTATTGCTACACAGTGATGCCATTTGGTCTTAAGAATGCTGGTGTAACTTACCAACGGGCTATGAGTACCATTTTTCGAGATCATCTTCGCAAGACTGTCGAATGCTATGTTGACGATATCGCCGTCAAAAGTTGTCTAAAGGAAGATCACATCCAAGACTTGAGAACGATCTTCAATCTCATGCGCCAACATAAACTCAAGATGAATCCCACCAAGTCATTCTTGGGTGTCTCTAGTGGCAAGTTTCTCGGCTTCGTCATTACCTCTAAGGGTATGCACGTGGATCCCGAGAAGATTAAAGCCATTCAAGAGATGCGTCCTCTACGCAACCTAAAAGAGCTACGAGGATTCCAAGGTCGACTTGCGTACATCAGAAGATTCATTTCGAACTTGTCTGGATGCTGTAGACCATTCACTCAGTTAATGAAGAAAGGTGTATCTTTCGTTTGGACTGAAGAATGTCAACGAGCATTCGACGATATCAAACGATATCTCATGAATCTACCAGTCTTGGTGCCACCAATCTCAGGAATACCATTCTTAATGTATGTCCGTGCTATGGATCATTCATTGGGTTCTTTACTTGCCCAAAAGAACAAAGAAGGTCATGAACACCGTTATAGTCTGGTCAAAAAAGAATGCCTAGCTCTTATGTTCGCTGTTCAAAAGATAAGGCATTACATCATTGGACAAACTATTCATGTCATATCCCGAGTCGGGTACTGATGAAGAAGCCCAACACACTCAATTCTTGGCTGGCTACATGGGCCATTCTGCTAGCCCAATATGACATGGTATATGTTCCTCAAAAATCTGTCAAAGGTCAAGTATTGGCGGATTTCTTAGCAGCTCATCCTGTGCCAGAAATATCCAAACTCTATGATGAAATTCCAGACGAGACATTGGAAGTTAACATGATCTCTGAAAAATTTCCAACCTGGCATTTATTCTTCGACGGTGCATCCAAGATCGGACCAAATGGTGCCATTATCGCAGGAGTCGGGGTTGTTCTCGTGTCTCTAGACGGATCGACTATCCAAAGAGCCTACTCTCTAGATGAACCATGCTCCAACAACGTAGCAGAGTACAATACGCTACTCATTGGCCTTCAATTAGCCAGACAGCTGGACGTCGAATATCTTGAAGTCTACGGTGACTCTAAGCTGGTTGTTAACCAGGTTAGAGGAACCTACAAAGTCCGCCATCAAGATCTGGCACCTTATCATGAAGCGGCAATCAACATGGCTATATCCTTCAAAGCTTTCTTCATCGACTATGTCCGCCGAGCTTGCAACACTGAAGCAGATACCTTGGCCAATCTTGCAGCAGTCTTAGCTATCCCTATCAAAAGACAGCAGGTGGTGGTTATCTCCAACCGAGAGCTGTTTTGTATCGAAAATAATCGTAATATTGAGTTCAGTAATCTTGTTGAAGTCAATGTTATCGATGAAGACTGGAGAGCTCCTTTCATCGACTTCGTGGTTTATGACATACTCCATGAAGATCCCAAGGAGGCTACGAGTGTTCGCCGATGATCTCTTCGGTTCTATTACAATCAGACCACCAAGACTCTCTATCGGCGAACTTATGACGGTCTTCTCCTACGCTGTCTTGCTGGTGATGAAGCGAAGCAAGTGTTGCATGAAGCCCATAACGATGTCTGCAGAGCACATCAACCTGGTCCTAAGCTACAGGATCGTATTCGACGCATGGGTTACTACTGGCCCTCCATGGTATCAGATGCCATCGAATATGCAAGAAAATGTCGCGCCTGTCAAATCCATGCAGATTTTATCCATCAACCTTCGGAATTCCTTCATTCGACTGCTACTTCCTGGCCTTTCGAAGCTTGGGGCATGGACGTTATAGGTCCCATCAATCCTCCTTCTTCTAGAGGACATCGATTCATATTAGCAATAACAGACTATTTCTCCAAATGGGCTTAAGCTATACCTCTGGCTGAAGTCAAGACCAGTAGCGTCATTAACTTCGTCAAATACCATGTCATCTATAGATTTGGTGTACCTCGAAGGATCATTCACGACAATGGACCTCAATTTATTAGCCAGAAGTTTACAAGGTTTTGTGATGATCACCGGATCGACAATGTCGCTTCGACAGCCTACAATCCTGCTGCCAATGGCTTGGCCGAAGCCTTCAACAAAACCATTATCAAGCTCCTCAAGAAGTTTGTATCTACTAACAAACGGAACTGGAGTGAAAAACTTGGAGAATGTCTATGGGCCTACCGTACTACGGTCCGCAACCCTACAGGATGTACACCCTTCTCTCTGGTGTATGGCTGTGAAGCTGTTCTACCTTTAGAACTTTAAATTCCGTCGTTAAGGATCGCCATCGCCAACGAACTCATTACCGAGAAAAATGATCTCCTTCGACTTCAAAAACTGGAGGCGCTTGACGAGAAGCGGCTATTGGCTCAACAGCATATCGAGTTATATCAAGCCCGCATCGCGAAGACTTTCAACCGCAAAGTTAAAGTCAGAGCCTTTCAGAAAGGAGAACTCGTTCTAACGGTCAGACGTCCTATGACTATGACTCACATGAGCAAAGGTAAATTTGACGCAAAATAGGAAGGGCCCTATGTTGTGAGCAAAGTCTTCTCAAATGGAGCTTATCAACTCTCAGAGCTAGATGGTTGAGTTGCTATGATGCCTATTAATGGAAAATTCCTTAAAAAATATTATGTGTAAATAAAAATGCTTGTAAATCATCAGACAAGTTCATAAATAAAATTCAATTTTATTTCATCATGAATGACAGTACATGATATTAAGGGAGATCACTATCATCCTTCTCAACATTGGGACGCAGACCACTGCCGTCCTTATCAAAGACATAATCAGCAAAGGTGCCGAGAACATCCTTGCTGGAACCCACCAGGAACTTGCAAGCAGCCATCCTCATGGCCTCTTCCTCTTCAGTCTTTCCTCGTTCAAGCAGGAAATCCAGGATACCCCGCGGTCACTACAAGAAATTTTGGTTACAGTGACGGAATGAATATTCAGTCACTAGTAAAAGATTAATTGTGTCGGATTAAGGAAAATGTTAGTAATACTATTTCTGACAGAATAAATATTTAATGGTGACGGACTATGCAGTCACTAAACTATATTTAATTATTAAATGAGAAGATAGACGTGAAAATTTTAAATATGTTTCATGAAAAATATTAGGGACTTTTGAATTAGTCACTAATAAAAAATAGTTTAATATTAAATAATAAATTTAATAAGAAAAAGTAATCTAATTGTTTTAAATATTTATGGGACCGAGTTAGCGGGATTGAAAAATTGGATGCCACTTTTTCTCACCCGTGCCATCATTTTTTCCTTTACAGAATATTTGGTCATATATGGTTTATGATTCTCTCCTCCTCTAAATATTTACTCCTCTAAAATTTTCTCTTCCTCTCCTCTTCCTTTCATCCTTCTCTAGGTCATGAGGATTTTCTTCTCCTTGTAATTCTCTCATCCCTTCCGTTATTTATTCATCTCCTCCTTCTCTAATAATATTTTTGTTTTGTTTTAAAGGTGCTCATCAATAGAGGTCAGCAGAGGTCAATTCTCTTCGACCACTCTTGGTCAGTGGAGTTCAACCCTTTTCCACCACTTTTCGTCCAGGAAGGAAGTCTCATCGGCTCCATGGAGAAATCCCACCGGCTCAAGTAAATTTTAAAACCCTAACAATAATTTTCTTTCCCTATTTACGCTATTTTTATATTCTTTAATTGTTTGTTTCTATAATTTTTTAATTTTATTTGCGTAGAAATGTGACTATATCTTTTTAGCGACATGAGACGTTGAAATTGCGACAAAGAGCGTATGTCCAAGTACTGGGATCGGAGAAGCAAAATCGAGTACGTGGTCAGGGACTTGGTGTGACGCGAAATCGAGTGCTTTATCACGTTTCATCATTAAAATTTAGAACATCAATTTGTGTTGATGTATAATGTATTTTTTTGTTAATAGCAGACTTAATTTTGTTTTGGAGTATATTTTATTTTTTGAGTTGTTTGTCTAATCTGATGAATATATTATTTTTTGCTTCAATTTTTTTAGTAAGAGTCCACTTATACTATCTTGGATGAAGAAATTGTGATTCAGCAGAATGTGGTGGAAAGAAATTAGCTTCTACTTATGGATCAAGTAGTAATGACTGATTTACTATATTTTTAATGACATATCAAACAATTAGGAATGTGGTTCAAAAAATTTGTAATTTTATTAATGATCCAACATTAGTGACTAACATATTAATTAGTGATAATTTTATTAATGACCAAACAATAATGACTGATTTATTATTAGTAATAATTATTAATGACCAAACATTGGTGACTGACATATTAGTTAGTATTAATTTTATTAATGACCAAACAATAGTGACTGACTTATTAGTTAGTAATAATTATTAATGACCCAACAATAGTGACTGACTAATTAGTTAGTAATAAATATTAAATACTTTTTATATTGAAATATAAATACTTATCTACGTGGCATGTTCCATTATAGTGACGGAATTAGGAATTCATCCGTCACTAGTAGTATTAGTGTCGCTCGTAGTAGTGACTGACACTAACTCCGTTACTCATGTGTTTAGTACGTCACTAATATCATTTCTGACGAAATTCAGTCACTATTAATATATATTAGTGACTGATCTTCGTCGTAACTATAAACAAATTTTTTTGTAGTGGGTGGTTTGGGTGCAGATGAGCCTTCGCCTGTTTCTGTCTGCTTTGGCCGAACTGGTTCGGCAGGACGTTCTTCAGTGCCCGCTTCAACCTTCGGGGCGAGTTCAGCCTTCTTAGATGCATCTCCAGACGACATCTTTATGTTGAAAAGTGAAAGTGGTCATTCCTGCCAGATTTCTGTTCTATTTATAGGCAGAGATTCTCCAAACAACGAAGCGACAGATTCATCTGACGGTTCATCCGTTCATTATTATTCGACGGTTCACCTGTTCATTATTATCCGACGGTTCGCTCGTTCATTATCATCTGACGGCTCACCCGTTCTTTACCATTATCATTACCCGACGGTTCGCCCGTTCATTATCATCTGACTGTTCATCCGTTCTTTACCATCATTATTATTCGACGGTTCGCCCGTTCATTATCATCTGACGGTTCACCCGTTCTTTACCATCATCATTACCCGACGGTTCGCCCTTTCATTATCATCATTCGACGGTTCATCCGTTCATTACCATCCATTTAACGGTTTGCCCGTTCATTACATCCATCCGACGGTTTGTCCGTTCATTCCACCCATTCGACGGTTCATTCGTTCATCCCGACGATTCATTTTGTTCACACATTTTGACAGTTTATTATCGTTCATCATCCATATCAGCAACTTGTCATCCTTGATTGAGTTGTCTATTGAGATAATGATATTCAATAAATTATATTCTGCCATGTCCACATTACCTCTGAGCAGATATAATGAATATAATTATTTTCTAAAAGTTAAGAAATATATCATGTCCTGCACCTCTGAATATATTTTCTATCGCTATTATTTATATCTGAATAAGATATGCAATAAATAATAGAACCACAAAAAATATCTTTTTATTGATCAAAATTTAAGACATTATAAACATACACACTGCCAAAACAAGAAGATACAAGGTTATCTGTTAAACTGGTGGTGTCATCAAGCTGGTTATCTGTTGCTTCAGAATCTGCAGTCATTCTTCACGGGATTCCATCACTCGCTTCCTGGCTTCTTCCATCCCAGATTTTTCATTGAAGGTTGGCATAGTTACCATTCTGCGAGTGATTTCAGCATTATGAGCTG
The DNA here is from genome assembly GCA_029216955.1 of Iris pallida. Taxonomy (NCBI): domain Eukaryota; kingdom Viridiplantae; phylum Streptophyta; class Magnoliopsida; order Asparagales; family Iridaceae; genus Iris; species Iris pallida. Next base: position 16,105,877 of record JANAVB010013398.1, read on the forward strand.
CAGCATATTCATCTCTTTCTTGGGTTAGAGCACCGAGTTGTTGGATTGCAGTTTGATGTTGGATAGCCTCATCTTCCAGCTCTTCCTGAAGACGGGCAATCTTCGCTTTCACTTCAGCAATTCTCCTTTCTTTTCTTTGAGCAACAGATGAGACCGTTTCTACTTTGGAATTGTACTCAGCATACTTAGCAGAGAAAGTATCCAAAAGAGTTTGGAAATTGACTCTTTCAACTGTAGCCTCCTGAGACATTCGTTCAAATTCAGCTTGTATCAAGGGCTCTACTTCCCCTTTATTCAGCTCTTTGTAGCTCTTTGTTGATATCTCCAGCTCATCTAATATGTGATCAAGGAAGGTAGCCTGAGCCTCGTCACCTTGCTGACGGATGGCATCAACTAAGAAAGAGGTTGGACCTCTAACCGTGTAAAAATCAGCCTCTTCCTTTTCCATCACCCTATTTATCAAAGGCCCCAGTGAATCGAAGAAGAACTTGGTAAATGATTGGATGACGAATTGATTGGTGGCCAGAGCACCAGGAGTAGCAGCTACTCCTGTTGACGTTGAAGCGGCAGGTCGTTCAGTCTCTTATATTGGGACAGAGGGCTCTTTGAATAAAGGAACTAAAGTGGAGTTGGTTGCCCCTCCCGGTTGTTCCTCTGTAAAATTAAATATTGTCATTTTGCCTGTCATTTGCTATTGTCAAAGAAGATCAAAGGTGAAAACAGTCTTACCATGGCTTTATCCGGCTACAGGCCTGTCATCTGTTGGAGTAGATTCCAGCCGAGCAGAAGTAGCTTCAGACATGACTGCCTGGCTACTGCCTGCCTCAGAGCCACATGACAAGTGACGACTGCTGCTAGCTGCTGTCGTTGCAAGCACTATGTCCATGCACACTGGAGGAGCTGGAAAAGATCCGAGTTCTGTATGGATAGGAATAAAAATGTCAGCTATCAATCTGTTAAAAGAAAATTGTTAATTTCATTCTATACCTTGGGGATCAATAGTAGGAGTTTCCTCCAGGGCCACTTCTTCGTCTGCTATCTTTTCTGGAGATGCTTGCACCTCAACATCCTTCTCAGGATCCAAGGTGTCATCATCAGCTTCTGGAGATGCTTGCACCTCAACATCCTTCTCAGGATCCAAGGTGTCATCAGCAGCTTCGGGAAGTACCTGCACCTCAACATCCTTTTCAGGATCCAAGGTGTCATCAGCAGCTTTGGGGGACACATGCTCTTCCGTATCCCCTTCAGGGTCCTGTATATCATCAATATCCTCAGATGATGAGCTCTCCTCACTTTTATCTTCCATCGGTACCTCCCCACTGGCAGTTGCAGCGGTTTGATCAACATAATCCTCCTGTGAGCCGAAGTCACAATTGTCCAAAGCTTCAATCATTTGATGATCCTCCTCTTCGTGGAGTGTCCCAGGTGTAAGAGGAGGTTGAGTAGTCTCCACAGCCGGTGAAGGAGATCGTACAGCGTCATGCTCTTTCTCTACAATATTGTCTCTGGGCTCTGTAGCCTCATTTCTCTGTTCAGATTCTTCCTTCTGCTCGGTCTCTTCCCTCTGCTCTGGACTAGGTGTTTTATGCCCAGACTCAGAAATAGGAGTAGGAGATGGCATGGTGAGTCCCGCTGCAGCGTTCACCACTATCGAAGATAAGAGTTGCCTCGGAGGAGAGACTGTTCTCTTTCTTCTTTGGACCAACTTCTTCTTTCTTTGCAGAGGCCTCTCAGGACTCTCCACATCTACTACCTCGACCTGTTTCTGAATAGAGGTCGGCGTAGCTGCTTCTTCTCGTTGTGTTGTCTCAGCCAATTGTCGGGATTGAGATCTAGTAGTGACTTTCTCCGAAGAATGTTCTAAGATCAATTTCTTCTTCACAACTGGGAAAAAAGGCTCTTCTCTCCTTCTCTTCTTCTCTTTGACAGGAGATTTAACAACCTTCAAAGAAACCCTTAATGGTTGGTTGACTTCCTCAGGGAAGTTTGCTTCCCTGGAGGCCTCCAATGGATCATCCACTGGTTCATGTTCTTCGTCATTATTGGGAGCTAATATATCAGTCGCTCCTTTCTTCAGATGATTTGCTGTTGAAAACTATCAACGAGGTTATAGTTCTCAGCAAAAGTATTTGCAGCTGTATAAAACAATGAATATGTGTATAACATTCTAGGGCCATTATTATTCTTGTTTGGCATCGAGAACACTGCCCTTGTGTCTCGAGCATTGAAGTAAGCCCAAGCTCTGGCACCATCAATTAGGTATCCCTTTCCTTGTAGATAAGTTATCGCGTTGCCTACATGGAATTGGTCGTAACCAAATTGACGAGCGAAGCGACTTAGCAAATATGGTTCAAGATAGCACTCTTCTTCAAATCTATACACCAAATGCGATGGTCTGATCATCTTCAGCCAGTCAAAAACTGCTCGACCTATTGGTTGTCTTCCAATGTCAACCAGATTTGGTGCCATAAATTCATAACCAGTTGGAGGAGGGAAGCAATAAAAATTCCATCCTTTGCCAAGGTTTAGGGTACGTCTGCAGTCCCTCAGACTAGCATATAGCCATTTGCTCTGAGAGAATCTGCGCAGAAAACTGCCATCAACTACTCTCATAGCGGGGTTCATCAATGTCGGATGGTGTAAGAGAAACCATCCGAATAAGTAGGTATAAGGTAACTCCAGTCTAGGGAAGTTCCCCTTATCACCCTTATACCTGAGCATGGAATCAACATACAGACGAAGACCAGCATTTATTCTACAAGTCATCGCTGATAGTAAATCCATCCGGTAGTCGAAGACTAACCGGACAGCAGCAAAAAGAACACCGCGGTGGAAGCGGTCCACGGCGCTTGCTCCAGGCACGACAAATCGGCGGAGCCAGTATGTCAAAAATCCTGCCAGCTGAGCTTCTTTAGACATGGACCTGTAGCCCATTCTTATAAAGCTTTCAACAAAATCTCCAGCCTTGAGTGGAGGATATTGGTGTTCATTATCAACTTTGATATACATTCTATTATTTTCCTCCATCAAACTAATCACCTCACTGTGGCTCAGGGGTTGGAAGAAGGCCGGGTTGCATGAGTCATGATCTTTGGTCTTTTTCTCAACGATATGGTTAAGAAAAAGATAGGTCAACCATTTTGATGAATAGCATGTGCCGGAAGAGCCGCTTTTGTAGTATAGAGAGCATACGTTATAATGGCACAGTAGTTCATCAAAGAGTACTGTCACTATCTTTGAATTTTCTCGACGTAGTCTATCTAACTCGTCGTTGGTTGGGACGTACTCTTCGTAAGGGAAGTCTCCCATTGGTAAACAAGAGATGTACTTCATCTCATGGAGGGCCAATTCCATCTCCCCGCAGGGCGTCATAAATGTCCCTGTCCTATAATTGTACCTCTCTGCCAGAGCCAGAAATAGATGAGGGTTCGGGAGGAATCCATACACGGTAGCGTGTACCGCATTATACAGCTCGATCTCTTTGAGTTTGTCTTCAAACTGGACTAATATCCAGTTGGCTATACAGCTCTATCTTTTAATATCTGGGTTTACCAGACCGGTCAGCCGGATATCCTGATCCGGATATCTGCCCTCAGCTTTTGTATACTCATTTGCAAAGATTGGAGTCCGCACAGGCAGCAATAAAGAAGAGTTCTCTGGAGGGATGCACCCTGGCTTTAACCCTCTGAGTAAAGTACTGTGTCGCTCAGAAGAGCTATAGAACATGTCTTTATTGTTCGGGCCTTTCTTGACACAGATTTTTCCGGTCCGTGTATGTTGAAGAGGAGTGATGTCCCAGTCCATCCTCCTGGGATGGCTTGCATGAGTATATCGTGCTAGAGGGAGGCATCTAGCAATATCTGGTAACAAGATCAGTTTCTCTTTTCTCTGGAAAGTTCTCTGTTCAATACGGGTCTTGGCTGAGAACTTTTGTCAATGGCTTCACCAAATAGGAACATAGGTTTCTTGTGGGTAATGGCGTCAGCAGACTGCAAGGGCTGCCCATTCATTAGACTTAACAAAGTCTCATTGTCCTGTGCTATCAAGATAGCTTGGCGAGTGGATGGAAGGGCATATTGTGGGAAGAGCACATGGGACAAGTCCTCTTTAAATTCTGATTCTGTAAGAGTCCCTACGAAGGTTTCATATTCAGGATCCTCTCTGGTATCAACTGCATCAAACAAAGATAGAATTCAGCACAAGTAAAATCAAAGATTTTACCGATCAAATTGCGCAACCATCAGATTGTGCAACCATCAGATTGCGCTGACAAAGCTTGCGTGAAGCAACAGTTTGCGCTGACAATCTTGCACAAATCAGCAGATTGCGCTGACTTTCGCCAGCACAATTCAACCGATTGTGCGAGAAGATACTCTTCATAAAAATAGAGAATAATGGATTCGTGCAACCAAAACCCTAAACAGGGTGGCGCAGTATGATCACATCTCTAAAAAGAGAAGGATTTTAAGATTTAGTAAAGTTAAAAAACCCTAAAAAGGGTTTTCGATCGGGTTATCTACCTCGCAAAGCAGGGTGCGCAGCTTCATGTCGGGAAGGACGAGGCGCAACCCGAGCCGAAGACTCGGCGGGGGCCTTGCCCTTGTCGGCGATGGAGCATCTTGGTGCCATCTAAAGTCGACGGGTGTCACGACCCGTTACCCAAATTGTTGGGCCGGGCCGAGCCATGTCCGGCCTACGCTTGGTCAAAGCGTAGTAAGCTGTTCTAAGAATAGACAATAAAGAATCTAAGCAGCTAACAGTTCTAAAACCATATTTAAAGTTCATCACAACACAGCATCTATAAGCGAAGGTAAATAAGCACAGACTTAATAATACATAACCAAAGTATCTAACTGGAGATAAAGTCCAGTATCCAAATATAAGAACAGACAAAGTCTAAGTCTACTAAACACATGAAAGATAACTAAGCAAGGTTTCCCACTGGGGCCTCTACTGGAGCAAAGGCCAGGTCCTCAAAATCAGTGCCATAATATGTAACACATAGCATTTCATCCTCGAAAAGTGAACCTACAACGTTATCCTGTCAGGACGGGAGCAAGTACAACCTCTACAACTAAAGTACTGAACATATAATGAAAGAGATGTACAACAAGAAACATGGTGTGATAAGTCTATAAAACAGGAAATACTAGAAACATGGCCTCATGGTACAACTGGGATCACAATATCATAGTAATACAGGGAACATGGCATATCCGAAATCATGGTATATCTCATAATCTATCATGGCATGGATACATATATCATAAAGGCAGATGTATATGTAATGTTTAAAACTGTAGCAGGTACGTGATCGGTAAATAGATGTACAAAGTGCTGGGGCACATGTAAATAAAATGTACATACGTACAAATGTACAGGCATAGGTGTACCTTCGTACAAAAATGCTGGATAATGGCCTACGGCACAGTATCATATAGAATGAAACTTTGCTCGGTACGATAATGGGGGCATGATCACGTACTCAACTATCAGTTTCCCCATAACCCATATTCTAACATGTGAGAGATACGAGAACAGTAAAAATATGTGAGTACTCGGACAGATATAAGCATAGTGAAACATGTACGGAGAACCAGTAAGAAACATGTGAAGATATAATAACTGTCCTAAGCAGGGTAGGGACTAAATTAATGTAACATGTGAAGATTTAACTTGCTACCTCGGTTAATACATGTTCTAGCATTAAAAGACAGTAAATGAGTTTGTAAATATACTTGCCTCGAGCAAAGCAAGAATACTAGTACGAAGATATAGATGTCCGGTGTCCTGTCAATAAAGATATACAAACTCAGTTCTAAGCTATGTTCAATATTACACTAGTGGTGTGACACGACTCCTGACTGGACACTAGCCAAGTAGGGACCTAGCATAAAAGTCTAACGTGGAGTGCCACTATACACAAACTAACTTCCTAGGGTCTTTACACTAGTGTAGGGTGAGGTCAACACAAAATAGTGAAAGTCGTAATTACTCAATAAATAAATTAAACTGTACACTAAGTTCCAACAATTTTTGAGATAGACAAAAAGCTTAAATATATATAAAATAAAGTACCAAAATGATCCTCGTTAATTATAGAAATTTATACTAATTTTTTTGGGATTTATAATATTTATTAAAAATCAACAAACACATGTATCCTGAAAGTGAGTTCTGTTTTCCCATTTTTATAAAATACCAAAAGTACTTATTAAATACTGGAAAAATTATAATAAATTATTTAAATTAACATAGTATTTAAATACAATTTTTCCCAGATTTTTACGGCAATTAAAATATATATAAAAATCCAAAAACAAAAAGTAACAATTTATGGAAAAATAATTAATTATAAATTAAGGATAATACATAATCAAAATCTACAGATGTTGTCGGATGATAAAATAAATATCACCAATATGTCCAAAATGGTCAAATCAGCTAGGATAGCCTACCCATAAGTCCAATTTAGACACAGGGGCAAAACGGTAATTTCGGGCCAAAATGATGTCCGCCGTTGGACATACTTTGCACCGAAAAATGTGTCAGAATAGAAGTCTACAAAACCTAGCAAATTATATGTCCACGAATTCAGAATGACGATACGAACCCAACGGTATATCCGGAATTGGATTCCGATGAGTCGATCTCAAAGTGATACGTTGACGCGAACACTTGGAATCCAGTTTGCACCGAAATGCGTGCCAGAGCAAATGTCTTCAAAAATCAGCAAATTATATGTCAACGAGTCCAGAATGACGATACGAACTCAACGGTATATCCGGAATTGGATTTCGATGAGCCGATCTCAAAGTGACCCGTTGACGTAAAAAGTGGGACCCGCTTTGCACCGAAATACGTACCAGGGCCCACGTTCTCCAAATCAAGCAAACTTTATATGAAAACATGCCAGAACGACGCCACGAGTCTACTGGTGGTGTCAAAAATTGAATCCGGAGTCCCGGGTTCAAAAATGGAATTTAACAAGTGCAAATTAAAGAATTCAGACGGCCAACTTTGGCGTCGAATTCGACCAACCGAACGTGCTTAAAATGAAACAAAATCTAAAGGAGGCAGGAAGAGGGTTATACCAGCTGTGCACCAAAACTGACGGCGCGCAAAACGGAGCTGCGACGACGAAGATACCAACCCGCGAAGTTGGCGTCACGAAACTGTCCAAAAATAGTTCAATTTAAAACGTCAACTTGGTGGCCAGTTTTGAGGTATCAAATGACGAAATTAACGGACGAAAATTGACAGGAGTGAAGATGGATATAGCGAGATTGCGACGGAGCAAGGAGTTCGTCGATCCAACGGTCGGATCTCCCAAAAATTGCGTGCGAAGTTGCTGCGACGGAGCATCATTTCTGAGTTCAAAACTCGCGCGCGCCGACGGGATTTCGTTTAAAACGCACGAATAGCCCATGCGTCGCGTCGGGGAAGCGGGCGGTGGCCTGGGGGAGTTCGCCGGAGGTCGCCCGGGGTGTGGGGAGCTCGCGGGGGTGGGCCGGCCACGTGGTGGCGCACGGCCACGCGGCAGCGCGCATGCGCGCGCGCGTGCATGTTCTGCGGCTGCTGCTGCGGTCGGCCGGCCATTGCGGCGGCGGCACAGCGTTGGGCACGGCGGCTGTGTCCGCCAATGTGCGGTGGTGGCGGAGGCTATGGTGGTGGTGAGGATAGTTAGTGGTGGTTTGTGAGGGTGGTGTAGATGGTGTTGGTGAGGGTGGTGATAGTAATGGTGATGGTGTGGAGAATGGAGGAGGAGGAGAAGAAGAAGGAGGAGGTGGTGTTGTGGTGGTGTTGCTCATGGTGGTGGTATACGTGAGGGTGGAGAGTTGGCCGAGTGAGAGGGAGAGAGTTGGAGATGAGTGTTTTTGTATGTGTGTGTGTGTTTAAATATGATAGAAAGAGAAAATAGATATTTGAGAGAGAAGGAGAGAGAGAGGTCGGTTGGGGGGGGGAGAAGTGTGTGCTGGTAGAGAGAGGGGAGGGGTAAGGTGGACAATGAGAGAGTTATATATATATATGTTTATATATATATATATATATATATATATATATATATATAAAGAGAGAGAGAGAGAGAGAGAGAAAAGTATAGAGAGAGGGGGGGATGTTCGGCCACCTGGGGGTGGCTGTGATGGGGGTGAGGTGGTGTGGTGTGTTTGTTTGTAAATAATTGAAGATATATATATATATATATATATATATATATATATATATATATATATATATATATATATATATACAAGAAATAAAAATGAGATATTTGTAAAAATAGAGAGAGGAAGAGATATTTTCAAAATAGGAAAAATAGGAAAATTATGCGGGGTATTTGGGCAGTCATGAGAGTATAACATGGGGCTTGGAATCGGGTTCGGTCGGGCCGGGTCGGGTCAAAATCGAACAGAGTGCAATAATAAAATTAAATACGTATTTATAATTACGGGTAAATAAATAATATGCGGGGACTCCAATAAATGGGACACAAGCGTCATATGGATAGTAGGCTTCATGTGGGCTACGTCCATACTTTGGGTCGACTGGGTTGGGTCGATGTCGGGTCCCGAAATTAAATTGGAAATTAAATCAGGTTTCACGGTAGAAAATAAATCGACCTAAATTGACCCGGAAGTTGTACGAAGAAAATGAAGTACAAAATGGAGTGTCTGAGTTGAACACGAAGGTCATGGGTGAAGTGCATCTCGAGTAGATCATTCATGAGAAGTTGGTTCTGAAAAAATGGCTGGTCTGGTGCTCCTAAATTAAAAGTCATGGCGACGTGCAAATAATGATCAAAGATAAAAGTGGGAATAATTATTCAACGATTAATTGGTCTAAGTTGACCCGAAGTTGCGCGATACAAAAAGAGCACAAGGGAACGAGTTCAAGTGGGACATGATATATCAACAGAAAGATAATCTTGCCTACTTCAAAATCTATGAAGAGAGTTTACAGAGATTGGCATCCCTGGCGCTCCAGAAGTCAAAGTTACGGAAAGGCACATAAATGATCAAACAATTAAATAAATAAAATATTTATCGATAATAATTTATTTAGAAAAATTTAAAATAGCCCTGAAATTCAGGGGGCTTACAACGGGGAAGAAAGAGTGAAGTCGGAGTAGGCTCGGGGATTTCTCTCTCTCAAGCACAATGAAAATAAGTAAAGAATAACACGAAGAATGAAGGGAACTATTTATAGGTTTTCAAGAGCAACGGCCGCCTCAGATTGCGCCGAATAAATAGGAGTATTCCCTCCGATTGCGCAGACAGTATCATCACGTGCGCAACTTGATTAAAAATTCAAAATTCAAAGTATTTCGAAAACTTTGAATAAATTCAACTTTCGAAAACTTTGAAGGGGGTCTTATAGGTCCTAAAAATCAAGTTGCACCCATCAACAAAGTCATGAAAATCAAGAAATGCATCTTTCAAATGAACTACGCAGAAGCCAGATTGCGCATCATCCAGATTGCGCAGACTAGACTGCGCATACTCTCAAGTGTGCAAGCTGACGTGGCAAAAGTCATCATTATCTGACAGAATTAGATATTCTGACAACTGACAGCACAGAGAATGAGGAGACTGTTCGTTTATTGTGCAGCACGGCTCTCGAGGACAGCTGTACATGCAACACAATCGGCTAGGCAATCTGCTGTACAGTCTATCCTCACGCAATCTGAAGTCAGCACAATTCAGGTGGCGCACTTCATCAAAGACAACTGACAAATATACACGTGGCCTTCATGCCATCAATTACTCACTACGTGGCAACCGTCTGCACACGATCATGCGTAATTTAATCAAAAGATGCCATGTATCCAAGACGGTTGGCCCACGATCAAACAACTGCCAGCGCAGTCTGATGCTGCACAATCCAATCCATGCGCAACCCAATATGCACAATTCAGAATAACTAAAAGTTAGTTATTTCCAGAACTCTATAAATAGAGTTTTAAGTCTTCATTCAAGGGGATCAGACATAAAAAAGTTCAGAAATATCAGAGAGTTCAGGAGTTCTTGCCCAAGTGCTGCTGCATTCTTCTGAGACTTTTGCCTTCAATTTCAGAGTTGTCTTCAACTTCAGAGGCTATCGTCCTCAAAGCTCACATCGTCCAAGGGATAAAGCAATCGTCATCTAGATTGGATTCCTACAGTTGTACTTTCCCAGAATTTTTGTAATCTTTTTACAAAGTTTGTTGAAATAAAATTCACACTTTTGTTTTTGCAAACACCCCCCACATCCGCATGCACCCCACCCCTTCATCCGCATGTACCTGTTTTCCTGAGCCGCATGAGACCCGCGCCCTTAACTGTATGCGCCTGACTCCTTTCAGCCGCATGGCATTGCTTTCCGCTGCCGCATGAGCTATTTCCATAGTCCTCCTTATTATTATTATTACTATTATTATTATTATTATTATTATTATTATATTTAATGATTACATTATGTTCCTGTTTCCTGACTCTCTGTGAAGACTTGTACTATGAAGGTTTTGCACATATTCCCTGAACATGATAAGTGGCCCGCCGTGGCGCACTCTTGACAAGTAAACTGACATGATATATCACGACATGCTGTTACGACAACTAGCCTGACATAACAAGTATGAATGACCTGGACACTGTGGACGATTGTGTTTATACAATAAACCAGTACTGTCTTGCATCATGTCTAGAATGGGTTCCCTGAGTACCACGGTCAGGGATACCTACTACAATTGACTAAGGCTAATAAACTAGAATAATTCAGTAGTCATGAAGAGATTTTCCAGCTACAGGCAATCCCGTTATCTGGGCACATTAGTGGATTTGTAGCCTACCGACGAGTAGGGCACATTTCTAGCACACAGTCATGTGGTGCACCTCTCATAAACGGACATTCGACCTGGATAACTTAGATGGTCTGTAGGACTTGTGGCTGATGGGATAATTTTATTGTATCTTGCTAGTAACTAGGCCTGTGATAACCCTAGTTAGTTAAAGTATCAAGCCGTACTCCTTGCTTGGCGGTGATTGATTGGATGGAGTCTAACAGAGCTTAGTCTCGTCCTGATCATGTACAAGATTGTGACATGACATGATTATTGATGCTTGCCTTAATAATAACGATCGGGGGACCAGTTCTGTTAAGACGAAGGGTTACAACCCCGGTCCTTGTTTGGTTTAAGGGTTGTAACCTGGCTCCCGGAGCAGTTCTGTGTCTTCTCTTCGTTTATTGTCTTATTGCGCCCTCTGCCATGCTCGTCATGTTTTATTTTACTTCAATATCATGATTATTTATACCGGCCTCAATAATAAAGATCAGGGGTCCAGTTTTGTTCAGGCGAAGGGTTACAACCCCGGTCCTTGTTTGGTTTAAGGGTTGTAACCTGGCTTCCGGAGAAGTTCTGTGTCCTCTCATCGTTTATTCTCTTCACTGTACCAATAGTATTTGAGACGGGTTTCTATTCAGGTGAAGGGCTGCAACCCCGGTCCTTATTTGGTTTAAGGGTTGTGACCTGGCTACTTGAATGGTTTCTTCGTACTCAGTTTACCGTTGTTATCTATATTATTATCAGTTCTTTATTTAGTGTCTTTAATATTCTATTGTGATTTGCTGATTTTAGTTCCTAAGTGAAGCCTCCTTTGTGGCACTTGCTCTTTTTGGGGTCTGACCCAGCTGGTTTTGTGTGGCCAGATATCGGAGCAGCACCAGAGGATCTACCTACCTTTCTATCGGATGGTGACCACCAGGCGTAACCCTGGCAACGAGTGGGTTTCTTTTATCCTCCCACTTTATTGTAAAATTATTTTTTTAAGGCGTTTAGCCGACGAGCACTTGTTTAGCTCGATTGCACCTTTACTTACTGTCTGCCGACGGGTTGTAACATGATTGACAAATCCTAAGGTTGATCATGTATGACTAAACTCTTGCTAGTCCTGATATTTTGTAACGACTAGCTTCATGATCAGTTAAATATGTAATATTTGGGATGACATACTATTGTATATTTGGTGATCTTATATCTTATGATTATAAATACTTGTTTGTGATTGAGACACTAGGCTTGTTCATGACCTTAAGAGACTGTTGGCTTGTAGTTAAACCCTCATGTATCTAGACAGCCGTGACCGTATAGCGAGGTGGGCTGCACTTCAATATACGTAGCTGGCTATGTCTGTCCCTGCTCTCCAGTATTCTGGTTCTGGGGCGTGACATGGTTTAAGTGGTGGCCCATGCAGGTCTTGTAAAACAAGATATGTGAGGGTTTACCGAATAGATATCTCGATCAGCTCTCGTCCTTGATCTTTGCTCGTATTTTCTAAATCCCTGAAAATCTTGACCTGATCATATGCTTGTATCGTTGATCTCTCTTGGTCCTTCCTTATTGTTCCCTATGTCGTCTTTTTCAGCGGCATTGTACATGGTCCTGCCGATCAGCAAGGCGGAGCACCTCCCGTGGACCAGCAGCAACCTGGGGATCAAGCCCAGCATTCTGGAGTAGCCTCTAGAGTCGTACCTACCGGAGGAGAGCCACCAATTCAGCCTGCAGAGCCTGATGATGGCACTTTGGTGGGTCTTATCACGTCACTATTAGCCTCCCAGGATCGTCGAGGAGATGTCTTGCACCAGGCGGTGGCAGACGCTTTGACCAGAGGAGGTCATCAGGGTAATAGCGCGGCCAACAGCTTCAAGCGCTTAAACCCTCCCTTCTTCGACGGTAGTGAAGATGATATCGCCGCTGATGTATAGCTTCAGGACACAGAGGTAATTCTAGAAGCGGCGAAGACACCCGAGAACGAGAAGGTGGCCGTGGTGCACTTGCAGTTATTGGATCTTGCCCGCAGTTGGTGGACGTCACAGGCCGTCGGATTAGTGGCACCTATTGCTTAGGCAGTATTCAGAAAGAGATTTCAGACCAAGTATTTCGATGCTGTAGCTCGGTACGATCTACAGACGAGATTCACCAATCTGAATCAGATGGACAGGACGGTCGATGGATATGCGGCCGAGTTTTCCAGGCTTAGTCGGTTTGCTCCCACCTTGGTGGCGACCGAGTTCGATAGGGCTCAGCGATTTCAGCAGGGACTCCACCTGGAGATTTTGCTAGCGGTGGAGGAGTTTGAGCATCAGACTTTTGATGCGGTATTGAGAGCAGCCCGGAGGCATGAGTATACCTCCCAGATGATCGTGAATAGAACCGGGGGTCGGAAGCGATCCCATGGCCAGATGAATCAGTCTTCAGCACCAGCCCCAGCAGCCAGGGCCTTGATCATTGGAGCTCTGAGGCAGGCGACCTCAGTGACGTCGGTTCAACATTCAACCCCGACGCACCCTCAGCAGCCGAAGCAGAAGCAGTCTTCAGCAGTGGGATGTTCACACTGCGGAAAGCCGGGGCATGTGGTATCAGAGTATCGCAGAGCACTGGATTTGTGCTTCGGTTGTGGTGCCCCGGACCACAGGGTTAGAAATTGCCCGAATAGGAGGAGTTCCTCTTCTTTGGCCTTCACTAGTCCTTCAGTTAGAGGACCAGCACCAGTCCAGCAGCAGCTGCAGTACCCGTTCCCGAGGCCATTGTCGACGCAGGCCCAGGCATTCCAGCAGCAGAGACTGCAGCAGTATGCCCAAGCCCAAGCCCTGATCCAGAGCAGGTAGAGGAATTTTCAGCAGAGGGAACCCGCACCCAGAGGGCATAGTCAAGTGCTGGCTTTGACCATGGGAGAGGAAGGAGTAGCACCAGGTGAGGTGGTGGCAGGTTCTATTCTCATCAACACCTTTCCAGCTTCAGTATTATTTGATTCTGGTGCCTCGTATTCATTTATGTCTGTACGATTCGTGACATGGGTAGGACTGGAGCCCGGGTCATTATCAGTAAGGCTCAATATACTTATTGGTAACGAACTTATGGGAGTAGATAGAGTGTTTTCTTCGTGTCGAATCGTAGTTAGCGGTAGAGAGTTTCCCGCTAGATTGATAGAGTTCCCGATGGCCGATTATGATGTGGTCTTAGGGATGGATTGGTTGAGCGATCAGTATGGTAGGATAGACTGCCACATCGACAGGGTTATTTTCAGCCTTTCAAGCGAGCCGGAGTTTTCCTTTTCTCGAGGCAAAATTGAACCTTCTCCTCCAGTGTTACGGATGGCAGTAGCAGCAGTACAGTTAACTCGGATAGTCGAGGAGTTTCCAGATGTTTTTCCAGAAGAGCTTCCAGGGATGCCGCCAGAGCGAGAGATCAAGTTCACTATCGACTTAATTCTCGGATCAGCTCCAGTGTCAGAGAGAGTTTACCAGATGGCGCCATCAGAGCTGAAGATATTGTACAAGATGATTGAAGAACTCAGGACCAAAGGATTCATTCGTGCTAGTGGATCGCCTTGGGGAGCCCCGATGCTTCTTATGAAAAAGAAGGATGGTACGTCCAGGTTATGTATAGATTATCGTACCTTGAACTTAGTGACAATCAAGAACAGATACCCTCTCCCGAGGATAGATGACTTGTTTGATCAACTCAAGGGGCAGCAGTATTCTCGAAGATCGACTTGCGCTCAGGATACCATCAGATCAGAGTCAGAGAGCAGAACATCCCGAAGACAGCTTTCAGATCCCGGTATGGGCATTGGTAGTTCCTTGTTATGCCATTTGGAGCAACCAATGCGCCGGCTGTATTCATGGACCTCATGAATCGCATCTTCATGCCTTACTTGGATCAGTTCGTGATTGTGTTCCTAGAAGACATCCTGGTCTATAGCAAGAATGAGGTGGAGCATGAGCAGCATATCAGAGTTGTTCTTCAGACTCTCAGAGAGCACCAGTTGTATGCCAAGTTTAGTAAATGCGAGTTCTGGCTCGATTGCATTTCGTACTTGGGCCATATCATCACCAGATGAGGAGTAGAAGTGGATCTCCAGAAGATCGTGGCCATTGAAACGTGGCCGGTACCTAGCACAGTGGCAGAAATTCGCAGTTTCCTTGGCTTAGCCGGCTACTACCGGCAATTTGTTTTAGACTTTGCTCGAATTTCAGCATCATTGACCCAGTTGACCCGCAAGGATGTGCAGTTTGCTTGGACAGCAGAGTGTCAGGATTCTTTTGAGAGGTTGAAGCGAGGCTTGATGACGGCTCATATTCTCACGCTTCCAGATGGGACCGAAGGATTCTCAGTATATTGTGATGCTTCAGGCAGAGGTTTGGGATGTGTTCTGATGCAGCATGGGAAGGTAATAGCTTATGCATCACGACAACTTCATGATCATGAGAGGAATTACCCCACCCATGACTTGGAGCTGGCAGTAGTAGTATTTGCACTTAAGTTGTGGAGACACTACTTGTACGGAGATAAGGTGGAGATTTTTACCGATCACAAGAGCCTGAAGTATGTTTTCACCCAGAAGGATCTTAACATGCGTCAGAAAAGATGGCTAGAGCTGCTTGTAGATTATATTGTCAACCTGCAGTATCACCCAGGGAAGGCCAACGTTGTTACAGATGCATTGAGCAGGAGAGCCAGAGTTTATCTTCTGACAGCGCAACCAGAACTGTTAGCAGATCTTCAGAAGATGGGTATAGAGGTTGTCCTTCCTACCAGTGTGGCATTGATGGCCAGCATGCAAATTCAGTCCAGTATAGTTGAGAGGATCAAGATAGCTCAGTTAGCATACTCTAAGATTCAGCGGCTCAGAGTAGAGTATGAGGCAGGACGACGACCAGAGTTATGTATCCATAAAGATGGTACACTTTGACATGGTAAGCGTCTTTGTGTACCCAGTAGAGATATTAGACAGGAGATCATGGCAGAGGCTCACAGTTCTCAATATTTCATTCATCCCGACGGTACGAAGATGTACCGTGATATCCGTCAACACTTTTGGTAGAATGGTATAAAGAGGGAGATAGCCCGGTTTGTCTCTCGTTGCTTAGTCTGCCAACAAGTTAAGGCTGAACATCAGAGACCAGCTGGACTACTTCAACCATTGCCAATTCCAGAATGGAAATGGAAGCATATAACCATCGATTTCATGACTGAATTACCTAGATCCCCAGCTGGTCGAGATGCTATTTGGGTCATTATAGACAGGCTCACGAAGGTGGCACACTTTCTTCCTTTCAGAGTCGGTCAGCCGACAACCCAGCTAGCAGAGATGTACATCAGGCAGATAGTCAGATTGCACGGTGTACCAGTCAGTATCACTTCGGACAGAGATTCAAGATTTACGTCGTACTTTTGACATAGCCTGTAAGAGAGTTTGGGAACTCGTCTCCAGTTCAGCTCAGCTTATCATCCGCAGACAGATGGCCAGTCGGAACGTACGATCCAGACTCTTGAAGATATGTTACGGTCCTGTACACTCGACTTCGGTGGTTCATGGGAAGATCACTTGCACCTGGTGGAGTTCTCGTACAACAACAGTTTCCAGGCCAGTATCCAGATGGCACCATTCAAGGCACTGTATGGCAGAAAGTACAGATCCCCGCTAGCACGGGACGACGTTGAAGAGAGGCAGATGCTCTGTCCCAAAATAATTGCTCAGACGGTTGAGGTGGTCAGGAGAGTCAGAGATCATCTTCGAGTTGCCCAAGATCGCCAGCGTCATTGGGCCGATTCTCATCGACGCCCCCTTAAGTTTTCTGTCGGCAACCATGTATTCTTGAGGATTTTGCCTAACCGTGGCATCATTCGTTTCGGCGTACGGGAAAAGCTTAGTCCTAGGTATATAGGACTGTTCGACATTCTGGAACGAGTAGGAGATGTATACTATCGTCTCGCTCTTCCGCCGTCGCTACGTGCGGTGCATGACGTATTTCATGTATCACAACTACGACGATATATCCCTGACCCGAGCCACATTCTGGATCATTCGGAATTGGTTGTTGGTACTAACCTTTCGTATGAGGAGAGGCCCGTGTCTATATTGGACCGGAGAGATAAGATACTCAAGAATAAGACTATTAAGTTAGCCCGTGTTGCTTGGGGTCATCACTCTTTGGGTGAGTCAATATGGGAGTACGAGGATGATATCCGATCACGATATCCTGACTTGTTTGACTCGTAAGGTATATGTCTTCCTCATGTCTTATGCTCTAAAATTTTTTGCTTGAATGAATGATTGCATGATAGATTGACTGGTATAGCTTGCCTGTGATTAGTATAGCTTGTCCTTGCATCTCTAGCCTCTTGATTAAATTCCGAGGACGAAATTCTTTTAAGGTCGGTAGAGTTGTAATGCCTGTGGTCCGTATTACGTATTTTCGAATACGTGTACGTATTTATCTTGTATTGCATATCTCTTTGCTTGGTTTATTGGGTATTTTTTGCTTGGTTCATCATGACTTGGCTTGTTTTGGTTTGGTTAGGCCAGGCTTAGTTTGCCTTGGTTCATCATGAACCAAGGGGAGAACCCCCACCTACCACCTCCTCACCATTTATTAACCTACTCCCTTCTCTCTTTTCTCATTAATTCCCTCCATTACTTCTTCTTCTCCACCATTACTTCTTCAACTACCAGAAAGAGAGAGCTCTTAGGCAAGTGCAGCTTGCTTCATGGAGGAACTTCATTTTTATTGTTCTATTTTCTCTCCCGCGAGATTCTAACACACTTTAATACTTGGCATTTCTGATTTCCATGGCTAGATTTGTGTAGATCTAAGTTTATTATATTTTTAGATTTTTTGGGTTTTGATCTACTTAACATTGTTATTTCCAAGTTTAGATGGCTCCATGTTGTAGAGCATCTCGTTCTGCCCTATTTTGACCTATGGAAGTTTGGATTTAGGTCTTGGATGATGGATTTATGAAGCTTTGGAGAATGGAGTCCATGACTCTTCTTCTCGGATCAGTGAGGAAGAAGAACAGTGCAGCCGCATAGCTTTCTTGGTCGCATGGCGGTACTTGACCGCATGAATCTTCATGCGGCAAGCTTTTCAGCCGCATAAGGCCATGGGCAGCATTCAGCCGCATAAGACTCCATCCTTACGCTACCGCATGAACTCAATAAATTTCAGCCGCATAAGGCCGGGCCACTACCCAGCCGCATGAGCCCACTCTCCGCCAGCCGTATAAGACCTGTTTACTCCTGGCCGCATATGACCCGTCCCTTGCTCAGCCGTATAAGACTCCATTTGAACCGAGCCGCATGAACTGATCTCTTCCAGCCGCATAAGCTCCCTCCTTCCTGCAGCCGCATAAGACCTTGGCATGGTGCAGCCGCATATATTTGCGACATCCCAGCCGCATGAGCTCGTATGCTTCCAGCCGCATGAGCTTATCCCCCCACATCCGCATGCGCCCCACCCCTTCATCCGCATGCGCCAGTTTCCCTGAGCCGCATGAGACCCGCGCCCTTAGCTGCATGCGCCTGACTCCTTTCAGCCGCATGGTATTGCTTTTCGCTACCGCATGAGCTATTTCTATAGTCCTCCTTATTATTATTATTATTATTATTATTATTATTATTATTATTATTATTATATTTAATGATTATATTATGTTCCTATTTTCTGACTCTCTGTGAAGACTTGTACTATGAAGGTTTTGCACATATTCCCTGAACATGATAAGTGGCCCGCCGTGGCGCACTCTTGACAAGTAAACTGATATGATATATCACGACATGCTGTTACGACAGCTAGCCTGACATAACAAGTATGAATGACCTGGACACTGTGGACTGAGTACCACGATCAGGGATACCTACTGCAAATGACTAAGGCTAATAAACTAGAATAATTCAGTAGTCATGAAGAGATTTCCCAGCTACAGGCAATCCCGTTATCTGGGCGCATTAGTGGACTTGTAGCCTACCGACGAGTAGGGCACATTTTCAGCACACAGTCATGTGGTGCACCTCTCATAAACGGACATTCGACCTGGATAACTTGGATGGTCTGCAGGGCTTGTGGCTGATGGGATAATCTCATTGCATCTTGCTAGTAACTAGGCCTGTGATAACCCTAGTTAGTTAAAGTATCAAGTCGTACTCCTTGCTTGGCCGTGATTGATTGGATGGAGTCTAGCAGAGATAATCTCATTGCATCTTGCTAGTAACTAGGCCTGTGATAACCCTAGTTAGTTAAAGTATCAAGTCGTACTCCTTGCTTGGCCGTGATTGATTGGATGGAGTCTAGCAGAGCTTAGTCTCGTCCTGATCCTGTACAAGATTGTGACATGACATTATTATTGATGCCTGCCTTAACAATAATGATCGGGGGACCAGTTCTGTTCAGGCGAAGGGTTACAACCCCGGTCTTTGTTTGGTTTAAGGGTTGTAACCTGGCTCCCGGAGCAGTTCTGTGTCTTCTCTTTATTTATTGTCTTATTGTGCCCCCTGCCATGCTCGCCATGTTTTATTTTACTTCAATATCATGATTATTTATACCGGCCTTAACAATAAAGATCAGGGGTCCAGTTCTGTTCAGGCGAAGGGTTACAACCCCGGTCCTTGTTTGGTTAAAGGGTTGTAACCTGGCTTCCGGAGTAGTTCTGTGTCCTTTCCTCGTTTATTGTCTTCACTGTACCAATAGTATTTGAGACGGGTTTCTATTCAGGTGAAGGGCTGCAACCCCGGTCCTTTTTGGTTTAAGGGTTCTGACCTGGCTACTTGAATGGTTTCCTCGTACTCAGTTTACTGTTGTTATCTCTATTATTATCAGTTCTTTATTTAGTGTCTTTAATATTCTATTATGATTTGCTGGTTTTAGTTCCTAAGTGAAGCCTCCTTTGTGGCACTTGCTCTTTCTGGGGTCTGACCCAGCTGGTTTTGTGTGGCCAGATATCGGAGCAGCACCAGAGGATCTACCTACCTTCCTGCCAGATGGTGACCACCAGGCGTAACCACTCTGGCAACGAGTGGGTTTCTTTTGTCCTTCCACTTTATTGTAAAATTATTCTTTTGAGGCATTTAGTCGACGAGCACTTGTTTAGCTCGATTGCACCTTTACTTACTGTCTGCCTACGGGCTGTAACATCAAATCCTAGGGTTGATCATGTATGACTAAACTCTTGCTAGTCCTGACATTTTGTAACGACTAGCTTCATGATCAGCTGAATATGTAATATTTGCGACGCCTTACTATTGTATATTTGGTGATCTTACATCTTGTGATTATAAATACTTGCTTGTGATTGAGACACTAGGCTTGTTCATGACCTTAAGAGACTGTTGGCTTGTAATTAAACCCTCATGTATCTAGACAGTCGTGATCGTATAGCGAGGTGGGTTGCACTTCAATATACGTAGCTGGCTATGTCTGCCCCCGCTCTCCAGTATTCTGGTTCTGGGGCGTGACAGGATTGTAGTTGCGCTTCTGGTTTGAAGAAGCTGTCTTATAAAGTCTTCTTTAAGAGCGATTAATGACAGCTCTTTAAGGAACGACTCCCTCTTGATTGCCACCGTTACTTGGAGAATTTTAAGGGGTCTTTTAATGGTCTAAGACTTAGTCGAATGAACCCATTTAATGAGGTTCATCGTACTGAGTCTTAGGTTCATCCCATTAATATGGAAATTTTGACCGACGACCTCGTGGCCTATGTCTTATACCACTCCCGCCCTATATAAAGGGGGAGTTTCTTCCGAAGAGTCACGTCTTCCTCTTTTTGTCCTTCAACACCATGCTGGATCCAAACTTAGCTTCGAACGGCCGTTGTCCCTTGTCACGCCCCAGAACCAGAATACTAGAGAGCGGGGAACAGACACAGCCAGCTACGTACATTAAAGTGCAACCCACCTCGCAATACGGTCACGGCTGTCTAGATGCATGAGGGTTTAACTACAAGCCAGCAGTCTCTTATGGTCAAGAACAAGCCTAGTGTCTCAATCTCAAGCAAGCAAATAAATATTACAAGATATTAGATCATCAGACATACAAAGTAAGGCATCCTAAACATTACATATTCAGATGATCATGAAGCTAGTCATACAAAATACGAAGACTAGCAACAGTTAAAGTCATACATGATCAACCCTAGGATTTGTCAATCATGTTACAGCCCTTAGGCAGACAGAACATAAGTTTTAACATGAGCTAACACTTGCTCGGCGGCTAAATGCCTCAAAAGAATAATTTTACAATAGAGTGGAAGAGCAAAATAAGAAACTCACTCGTTGCCAAGGTTGCGTCTAGTGTTCACCATCTGGCTGGAAGGCAGGTAGATCCTCGGGTGCTACTCCAAAATCTGGCTATACAAAACCAGCTGGGTCAGACCCCAGAAAGAGCAAGTGCCACAAGGGAGACTTCACTTGGGAACTAAAACCAGTAGGTTAATAAACAGAAGATATAAATAATGAACATGATTAAGTAACAAGAAGACAAGGTTAGAATAAAACAAGAGCTTGCATTATGAAAACAAGAGGCGGAATATAATTTCCATGTTAACCATGAGGCAACTATTCAGGCACGGCCAATCAAGTCATACGGCTTGCTATTATTAGCTAACTAGGGTTATCACAGGCCTAGTTACTAACAAGATGCATTTGAGATATTCTTAAGTCACAAGCCCTGCAGCTATCCATGTTATCCAGGCGAGGTTGCTTAGAGTTATCCAGATTACAAGAGTTGTATAAGTTACAAGATGACTTGGTGTACCTTAGTACATTTGTGTTCAAAAAGTGCCCCATATGACAGTAGGCTAGAAATGTGCCCTACTCGTCGGCAGGCTATAAGTCCACTCAGGTGTGGCCGAGATAACGGGATCGCCTGTAACTGAAAAAATTTCTCTATATGAACTACTTGATCAATCTAGTCATTAACCTAGTCAGATTCATTATGAATTCCTGACCGTGGTAACCAGGAATCCATGTCCTAGACATGATACAAGACGAGACCGGTAGTTTGTACAGGCACAATCAAGAGAATCAACTACGGTGTCAAGACAAGAGTTACTTAACAAGTCAGGGTAGCCGTCGCAACAGCCTTTCAACATTATCATGTCATGTCAGGTTACTTATTACTTGTCAAGATTATTTGTCAGGAATGCGCCTCGACCGGCCACTATCAAGATTATACATGTTATGTCAAGTTGTTTATCATGTCAAGAGTGCGTCTCGATGGGCCACTATCAAGATTATCAAGAAGGGTTCATGTTAACATATCGTGCTCATGCTATAAGTACTTGTCATATCAAGAATTACTTATCAAGAGTGTGCCACGACGGGCTACCAAAGGAGTTATCATGCTGTGTTCATGTCAAGTTCAGATCATAGCCTAGAATTATCATGTCCAAGTCCAAGTCAAAGATCAAGTGCAAGTCAAGTTCCTGTTACAGCCAAGTCAGGTCATGCTCAGGTCGGGCCAAAACTCAGGGCACATGTATATTACAAAACATGTAGACGACTACAAGAACAAGAAAGGTGCAAAGGGGTAGGCGCATCATAATGGGCGCCTAACGATAGATCGACGCCTAGGCAAGCATGATCGTTTGGGCATAAATGGACACCAGGGTCAGGATGGCGCATGGCCAGAGAGGAACTGGACCATCATGGGCGCATGGCCAGATATAAGCGCATGGCCAATGAGGCGCATAGCCAGATATAGGCGCATGGCCAGATATAGGGGCATGGCCAAAAAGGTGCATAGCCAGATATAGGCGCATCACAATGGAAGACTCACGATGCGTCTTCAGTACGTGCGCATATGGAACCTACGTGCATGACACGTTCGGAGTCAAAAGATGCAATTTTGGGACTTTACGGCGCATTGCTTCCCGGGTGCATGGTAGTTTCGGTGCATGGGGTTCGTCGTCCCCAAACAGCAAGTTCAGCCATAGAAGTTCCAAAAACTTGTCATAACCATAACTTCCTCAAAATAAGTCCAAATTGAGATTTGCAAGAGTCTCTGATGTTCAGCTTTAACTTGCTGACAAACCAAACAACGAGAGACAAACCGGGCTATCTCCCTCATCATGCCATTCTACCAAAAATGCTGGCAAATATCACGATACATCTTCGTGCCACCGGGATGAATTAAATACTACGAACTGTGAGCCTCTGCCATAATCTTCTGTCTGATATCACGGCTGGGTATACAAAGACGCCTTCCATGCCAAAAAGTACCATCTTTGTGAATACATAACTCTATTCGCCTTCCGATTTCACATTCTGCCCTAAGCCGTTGAAGCTTAGAATCCGTTGACTGAGCTGCCTTGATCCTCTCAACTATACTGGACTGAACTTGCATGCTGGCCATCAAGGCCACATTGGTAGGAAGAACTACCTCTATACCTATCTTCTGAAGATCTGCTAATAACTCAGGCTATGCTGTTAGGAAATAAGCTCCTGCTCTTCTACTTAATGCATCTGCAACAACGTTGGCCTTCCCAAGATGATACTGCAGATTGATGTCATAATCCACCAATAGCTCTAGCCATCTTCTCTGACGCATGTTAAGATCATTCTAGGTAAACACATACTTAAGACTCTTATGGCCGATAAAAATCTCTACCCTATCTCCATAAAAATAATTCCTCCAAAGCTTGAGGGCAAAAACTGTCACGACCCGCACCCTGTGTAAAGGCACAGTGCGTAACAGCGCCCAGCCTACGCCGCAGAATCGACGGTAGAACGCTGTACAAAGTTACTATCTAAACAACAACTCACGTAATTATATAATGTACTTGTCAAAACTCAACTCTGAACAGAGGACAAGTATAAGATATGATAATACTCAATCACAGTCTAAGCACGATAAGATAACACAAAATCACAAAACTATACTAACTCCAAACTCCAACAACTAATGTAAACTACTAAAATAATAATATCTCAAACAATCTCAAAACAAAGTCGAGATCTCAACTCATTATAATACAAATTCAAATGAAAGTCTAATGCAAGTCTACTAAACTAATCTCCTGATCACTCCTGAGTGTCGGGGCTAAAGATAGCTATACCGTCTCCGGATCCCAAGCAAGTAGGGCAAGTGTGCTCAAGGCAACCATCTATAATATTTTCAACAGGTCCAGTCAGGATAGGAACGAGCAAAAAATCTCAACAGTTTATAGCAAGACAGGAATATAAAGCATACAATAGAGCAAAATACATGAAACGCTGAAATAAAGTACATGTAGTAAAAGAGAAAGAACTGTAATGTAAATAGCTACTATAAGTAGAGAACTATCAGTGACTAGGGATGTAGAGTACAAGATAAACATGTGAACGGCTTGAATTTGTACATGATTATACTAAAGAGTTTGTACATAATTACACTACTTTGGAATTGTTCACATGACTGCTTCTACTCCTCCGTACCCTAATCAATACACAAGGATCCAGACAAGTTATGTTATTGTACAATATTTTACATGGGGGCCCATAAATGGGTGTACATGAAGTTATACATGAGGGCTCTGTGAACATGAGAGTACATGAATCGTAAGAGTATACTTGAATAGTAAAAGCACAGGAGTACATGATAAAAGTGAAACACATATGACATGATGTACCCGATGCTCCCGAGGGAGATAACATCTCAATATAAAGATCCATATAGTACCAATACGTGTTAACAACGTGACAGAATCAAGTAAAGTAATCTAGAGCAAGAATATGAATCCTAACAAGTATGAAATGATCAGAGAATGTACTCGTCTGATACCCTGAACAGCTGATATAAAAAGATGGCCAACTGGAGTCACAGAGTCCTAGTTAGAGAAACACAGGTTATAAAGAGTTCAATTTATATAGTAATTGAAATTATAATGCAATCTATATGAGTCTAAGTCAATCTACGTCAAAGTTAACTCTTGGTCAACTCTGGTCAACTATAAAGTCAAACTAGGTCAACTCTAGTCAATTGTGGTCAAACTAGCTTGGGTTGGGTCAACAATGGTCAACTAGTCTAGGTTAGTCAATTCCAGGTCTAAACAAACTAAGTCTATGCAAATCAAGTATCCAAGATAGCTACTAACTCATAGCCTAAGTCACTTGCTAAACCAAGCACAAAACTAAACCATAAGCTAACAAGGCACACAAACTTAGTCATATAATGTATATATATTATTCACATTCACATATTCATATACATAGATATATATATATATAAGCTATATATATAGGCACATACATATACATATAGAGAGAGAGAATGAGAGGTAAAAGAGTAAGTGATTGTATGTGTGTGTGTTTGACATGTGTGTGAAAGAATATGTGTTAATGTTCTAAGATTTAGTGATAGCTAGGTGTATGTGACATGGGATACATAGTGTCAAAGGGTGTATGAATGCATGTGTGTAAAAGGTTATAGGTTAACTTAGTTTATAGAAATGCATACATACATACTTACATTGCATACATGCATACATACATATCATGTATACATACATACATTACATACATGCCTACATACATATTATATATGCATACTTGCATTCATTCATGCACCTATACATACATACATAGATGCATACATACATATCATGTATACATACATACATTGCATACATGCCTACATAAATATCATATATGCATACTTGCATTCATTCATGCACCTATACATACGTACATAGATGCATACATACATATTTGAATACATTATATACTTGCATACATTATATTCATATATGCATACTCTACATTATATTACATTCATTCCTGCATACATGCATACATATAATATTTGCATACAAACTCATATTTTTAACTCGAAATATATGTGAATACATATATTACATTACCTTAACACATATATATATCATTCATTCGTATCCCATATACATGTATAGTTCAGTTCATGCATTATATCCATTCACATATCATTAAGTTGCATGCATATACTTATTTTCATTACATACATGTCATTCATGCATATTACATACTTACATGCATCTATACATTATATACATTGTATACAACATGTAAAAATAGAAGAGAAAAAAAGGGAAAAAAAACTGAAATGGAAAGGAAATGGAAGAAAAAATGTAAGAAAAAGAAAAAATATTAGACATATACATACTTGCATCATATATTCTACATTACCATACATGCTATCATTATATATTGTATTACATTATGTATACATTATGCATTCATATATATCATTACATGTATACCTTGCATTCGTATCTAGCATTCATTATATACTTTCATGCATACATTGTATATCATTCTTTCATTCATGCATTTATGCATTGCTTACATACATTACATTGATTATATTCCTACATGCTTGCATTCAACCATATATATACAATAATGTAAAGAGGATACATATCATATATATATCATTTCATTCATCTGACATATCATGCATTACATACTCTACATTCATTTAATATTCATACTACATAGGCTCATAGGTTACACAAAATGCCTATGTCGTATAGTCACTCTTCTACTTAAAACCAATACTGTAGCAATTGGGCCTTCACTAAATTATAGGATTAAAGTATTCATAGCCCTTTGTTTTAGCTTTTCGAAACTTTAAACGGATTGCATTTTCGTGTCTGGAAGCTCCCGAAATCGCAAAAACACCAAAATGCATTCGTCTTTCGGACAGCTGACACTCAAACAGTTCTACAGAAAGTTCTAAGTTCTAGAATGTATTTTACCTATTAATATATATATTTGAAAAGCTAACTTCGATATGGTTCTTCTAAAAAAACGAAAGATTAATCGGAGTTCTAAGCTAAAAGTTATGACATTTCTAAGTTGCTTTGGTTAATAAAAACGTAGATGAATATTATGACGAATTTGAGTTGTTTTGGACAAAAGAAACACATGTAGGCCAAGATACTTGGATACCAACATAGGTATCCAAATGAAACTCATTCTAACCATCCTAACTAAGATCAATCCACTCTCTAACCATTCTAAAACTGAATTTAAATATCTATTTAAACTATTAGCATACATACATACACATGGGGTATCCTAATTTGGGATCTATCAAGTAGGAAACAAGACAAATATCTAAAATTCTCAAGAGAGCTCCAAATGGCCTCAATTTGAATCTAAATAGGGTACATGCATGGGGGGTGGATCCTGTGGATTCAAAACTAACTAATATGCATAGAAAATTAATTTAGAGGGTTGGTTTTACCTATTGGGAGTGGAATCCCAATGACACTCCCAAGGACACGGCTCCGACACGAAGATCTTCCAAAAAGGATACTCCTCCTTGTACTTTGCTCCAACTCTTTGCTAGCACCCTCCCTTGGTAGTATGAGAAGGTTAGATGGAAGTTTTGGTTGAGGGATGTAAGGATTTGGAGATCAAATCAAAGAGGGAAGCCCTCTAATTTAGGGAAGAACACTTTGTGAAAGAAAAGAGGCAAGATGGAATGAAATGAAAGGAAGGGAGGCTGACCTACCTATAGTGGCTGCCATTAAATCCTATTTGGGCCCTGTGGGAAAGCCCAATAAGGCCTCAACTAGTTCTCTTGGTTAATTTTAAGTTAGGTTCAAGTTTGGGATCAAAAGGGTTAAATTTAAACCTCTAACTTAACCAATCTAACAAGTGAGATTAGTCTAAACTTACTAACTTAATTAGTAGGGTTTGTGGGCCATGACTAACTAATCTTGGGGTTCCTTCTAGAGTCTAAGCTACCCGGGTCACTAACACAAGTCAGAACAAAACGAAACTCAAACCCGACTAAACAAATCTCGTAAAATTAATATTAAAATATAAAAATTCCCAAAATATTAAAATATAAAAAATGACCAAAATCATAATACATCAATTTAAATATTATTAAAATAATCTAAAATTTATCAATTAATCAAAATCCTAAATAATTCAAAAGTCACAAAATGACCCAAATACCCTTAGCCTAAAAAGTTGTAAATAGTCATTCTAATCACATGGTTAGGTCCCCATGATCATGGTTAGTCTCTAGGCCTAACAGTTCTAGGGTTCACTAGCTAACACATCAAAATTATAATTTACCAATTTTAAATAGTATTAAATTAATTAAAAATCCCCATAAATCATAAATCCTATTATTAAATAATAAACTTTTACAAAAGTTCAAAATTATCCTCATTTTAGAAAAGTTGGTGTTACAAGTCTACCCTCCTTAAAAAATTTGTCCTCGAAATTAAGATGGTCGTACTTCTTCTAGAATCACGTCCCCAACAATCATGGTCTTAGAAGCTCATCTAAATCATGCAATTTGAAAGAATAACATACATGGTCATGGCAGACAATATCAGTCTGAGGTCTCATCTACCTATACTAGCCATACTACAGCACAAAGAAATTACAAGGTATCAAAACATACAAGCAAGTGGTGTAACAAAATATCATAAAAGACATGCTAAAGTCTAGGTCGAAAACTCACCTCAAATTAGGTCTGGTAACTAAAACTCCCTCCTAGAAGCGGGGCCTAAATTTCTAAGGCATTTCTCATGAATCATGCTCTTGTTAAAACTCGTATTCCTTCTTTCTGATCTTACTCTCCCTTATCCACTTAATCATCCCAAAAATTTAAATTTCTACACCTTGTCCTAACTTGGATCCAAAATCTCTAGATCAAAGTCTATGAAATCATCGAACTTGTTCAAATCACTGTCCTCAAATTTATTCGAAGCTAATACTACTATGTCATACAGGAACTTATTCTTTATTATAAAATTGACCTTCGTATTTCCTTCACGTACACCTTCAAATATTATTCTTCTTAAATTTTAAAACCTCCACAAAACTTTAAATTTCTCCATAACCCAAAATTCTTGTGTTCACTCTGTCCTCTTACCAACATCTTATTCAATTTTGGTATCATCATCGCTTCATAGTTACATTCTCTTCTCCATTTCTAAATTCCTAAATTTAGCATCATAATCTTAAGTGAAATATCTCGAGAATCAATAACCTAAAATTATTCAAGTCCACAAAACAAACCCACCTCGAATATTTTTGTTGTTTCTAAAGTATACCTACGAAATATCACTGTTCTAACCATCAATATATCCTACTATCCTTCTGGTGAGCCGGAGGGGTCACTACCTCCTGAGCAGACTAACATCCTATATGAAACTGATAGTCAAAATCAATAGAGATTTAACTATAAAAGGTTACTAGTCTAATGTCAACTTGACTACCATACCTAAGAATAAGTCCTAATACAAGCTATCAAACCATTATACTATGGAAGAGTTATAACTAATGAAGTTCTACAAAGAATTAGACTAGTTATCTGAAGTTATCCCTACTCCTAAGTTAATTTGTGATAGAAAATATTATATTTTTTTGAAAAAGATTGAAACAAAAGCAAAGATGATATGTTCAAAACCTTCCCAAGATACAGTCAGATAATCATATGGTCTGTCCAAATCATCGTACTCCTTCTAGGTCAAACCCCCAGCAATCATGGTCGAGAAAATTCTATCTAAAGCATGCAAAACATGATTCCTACTGGTCGTGATATCATAGTCTCAAACAGGTCACTATACTATCTATCAAAGCACAAAACATCCGGATAGATACTAATGGAATCACACAACAAGATGGAAAAGAAGGACAGACCTGCTAACTCGTCACTCATAGCATCAATCTCCTGCAAAAGCCATGCCCCTCTGGGGTATATCCCTCTGATGGTGCGGGGCATGGTTCTACGCTACAGGTGGCCTAGCTCCCTCTATCTAATCCATAACTTAAGCAACATCCATGCTGATATCCTATTCTATACTAGGGCACCATCTATATGGTATCTATTTTGCAATCTGATAATCATACCCGTCTATTCAGAACCATGGTAGCAGAATCCTCGTTACGTTAGTAAGTACAACAACGATAATCCATAGAGTCCGCAACTAAGGTACATACCTCTAGAATCATGGTATTTGAAATTTTCGTATTGTCGCTAGCTTGGCTGCGAAAACTTTAAATTCCCACACCCGAGAAATACATCCAAATTTAGACTCTATCTCATCACAAACCAGCTAATATGGCTGTAGAAGACTCTAGATTCCATGACTGAAGCAACCTAGCCCATAATGTTATCTTGGTAGAAAATTAAGTCAATAATAAATACCAAGAATCAAATTCAACGATGAACAAGGAAGTAGACAAAAACTGTCGGAATCGAATTTCGAGATAGTTTATAATGAGATTCTCAAGGATCATCCCAGGAATCTTCTCAAGTAGTCCTAAATATGATTGAGTACTCTCTCAACTAAAGTCTATTCCTTATCTTTTACTGCAGACGTGCAGCAGTACAACTAATCGTCGTACTACCACAACTTCGTACTAATACGAATCTCGACCTGCATGGGCCACCACTAAAAACGTGTCACGACCTGCACCCTGTGTAAGGGCACAGTGCGTAACAGCGCCCAGCCAACGCCGCAGAATCGGCGATAGAATATTATACAAGGTTACTATCTAAACAATAACTCATGCAATTATATAATGTACTTATCAAAACTCAACTCCGAACGGAGGACAAGTATAAGATATGATAATACTCATTCTTTACAGTCTAAGCACGATAAGATAACACAAAATCACAAAACTATACTAACTCCAAACTCCAACAACTGATGTAAACTACTAAAATAATAATATCTCAAACAATCTCAAAACAAAGTTGAGATCTCAACTCATTATAATACAAGTTCAAATGAAAGTCTAATGCAAGTCTACTAAACTAATCTCCCGATCACTCCTGAGTGTCGGGGCCAAAGGTAGTTATACCATCTCCGGATCCCAAGCAAGTAGGGCAAGTATGCTTAAGGCAACCATCTGTAATATTTTCAACAGGTCCAGTCAGGATAGGAACGAGCACAAAATCTCAACAGTTCATATCAAGACAGGAATATAAAGCATACAATAGAGTAAAATACATGAAATGATGAAAGAAAGTGCATGTAGTAAAAGAGAGAGAACTGTAATATAAATAGCTACTATAAGTAGAGAACTATCAGTGACTAGTGATGTAGAGTACAAGATAGACATGTGAACGGCTTAAATTTGTACATGATTACACTAAAGAGTTTGCACATGATTATACTACTTTGGAATTGTTCACATGACTGCTTCTACTCCCATGTACCCCAATCAATACACAAGGATCTAGACAAGTTATGTTATTGTACAATATTTCACATAGGAGCCCATAAATGGGTGCACATGAAGTTATACATGAGGGCTTTGTGAACCTGAGAGTACATAAATCACAAGAGTATACATGAATAGTAAAAGCACAGGAGTACATGATGAAAGTGAAACGCACATGACACGATGTACCTGATGCTCCCGAGGGGGATAACATCTCAATATAAAGATCCATATAGTACCAATCCGTGTTAACAATGTGACAGTATCAAGTAAAGTAATCTAGAGCAAGAATATAAATCCTAACAAGTATGAAATGATCAGAGAATGTACTCGCCTGATACCCTGAATAACTGATATGAAAAGATGGCCAACTGGAGTCACAGAGTCCTAGTTAGAGCAACACAGGTTATAAAGAGTTCAATTTATATGGTAATTGAAATTATAATGCAATCCACATGAGTCTAAGTCAATCTAGGTCAAAGTCAACTCTTGGTCAACTCTGGTCAACTATAAAGTCAAACTAGGTCAACTCTAGTCAACTGTGGTCAAACTAGCTAGGGTTGGGTCAACAATGGTCAACTAGTCTAGGTTAGTCAATTATAGGTCTAAATAAACTAAGTCTATGCAAATCAAGTATCCAAGATAGCTACTAACTCATAGCCTAAGTCACTTGCTAAACCAAGCACAAAACTAAACCATAAGCTAACAAGGCACACAAATTTTGCCATATAGTGTATATATATTATTCACATTCACATATTCATATACATAGATATATATAGGAAAGCTATATATATATATATATATATATATATATATATATATATAAATATATATATATATATATATATATATATATATATAGAGAGAGAGAGAATGAGAGGTAAACGAGTAAGTGATTGTATGTGTGTGTGTTTGGCATGTGTGTGAAAGGATATATGTTAATGTTCTAAGATTTAGTGATAGCTAGGTGTATGTGACATGGGATACGTGGTGTTAAAGGGTGTATGAATGCATGTGTGTAAAAGGTTATAGGTTAACTCAGTTTATAGAAATGCTTACATACATACTTATATTGCATACATGCATACATACATATCATGTATACATACATACATTGCATACATGCCAATATACATATCATATATGCATACTTGCATTCATTCATGCACCTATACATACATACATAGATGCATACATATATATCATGTATACATACATACATTTTATACATGCCTACATACATATCATATATGCATACTTGCATTCATTCATGCACCTATACATACATATATAGATGTATACATACATATTTGAATACATTATATACTTGTATACATTATATTCATATATGCATACTCTACATTATATTACATTCATTCCTGCATATATGCATATATATAATATATACATACAAACTCATATATTTAACTCAAAATGTATGTGAATACATACATTACATTACCTTAACACATATATATATCATTCATTCATATCCCATATACATGCATACTTCAGTTCATGCATTATATCCATTCACATATTATTAAGTTGTATACATATACTTATTTTCATTACATACATATCATTCATACATATTACATACTTACATGCATCTATACATTATATACATTGTATACAACATGTAAAAATAAAAGAGGGAAAAAAAGGAAAAAACTGAAATGGAAAGGGAAGGGAAGGAAAAATGTAAGGAAAAGGAAAAACAGTGGACATATACATGCTTGCATCATATATTCTACATTACCATACATGCTATCATTATATATTATATTACATTATGTATACATTATGCATTCATATCTATCATTACATGTATACCTTGCATTCGTATCTAGCATTCATTATATATTTTCATGCATACATTGTATATTATTCTTTCATTCATGTATTTATGCATTGCTTATATACATTACATTGATTGCATTCCTACATGTTTGCATTCAACCATATACATACATTAATGTAAAGATGATACATATCATATATATATATATATATATATATATATATATATATATATATATATATATATATATATATATATCATTT
The DNA here is from genome assembly GCA_029216955.1 of Iris pallida. NCBI lineage: Eukaryota > Viridiplantae > Streptophyta > Magnoliopsida > Asparagales > Iridaceae > Iris > Iris pallida. Next base: position 16,138,921 of record JANAVB010013398.1, read on the forward strand.
CTTTCATCTGACATATCATGCATTACATACTCTACATTCATTTAATATCTATACTACATAGGCTTATAGGTTACACAAAATGCCTATGTCGTATAGTCACTCTTCTACTTAAAATCAATACTGTACCAATTGAGCCTTTACTAAATTATAGGATTAAAGTATATCGTAGCCATTTGTGTTAGCTTTCCGAAACTTTAAACGGATCGCATTTTCGTGTCCGGAAGCTCCCGGAATCGCATAAATACCGAAACACATTCGTCTTTCAGACAGCTGACACTCATACAGTTCTACAGAAAGTTCTAGAATGTATTTTACCTATTAATATATATATTTGGAAAGCTAACTTCGATATGGTTTTTTTTAAAAAACGAAAGATTAATCGGAGTTCTAAGCTAAAAGTTATGACATTTCTAAGTTGATTTGGTTAATAAAAACGTAGATGAATATTATGACTAATTTGAGTTGTTTTAGACAAAAGAAACACATGTAGGCCAAGATACTTGGATACCAACATAGGTATCCAAATGAAACTCATTCTAACCATCCTAACTAAGATCAATCCACTCTCTAACCATTCTAAAACTATATTTAAATATCTATTTAAACTATTAGCATACATACATATACATGGGGTGTCCTAATTTGGGATCTATCAAGTAGGACACAAGACACATATCTAAAATCCTCAAGAGAGCTCCAAATGGCCTCAAATTTGAATCTAAATGGGGTACATGCATGGGGGTGGATCCTATGGATTCAAAACTAACTAATATGCATAGGAAGTCAATTTAGAGGGTTGGTTTTACCTATTGGGAGTGGAATCCCAATGACACTCCCAAGGACACGGCTCCGACACGAAGATCTTCCAAAAAGGACACTCCTCCTTGCACTTTGCTCCAAATCTTTGCTAGCACCTCCCTTGGTAGTATGAGAAGGTTAGATGGAAGTTTTGGTGGAGGGATGTAAGGATTTAGAGATCAAATCAAAGAGGGAAGCCTTCTAATTTGGGGGAGAACACTTTTGAAGAACAGATGGCAACTCTAGAGGGGGTGAATAGAGTTTATAATGATAATAACCAATTAAAAATTCAACTCTATCACAATCTAAAAAATAATCAGAGTAAATGCGGAAATAAATGAGGAGCAAGAAAGCATACGCAAATACAGCCGATTTTAATCTGGTTTCCCTCGTGGAGGACTAGTCCAGGCCTGAGAACTCTAGCTCAGGATTAAATCCACTATTTGTGAAATAGTAGTTACACCCCATGCCTTTTCTTCAGAAGAGCACGTCAACTTCTTACAATGGATCGCAGTGGCGATGCTTGAAATTTTTCAAGCGACTTCTTAAACTCTTGCACAAGACTCCTAACTGAGAGATGCTGAGCACTCGAGACTTAGGAAACTTGTGGCTAGCAGATGAAGAAGGGTATGGCTTATATTGAGCTTAAGAGAGAAGAGAAGAGAAGATTGGATGATTGAAAATGAGAGAATTCTGGGCCTATTTATAGGTTTTTAACAGGCAGAATTCGGCCAGAATTCTGGTAGAAATTTTCAAAAATTTGGCCGTTGGACAACTAGTAACCAGTGTCACGCCCCAGAACCAGAATACTAGAGAGCGGGGGCAGACATAGCCAGCTACGTATATTGAAGTGCAACCCACCTCGCTATACGGTCACGGCTGTCTAGATACATGAGGGTTTATCTACAAGCCAGCAGTCTCCTAAGGTCATGAACAAGCCTATTGTCTCAATCACAAGCAAGTAAGTAAAAGTTACAAGATGTATGATCATTAAATATACAATAATAAGGCGTCCCAAATATTACATATTCAGCTGATCATGAAGCTAGTCGTTACAAAATGTCAGGACTAGCAAGAGTTTAGTCATACATGATCAACCCTAGGATCTGTTAATCATGTTACAGCTCGTAGGCAAACAGTAAGTAAGTGCAATCGAGCTAAACAGGTGCTCGTCGGCTAAACGCCTCAAAAGAATATTTTTACAATAAAGTGGGGGATCCAAAAATAAACCCACTCGTTGCCAGGGTTCCGTCTAGTGGCCACCATCTGGCTGGAAGGTCGGTAGATCCTCTGGAGCTGCTCCAAAATCTGGCCATACAAAACCAGCTGGGTCAGACCCCAGAAAGAGCAAGTGCCACAAAGAAGCTTCACTTAAGAACTAAAACCAGCAATCAGCACAGGAATATAAATAATATAATAAAAGACAGGAAATATAAATAACTGGTAAAACTGGAAATAAGAAAAACATGCCAGGATGATATACGACGAGATAATCATGGAACTATTCAGATAGCTAGGTTACAACCCGTAAACCAAACAAGGACCGGGGTTGTAACCCTTCGTCTGAACGGAGCTTGGTTTCTCACCATTTATCGAGAAAATAAATACAAGCATGCTGGTCATGTAACAGTTTGGAACAAGATCAGGGCAAGACTAGACTTGTTAGACTCCATCCAATCATTTCACGGCCAAGCAAGACCTACGGCTTGATACTTTAACTAACTAGGGTTATCACAGTCCTAGTTACTAACAAGATGCAGCGAGATTGTTCCACAGCCACAAGCCCTGCAGACCATCCAGGTTACCCAGGTCGAAAGATTAGGGTTGAATTCAGGTGGGTACATCGTCCAGGAAACGCATGTACCCTTAAGTAGTTTGAAGGGTGCAACACATGACAGTGTGCTGGAAATGTGCCCTACTCGACGGCAGGCTACAGATCCCAGGCGCGCCCAGGTAACGGGATTGCCTGTAGCTGGGAAATCTCTTCATGACTAATGCATTAATCTAGTTATTAGCCTTAGTCCATTTCAATAGGTGCTCCTGACCGTGGTACTCAGGAGCCCCATCCTAGACATGATGCAAGACAGAACTGGATTTTTTTGTACAAGCACAACCACCTACGGTGTCCAGGAATATATTCTTGTCAGGTCATGTCATGTCAGGTAGCCGTCGCAACAGCTATTCAAGATATAACATGTCAGGTGATCAGGTCAAGTATACTTTGTCAGGAGTGCGCCACGGCGGGCCACTATCAGGTTATGTTAGTCATGTCAGGAGTGCACCACTACGGGTCACTGTCGTGTCAGGCTCAATTATCAATTCCAAACATATCAAGTAAATTCATGATTATCAAGTTCAGGTCAAAAGGCGTAAGGATATAAAATGGGCGTAAAATATCTAAATAAATATCAATAAACAGGGCTATAGAAGATCCAGGATAAGGAAAATATACCAAACTAACATGCTGATATAAGATCAAGCCTGCCAAAGGCAATACGCTCAAGTAGCATACGCTCAGGCTACAGGTCAGCGTACGCTCAAGCTAGCGTACGAAATGGTCTAGGGCACGCACACGCTAGCGTATACAATAGACAGCGTACGCCCAAGTCAGCGTACCGAATGGGTCAGCGTACGCTAGAGCTAGCGTACGAAATAGTCTAGGGCATGCACACGCTAGCGTACACAATAGACAGCGTACGCCCAAGTCAGCATACCGAATGGGTCAGCGTACGCTCGAGCTAGCGTACGCTCAAGGCAGCGTACGCTCAAGCTAGCGTACCAAAAGTCACGCACGCTCGAGTGTACAAGTCACGCACGCTCAAGCTAGCGTACCAAATGTATGCGTACGCTCAAAAGTCACGCTGGCAACAGTCAGCGTAACCAAGCTAGCGTACCAAAGACACGCTAGACTAGCGTACGCTCAAAAGTCACGCTGGCAACAGTCAGCGTAACCAAGCTAGCGTACGCACGCTAAAGAGCAGCGTACCAAGGCTAGCGTACGCTCGCTAAAGAGCAGCGTACCAAGGCTAGCGTACGCTCGCTAAAGAGCAGCGTACCTCAGCGGCTTAAGCTAAAAAGCTAGCACACTACTCACTGTCTTCTCCAAAATAGCAAGAACAGCAAGAACTCCAAAGGTTAAATCCAGGACTCCAAATGCTCATAACTCGGTCAAAACAAGTCCGAATCCAAGTTTCCAAAGGTCGAAATTGGGTAGAAGAAAATTTCCAACCTCATGGAACCATCAGAACTTGAAAACCAAGAAGTTAATAGATCAAAACCACCAAAAATCCGAAAATAGCAAAACTCTAGATCTACAAGAATCAAAGCCTCAAAACGGAAAATGACAAGTTCTAATGTGTCTTAGAATCATGAGAAGAAGCTAATGGAACCATAAAAAATGAGTTCTCTTGTGGAAGCAAGTTGCACTTGCCTAAGGGTTGGGGAGTTGTGGGGAGGAAGGAAGAAGAAGAAGAAGAAGAAATAAATGAGAGTTATGGAGGTGAGAGAAGGTTGGTGGGGAAATAAATATCATGGGTTGGTGGTAGGTAGGGGGTTCACCTTGGTCCATGATGGACCAAGCAACCAGCCGGCCAAACCAAACCAACCCAAACCGAGAGTTTAAACCAAGCCAAGAAAACTAAACAAGGAACAATACAAGAAAATACGTACACGTATTTCCAAAATACGTAATACGAACCACAGGCATTACAACTCTACCCACCTTAAAAGAATTCCGTCCTCGGAATTTAATCAAGAGGCTAGAGGAGCAATGACAAGCTACACTAATCACAAGCAAGTTATAACTAGGTAATCAATCAATTAATCATGCAAGCAAGGAATCGAAGGTATGAGGCATAAGAAAGACATTATACCTCACAAGTCAAACAAGTCGGGATATCGCGATCGGATATCATCCTCATGCTCCCACGTTGACTCCCCCAAAGAGTGATGACCCCAAGCAACTCGGACTAATTTGATAGTCTTGTTCTTGAGGATCTTCTCTCTCCGGTCCAATATAGACACGGGCCTTTCCTTATACGAAAGGTTGGTACCAACAACCAATTCCGAATGATCCAGGATATGACTCGGGTCTGGGATATACCGTCGTAATTGGGATACATGGAATACGTCATGCACCTCGCTTAGCGACGGTGGAAGAGCGAGACGATAGGATACATCACCTACTCGCTCCAGAATGTCAAATGGTCCTATATACCTAGGACTAAGCTTGCCCCGTACGCCAAAACGAATGACGCCACGGTTAGACAAAATCCTCAGGAATACATGATCGCCGACTGAAAACTCGAGAGGTCGCCGATGAGAATCGGCCCAATGGCGCTGGCGATCTTGGGCAACTCGAAGATGATCTCGGACTCGCCTGACCACTTCAACTGTCTGGGCAATCATTTCTGGACCGAGCATCTGTCTCTCTCCAACATCATCCCAGGCTAGCGGGGATCTGCACTTCCTACCATACAGTGCCTCGAATGGTGCCATCTGGATACTGGCCTGGAAATTGTTGTTGTACGAAAACTCCACCAGGTGCAAGTGATCTTCCCATGAACCACCGAAGTCAAGTGTGCAAGACCGCAGCATGTCTCCAAGAGTTTGGATCGTGCGCTCCGACTGACCATCTGTCTGCGGGTGATATGCTGAACTGAACTGGAGATGAGTCCCCAAACTCTCTTGCAAGCTACGCCAAAAGTGCGACGTAAATCTTGAATCTCGGTCTGAGGTGATACTGACTGGCACACCGTACAATCTGACAATCTGCCTGAGGTACATCTCTGCTAACTGAGCCGTCGACTGACCAACTCTGAATGGAAGAAAGTGAGCCACTTTCGTGAGCCGGTCAACTATAACCCAAATAGCATCGCTACCAGCTGGGGATCTAGGTAATCCAGTCACAAAATACATGGTCACATGCTCCCACTTCCATTCTGGAATCGACAAGGGCTGAAGAAGTCCTGCTGGCCTCTGATGTTCGGCTTTAACTTGCTGGCAAACCAAACACCGAGAGACAAACCGAGCTATCTCCCGCTTCATGCCATTCAACCAGAAATGCTGCCGGATATCACGGTACATCTTCGTACTGCCGGGATGAATGGAATACTGCGAACTGTGTGCTTCTGACATGATCTCCCGCCGGATATCTCCGCTGGGTACACAAAGACGCTTACCATATCGAAGTGTACCATCCTCATGAATGCATAACTCCGGTCTTCGTCCTGCTTCACACTCTGCTCTGAGTCGCTGAAGCTTGGAATCTGCTGACTGCGCCATCCGGGTCCTCTCGACTATAGTAGATTGTACTTGCATACTGGCCATCAATACCACACTGGAAGGGAGAACAACTTCTATACCCATCTTCTGAAGATCTGCTAAGCTTCGGCTCTCCTGCTCAACGCATCTGCTACAACATTGGCCTTTCCAGGATGATATTGCAAGTTGACATCATAATCCACAAGAAGCTCCAGCCATCTCCTCTGACGCATGTTAAGATCCTTCTGGGTAAAAACATACTTCAGGCTCTTGTGGTCGGTGAAAATCTCCACCCTATCTCCGTACAAATAGTGCCTCCACAACTTAAGTGCAAACACCACTGCTGCCAGCTCCAAGTCATGGGTTGGGTAATTCCTCTCATGATCACGAAGTTGTCGTGACGCATAAGCTATTACCTTCCCATGCTGCATCAGAACACATCCTAAACCTCTGCCTGAAGCATCACAGTACACTGAAAATCCTCCGGTCCCATCTGGAAGCGTGAGAATGGGAGCTGTTATCAGGCCTCGCTTCAACTGCTCAAAAGAACTCTGACACTCTGCTGTCCAAGCAAACTGTGCATCCTTGCGGGTCAACTGCGTCAATGGCGCTGAAATTCGAGCAAAATCCGAAACGAACCGCCGGTAGTAGCCGGCCAATCCAAGGAAACTGCGAACTTCTGCAACTGTGCTGGGCACTGGCCATGACTCAATAGCCACAATCTTCTGGGGATCTACTTCTACTCCTCCTCTGGTGATGATATGACCCAAGTACGAAATGCGATCGAGCCAGAACTCGCATTTACTGAACTTGGCATACAGCTGGTGCTCTCTGAGGATCTGAAGAACTATACGGAGATGCTGCTCATGCTCCGCCTCACTCTTGCTGTAGACCAGAATGTCGTCTAGGAATACGATCACAAACTGATCCAAGTAAGGCATGAAGATGCGATTCATGAGGTCCATGAATACTGTCGGCGTATTGGTTGCTCCAAAAGGCATAACAAGGAACTCCCAATGTCCATATCTCGATCTGAAAGCTGTCTTCGGGATGTCCTGCTCTCTGACTCTGATCTGATGATAACCTGAGCGCAAATCAATCTTCGAGAATACTGAAGCCCCCTTGAGTTGATCAAACAAGTCATCTATCCTCGGAAGAGGGTATCTGTTCTTGATTGTCACTGAGTTCAAGGTACGATAATTAACACATAACCTGGACGTACCATCCTTCTTTTTCACAAGAAGCATCGGGGCTCCCCAAGACGATCCACTAGCACGAATGAATCCCTTAGTTCTAAGCTCTTCAATCATCTTATATAATATCTCCAATTCTGACGGCGCCATCCTGTAGACTCTCTCTGACACTGGGGCTGTCCCGGGAATCAAGTCTATAGTGAACTCGATCTCCCGCTACGGAGGCATACCTGGAAGTTCTTCTGGGAAAACATCTGGAAACTCCTCGACTATCCTGGGCAACTGAACTGCTGCTACTGCCATCCGCAATATCGGAGGAGAAGGCTCAACTTCACCTCGGGAAAAGGAAAACTCTGGCTCGCCTGGAATGCTAAAAACAACCCTGCCGATATGGCAGTCTATCCTAGCATACTGGTTCCTCAACCAATCCATCCCTAGCACCACATCATAATCGGCCATCGGGAACTCTATCAATCTAGCGGGGAATTCTCTACCGCTAACTACGATCCGACACGAGGAAAATACTCTATCTACTCCCACAAGTCCGTTACCAGTAAGTATATTGAGCCTTACTGATAATGACTCGGGCTCTAATCCTACCCGTGTCGCAAATCGTGCAGACATAAAAGAATGCGATGCACCAGAATCAAATAAAGCTGAAGCTGGAAAGGAGTTGACGAGAATAGTACCTGCCACTACCTCTTCTGGTGCCAATCCTTCCTCCACGGTCATCATCATGGCCTGACCATGCCCTCGGGGTGCTGGTCCCCTCTGCTGAAATCCTCGCTACCTATTCTGACTCAAGGCCTGGGCTTGAGTATACTGCTGGGGTTGTTGCTGCTGGAATACAAGGGACTGAGGCGGCAAGGGCCTCGGCAATGGATACTACGGCTGCTGGACAGGTACTGGTCCTCTCACCGAAGAGCTAGAAAGGTTGGACGAGAATGAACCACCCCTGTTCGGGCAGGATCCAACCCTATGGTCTGGTGCTCCACAAACCAGACACAATCCCTGTGCCCTGCGACATTCTGCCACCACATGGCCTGGCTTCCCACAATGAGAACATCCCACTGCGGAAGACTGCTTCTGCTTCTGCTGCTGCTGAGGGTGCGTCGGAGTGGAATGCTGAACCGACGTCACTGAGGCCGCTCGCCTCGGAACTCCAATAGTCAAGGCCCTGGCTGCCGGGGCTGGTGCTGAAGACTGATTCATCTGGCCGTGAGATCTCTTCCGACCCCCGGTCCTATCCACGATCCTCTGGGAGGTATACTCATGCCTCCGGGCTGCTCTCAAGACTGCATTAAAAGTCTGATGCTCAAACTGCTCAACCGCCAACAAGATCTCCAAGTGAAGCCCCTGCTGGAACCGCTGGGCTCTATCATACTCGGTTGCCACCAAGGTGGGAGCAAACTGACTAAGTCTGGAAAACTCGGCCGCATATCCGTCGACCGTTCTGCCTCCTTGTTTCAGATTTGTGAACCTCGTCTGTAGATCGTACCGAGCTACAGCATCAAAATACTTGGTCTGGAATCTCTCCCGGAATACTGCCCAAGCAATGGGGGCTGCTAATCCAACGGCCTGCGCTGCCCACCAACTGCGGGCAAGATCTAACAACTGCAGGCGCACCACGGCTACCTTCTCGTTCTCTGGAGTCCTGGTTGCTTCTAGAACCACTTCTGTGTCCTGAAGCCATGCATCTGCTGCGATAGCATCTTCACTACCGTCGAAGAATGGAGGGTTCAAGCGCTTGAAGCTGTTGGCCGCGCTGTTCCCTGGATGACTGCCTCTGATCAAAGCATCCGTCACTGCCTGTTGCAATGCATCTCCACGACGATCTTGGGAAGCTATCAAGGTCCTGACGAGTCCTACCAAAGTACCATCATCAGGTTCTACAGGTTGAACTGGCTGGACTGGTGGCTCTCCGCCAGAAGGCACGACTCTGGAGGCTACTCCGGAATGCTGGACTTGATCTCCGGGTTGCTGCTGGTCCGCGGGAGGTGCTCCGCCTTGCTGGTCGGTAGGACCACGAACAATGCCGCTGAAGAAGACGACATAGAGAACAATAAGGAAGGACCAGGACAGATCAACGATACAAGCATATGATCAGGACAAGAATCCAGGGATTTAGAAGATACGAGCAGAGATCAAGGACGAATACTGATTGAGACATCTATTCGGTAAACCCTCACATATCTTGATTTACAAGACCTGCATGGGCCACCACTTAAACCATGTCACGCCCCAGAACCAGAATACTGGAGAGCGGGGGCAGACATAGCCAGCTACGTATATTGAAGTGCAACCTACCTCGCTATACGGTCACGGCTGTCTAGATACATGAGGGTTTATCTACAAGCCAGCAGTCTCCTAAGGTCATGAACAAGCCTATTATCTCAATCACAAGCAAGTAAGTAAAAGTTACAAGATGTATGATCATTAAATATACAATAATAAGGCGTCCCAAATATTACATATTCAGCTGATCATGAAGCTAGTCGTTACAAAATGTCAGGACTAGCAAGAGTTTAGTCATACATGATCAACCCTAGGATCTGTTAATCATGTTACAGCCCGTAGGCAAACAGTAAGTAAGTGCAATCGAGCTAAACAGGTGCTCGTCGGCTAAACGCCTCAAAAAAATATTTTTACAATAAAGTGGGAGATCCAAAAATAAACCCACTCGTTGCCAGGGTTCCGTCTAGTGGCCACCATCTGGCTGGAAGGTCGGTAGATCCTCTGGAGCTGCTCCGAAATCTGGCCATACAAAACCAGCTGGGTCAGACCCCAGAAAGAGCAAGTGCCACAAAGGAGCTTCACTTAAGAACTAAAACCAGCAATCAGCACAGGAATATAAATAATATAATAAAAGACAGGAAATATAAATAACTGGTAAAACTGGAAATAAGAAAAACATGCCAGGATGATATACGACGAGATAACCATGGAACTATTCAGATAGCTAGGTTACAACCCGTAAACCAAACAAGGACCGGGGTTGTAACCCTTCGTCTGAACGGAGCTTGGTTTCTCACCATTTATCGAGAAAATAAATACAAGCATGCTGGTCATGTAACAGTTTGGAACAAGATCAGGGCAAGACTAGACTTGTTAGACTCCATCCAATCATTTCACGGCCAAGCAAGACCTACGGCTTGATACTTTAACTAACTAGGATTATCACAGTCCTAGTTACTAACAAGATGCAGCGAGATTGTTCCACAGCCACAAGCCCTGCAGACCATCCAGGTTACCCAGGTCGAAAGATTAGGGTTGAATTCAGGTGGGTACATCGTCCAGGAAACGCATGTACCCTTAAGTAGCTTGAAGGGTGCAACACATGACAGTATGCTGGAAATGTGCCCTACTCGACGGCAGGCTACAGATCCCAAGCGCACCCAGGTAACGGGATTGCCTGTAGCTGGGAAATCTCTTCATGACTAATGCATTAATCTAGTTATTAGCCTTAGTCCATTTCAATAGGTGCTCCTGACCGTGGTACTCAGGAGCCCCATCCTAGACATGATGCAAGACAGAACTGGATTTTTTTGTACAAGCACAACCACCCACGGTGTCCAGGAATATATTCTTGTCAGGTCATGTCATGTCAGGTAGCCGTCGCAACAGCTGTTCAAGATATAACATGTCAGGTGATCAGGTCAAGTATACTTTGTCAGGAGTGCGCCACGGCGGGCCACTATCAGGTTATGTTAGTCATGTCAGGAGTGCACCACTACGGGTCACTGTCGTGTCAGGCTCAATTATCAATTCCAAACATATCAAGTAAATTCATGATTATCAAGTTCAGGTCAAAAGGCGTAAGGATATAAAATGGGCGTAAAATATCTAAATAAATATCAATAAACAGGGCTATAGAAGATCCAGGATAAGGAAAATAAACCAAACTAACATGCTGATATAAGATCAAGCCTGCCAAAGGCCATACGCTCAAGTAGCATATGCTCAGGCTACAGGTCAGCGTACGCTCAAGCTAGCGTACGAAATGGTCTAGGGCACGCACACGCTAGCGTACACAATAGACAGCGTACGCCCAAGTCAGCGTACCGAATGGGTCAGCATACGCTCGAGCTAGCGTACGAAATAGTCTAGGGCACGCACACGCTAGCGTACACAATAGACAGCGTACGCCCAAGTCAGCGTACCGAATGGGTCAGCGTACGCTCGAGCTAGCGTACGCTCAAGGCAGCGTACGCTCAAGCTAGCGTACCAAAAGTCACGCACGCTCGAGTGTGCAAGTCACGCACGCTCAAGCTAGCGTACCAAAAGTATGCGTACGCTCAAAAGTCACGCTGGCAACAGTCAGCGTAACCAAGCTAGCGTACCAAAGACACGCTAGGCTAGCGTACGCTCAAAAGTCACGCTAGCAACAGTCAGCGTAACCAAGCTAGCGTACGCACGCTAAAGAGCAGCGTACCAAGGCTAGCGTACGCTCGCTAAAGAGCAGCGTACCAAGGCTAGCGTACGCTCGCTAAAGAGCAGCGTACCTCAGCGGCTTAAGCTAAAAAGCTAGCACACTGCTCACTGTCTTCTCCAAAATGGCAAGAATAGCAAGAACTCCAAGGGTTAAATCCAGGACTCCAAATGCTCATAACTCGGTCAAAACAAGTCCGAATCCAAGTTTCCAAAGGTCGAAATTGGGTAGAAGAAAATTTCCAACCTCATGGAACCATCAGAACTTGAAAACCAAGAAGTTAATAGATCAAAACCACCAAAAATCCGAAAATAGCAAAACTCTAGATCTACAAGAATCAAAGCCTTAAAATGGAAAATGACAAGTTCTAATGTGTCTTAGAATCATGAGAAGAAGCTAATGGAACCATAAAAAATGAGTTCTCTTGTGGAAGCAAGTTGCACTTGCCTAAGGGTTGGGGAGTTGTGGGGAGGAAGGAAGAAGAAGAAGAAGAAGAAGAAATAAATGAGAGTTATGGAGGAGAGAGAAGGTTGGTGGGGAAATAAATATCATGGGTTGGTGGTAGGTAGGGGGTTCACCTTGGTCCATGATGGACCAAGCAACCAGCCGGCCAAACCAAACCAACCCAAACCGAGAGTTTAAACCAAGCCAAGAAAACTAAACAAGGAACAATATAAGAAAATACGTACACGTATTTCCAAAATACGTAATACGAACCACAGGCATTACAACCAGCCAGCCCTAAAAATTAGGGTGCTGATTTTTAGGGGACAGAGTTCGGCCCGAACTCTGTGTGGAGGCAGAGTTCGGCCCGAACTCTGTCTCCAGAGCACAGAATGGGTCCAAGGGTCCAATGGGCTTATTTTGGATGTGGAGCTTTATGAATTTTGGATAGGTTATGGGTTGAGTCTCAAGAGCCCAGCATAACTCAGCTTACAATCATTCTAGACTCAAAAAATAAAAGTACAGACTCCAAAACGACTTGCATTTGCAAAGCTGAACTGTCATCTGGCTTGAGCTGGATGTAGTCGTCGTGTGTCATATTGAATTATCACAAGTATTATTTAGTCAATATTATCAATATTTGGTTGACTGTGACTTTATGTCAACAATCTCCCCTATATTGATAATTGACAAAATAATAATTGTATATTCAATATCCATACCTGGACACATGTAGCGACATCGCTCCCCCATAATTAGTGCCGAGCTTAAGAATAGCTCCCCCGTAAACAATGCTGTAAATCTTGTTGGCCTGTTGATAATATTCTTCCAAAAGCACATATAAACCAAACAGATAAACCAAACAGAATATACATATGACTCCCCCTTTTGGCATTTGGCAATATGAGATAGATAAAGAGTAACTGGCAAACACACGTAAAGGAGAAAAAACTGCATATAAAATAAGATAATGACCAAGAGTCATAATGACATGAAAAAAAACTGATAATAGAACTACCAAAGTCTCAAAAGCATAACTCATAATAAGTCTACTACATATCAAGTACATAAAAGTAACTAAAGCAGAATGCAAAAATCATAATCTAAGATCTCCAGTAGCAGCATCAAGTAGCAGTCCAAAACCATCATCGAGCACGAGAGGGCCCGGCGTCGTCCGATGGATCAGTAAAGGAGCGACGTGGGTCCACGAATGCCGCATCTGGATCCATGTAGCGACGGACCCAAGGATCATCAATACGAAAGCCCTCACGATCGGGATCTCGCTCCATAGGAGTGGGCATGGTAGGATGGCGAGACATGGAATACCGAATGTCATGCAGCGAGTTGCTGATAGCACTCATCTGTAATATGGTTCGATAATCCAGCTGAGTCCAACGATCGTCCTCCAAAGTGAAACGATCTCAGAGCATGGTCTGAAGAGACTCGAGAGTGGCAGAAGGGGGAGGAGGATCCTGTCCGAGAGGAGGGGTATCTAGCTCATCCTCAGAATGCTCAGACACGACCGGTGAGCCAATGGCCGCGTGAAGCCTCCTTGCCTTGGAGAGAAAGGCAGGGGCAGGTAAGAATGGACATTCATCAAGCGGTACATGGAACGTACGAAAGATCATAGGAAGGTATAATGCATAAACCAAGGATCTTGGTTTCTTCCTACAGTTGATCATCCAATCCATCATTGTGCGTGGAAGATTAAAGGGAACATGGAAGTGGAGATGGTATAAGGCCGAGATCTCAAAATAAGTGACTTCATCGGTAGAGCCCGCTTTGGGTAGAATGGTGTTGAAAATGATCCGGTGAAGTTCATAAAATAAGGTGTGAGGAATTTAGCCAAAAGCTTACGAGGACGTGTGTTAGGGCTACACAAGTCGTCCTTGAAGCTTTCAAGTAAAATTCCTTCAAGAAATTGGAAGGATCTTGCTTCAACAAGCTTTTCCCAAGAGTTAGGCTCTTGAAGCTCAAGATATTCGGCCAATTCAAAATCATCAAAGGAGATATCAACTCCCGCAACTCGTGAATAGATATGAGTGTCATCATGGGTCAAGTTGCAGTAAAACATTTGAATTGCACTACGATAAATGACTGAATTTGTAGTAACAAGTTCATCAAGGCAAAGGTCATAAAACAGTGCATCATATTGTGAGAATATGGTAAAGTTGATGGGGTGTCCCGCAAACACCGGACGTGTCCGAAAATCGCTAAACTAATCATTTGAAGCATCTAGCGATACAAAAATACGGTCGTCATAAGTGTTTAGATCATGGGGACGTGGAGGATTGAACAACGGATGGATTGGTGGTTGTTGTTCAATGGCCGGTGCAACGGGTGGTGCAACGGGCGGCTCAACGGAAGGAGGAGCATTCGACGAGGATGCGCCCTCGGTCCGAAGTCTCTTCCCACGATTGAGCAATTGTGGAGCCATAACACAATAGAAAGATGATAATGAAAGAAATTTGAGATATAGAAAAGTAAGGAATTATACCTTAAGTAAATGAAGGACAATGAAAGAGAATTGTAAAATAAGCCTTCTCCTTGAGTTTTGGGAAGAATGGAGCTCTAGAGAGGAGAAATTAGGGTTAGGGTTTAGAGAGTTTTGAGTTGGAGAAATGGAAAAGGTGGTAAGAAGGAAGAAGAAGGAAGAGAAACCGAAATTAAGGGGAGGGTTTCTCTTGGTCGGGTCAATTAATGACCATTGGATCAACAATATGATCAACGGCTGAGCCTGTTCCCGGTTCTGGAACAGGCAGGCCGAATTCGGCCCGAACTGTAGCTCCCCTTCCCGGAAAATTTTGAAATATTTTTTATTTTATTTATTTGATTTAAATGGGTATTATTAATAGTTAAATAGAGTCTTAGAGTATTGGTACCCTTTTCTAGGGCCAAATATGTTCACCAAGACTTGTTGGGTTGTTTTAGCGGGTTTTGGTATTATGGTGTTTATTTAGATGTAAAGATATATGTGTGTATGTATGTATACATATATATAATATATGTAGGTAAGTGTAGATGAATATGAATATATACGAATATATTTTTATATGTATAATTGTATATAAATAAATAATATAGGTGTGTATGGGTATATGGGTATTTATATATATATATATATATATATATATATATATATATATATATATATATATATATATATATATATATATATATATATATATATATATATATCTTATACAAAACACAAAGGTTTTTGAATCCTAGGGCTGACTGTGCCAAGATAAAGATTGGTTGGGATTTAATCTTGGTGAATCAACGGTGGTGGGATTTTATGAAGAATCCAAAGAGTGGGGTTTGCACCCATAATGGTTGTGGATGAGCATTATTGAGAGTGGGGTTTTATGGGGAATGAGCATTATTGAGAGTAGAATTTTATGGAGAATCCAAAAAGTGGAGTTTGCACTCATAATGGTTGTGGATGAGCATTATTGAGAGTGGGGTTTTATGGGGAATCCAAAGAAAATTTACATCCAGCAGTGGTTGGAATTTAATATTTTGATGGGGGCCTCATAATTATTATTGTTTGTTTAAAATTGGGGGTCCAAGATTTTGAGGGGAAATACCTTAAATGAACCATGCCCTATGGGCACGGGTTATGACTAGTATTATATAAATATGAATATGTGTGTATGTAAATATATAAATATATATATTCTGTGCGTATTTGTACGTATATATAAATATATTATATAGATATGTGTATTTGTACGTATATATATAGATAAATATATTACATAAATAGGTGTATTGGTATATATATATATATATATTATAAATAGGTGCACTACAAGAAAAAACCATTTTTACAATGTTGAAAAAATGTTGTAGAAGATCTTTTACAACGTTTAATATAAGGTTGTTATATCCAGGGTTGTAAAAAGGGGTATCTTCTAGAATGTTTGTCTGACCGTTGTAAAAATATTGTAGAAGTTTTTTCCACAACAATTTACAAACATTGTTGAAATTAATAAAATTTTACAAAAACCTTTCTACGATATTTTGCAAGTATTGTAAAAAATAATTTTTAAAACGTATTACAAGTGTTGTAAATATAATTTCAACAACGTTCTAGAACCGTGGTAAAAATAATATCTACCACGTTCAGTAACTGATGCACATAGTTTTTGTACAACAGTGTACAAATATTGTTAAAAAGGTTTATACAACTTATAACTAATGTTGTATATATATTTTATTCAATCATGTTTGCCAAACGTTGTAATTATAATATCAACAATAATTTAAAAGTATTGTAAATAAATTTTACAATGTTTATAAAAGTTGTGATAATGTTACAACAATTTTGAAACGTTGTTGATTATATTCCAATTTTAAAAAAAAATTATAAATAAAAATATATTAATTGCAATTATTATAAAATTATAACATTTTGATTATGTTCCTTCATATAACCAGAATGTGAACCCCTAAAACTGTAACATTTTGATTTGGACAGTACACTTAAAGTTTAGTACGATCATACAATAGATTTCTTAGCAGAGATGAATGATGAACAACGAAGATGTAAAAGAACATTGGATGAACAAAGTTCTAAAATCATATCCGATGATGGAGGTTCATTGAAATACAATAGTTCTATTTTAATATTTTTCTTGATCACAATTTTAAGTATAAAGGGGGGGTGGGCAACAATTATACAGAGCAAAGCGATCGAAAAAAATTGTGAGGACTTGTTCAACTTCTTTCCGAGCTCAGACTCGATTTCAGCCCAAGACATGGCTGGCTCTCCGCTATCTTGGTCGAGTCCTCAGGAGAATCTTTCACTTGCTATAGTGCCTTGGCATTGATGCTGGCAATGAAAAAATAGAAATGTTAGTCATGTGACATTAATGACAGCATGGTTTTATTTTACCCGACTAGGGTGAGTAACCTTACTGATCATCTCTTCTCAAGGACCATTTGAAATATTTTTCTCGCCATGGAAAGATCTGTTATCAAAGAAACACAACAAAATATAGTTCTTAGAAGGCATATGATAATTAGGCATTTCCAGCAACAGCCAAGATGTCACATGACAAGTACTAAAAAAACTTCTCTAACATTTAACATAGAGAGCATGTGCGAGGATAGAACCTTGTAGTAGAAGACTGCAAATTTCTCTACCAAAATACTAAATCCAATTTAACTAGGTTCTCTAGTGTCAACTTACTTAGAGAACTGTCATAGCGACAAATGTTAGAAGCCAAAGGATTCAAAGATCTCCCTGAAGATATGCAACAATTACTCATCATGAAGTAATTAATCAAGGAACACATAACATTTGTTTCTCTTTATAAAAACCAAACTAAAAAATTATATCCCACAAATCAATTGTGAAAATGATTTCCTTTCATATCAATAACCTGTTATATTCAAGTTTTCAACACATGCACTGCAAAATTATTAGTTGGTAATACTTACCATCAATTGACCCAACCTCTTGCAGGGATATCTTACATTTTGAAGCTTTTCCAGTATTCTGTTGCTTAACATTTTGGCTTGAGATATCTGTAAGTGAGTGCTCTAATATCCTCCCTATGCTCTTGTTCACTTTCCCCTTGAATAATCTTATCAACATCATCTTTTGTTTTGATAATTGACTTAACCTGCAAGAAGTTCTATCTTTAATATTTATAGTTGATATATGCAGGGAAAGGTTATGCCCCGTTGTTCTTATTTTCACTTATAATTTCCAATATTAGTACTACATAACTGTACACATCGGACTTCAAAAAGAAAAATCCTCCCATAGCATATTCAGGTGACATGTATCCACTGTATGGAACATCAAAATAAGAGCTTATTGAGTTTCAAACAAAGAACTATGCAACCACAAAAAGATTAGGAAGGATATTTACTTTGTACCAACAACTTTTCTCGTTTTAAAATCAGTGCCATCACCACCAAAAAGTCTCGCCATACCAAAATCTGAGATTTTGGGATTCATCGTCTTATCCAGTATAATAGTGCTAGCTTTGAGATCTCTATGAATAATTCTAAAATCTTGAGTCCCTATGAAAATTTGGTATCTTTTTCGCCAATCCAACACACACCTTTTTCTTTATCTGGAAGAGTGCAATCATAGGGGTGTTAATCGTATTTTTTTCCAATGAATTAGAATTACGATTCTACATATGGAGTGAAATATGTTAAAGTGAAAATGTATGGGTAGCTTCATAGAATGTGACACCCGCAAAGACATAGGATCAGATTGTGATAGGTTAATCGCAGTGATAACCTTCTAGAGACAAGAAAGATATATTTTGATAACATTTGAGAGAGCTTGTCAAGGTTAAGACAATAATATTATAGACAACACAAGGCCAATTTAGTTTTCTTATCCATCGGTCCAATGCACCAGGCTCATATCATGGACGAAAAATTAAAGAACCAGTTGTATGGTTGTTCACCGCCTCAATGCATTTCAAACCCTCACAACTAGCTAGCTATCTTATAGAAGCTAGATAATGCAAGCACCCAAAAATGTGAGGAGAGAGAGGTTTAATAGGATAAATTCACCCAAAAACATGAGGCAATGGAGAGGTTAAGCTGGTTAGAGGCAGGAATAGGGAATTTGATTACCAATGACTGATAAAGGCAGTGGGTTGACAAGAAAGGATGCATTAAGGACAACATCACTCCACAAATTATACATCGAAATATTTATTTGGTTTGCATGTGTACGTGCAATATGAAAAGAATGGCTCAGCATCATTTTGCTATCAGTTATGACACCCTCCAACAGGCATATCACCACTATCCTTGTATGGAACCATGATCATATCAATCTAAGAGAATTATCATGTTATTAAGTTGCACTCCAGAAAATAACTGAAAGAGGCAAGAGTATACCAAATAGGAAGAAATCCAAGCTTTTGTTGGGCATGTACTCATATATCAAGATTCTCTCCTCAGCTTGTATGCAGCATCCAAGAAGCTTGACAAGATTTATATTCTAAAGTTTGGCAATCACCATAACCTCATTCTTGAACTCATCAACGCCTTGCAGTGAAGTTCTACCAAGTTTCTTTAATGCTATCTCTTGGTTGTTGCCAAGCTTACCCTGTAAAATTTGGCATCCAACAATAAACATATATAACTAAAACTTTTCTTCCACCATGAGGTTTATAGGTCCTCACTCATTTGGATAATTAGAAGGATTTAGAGAAGTCATTTCATACTCAACCCATTACTTCAAGTATCTGAAGGTATTGCTGAATATCTATAACAACATTGCATGTACAAAAAATATAGGAAGATGGACTCAGAACATCAAGATTATATGTCATTGTTAAGTATTCTTCGGGTGTATGATTGGGATATGTTCGACAGTAGATATTAAATTAGTGGGAGTTTTTAGTTAGATATAAAGAGATTAAATGTTCTTGCAATACTTATAGATATTTTAACTGGTGTCTGGCTTTGCTCACTAATGCCTCGAATAAAATGGAGTTGCCAAGGGTAGTCAGCAGTTTCAGTACTGCTGAAACTTGAACGTGGTAACCACATGGTTTTGATGATTCAGAGAGAAAGGAAGAGCAATCTTTTCTAGAAGCAACAGGAAAGCTTAATTTACATTATTATAATTATTTTCTTACCTATGGGCAAGTGAGTTATGTAAGAAAAGGTGGAAGAATGCTGGATGTGACTGATTTCAGAGGTCTACTTGCGCTGATAGTGGATGCGATGCTTGGTAGAGTGTCTACCCATTATAAATACGTAAAATTACCTTATAGACAATAGCAAATCCACCTTGTCCAAGTGCGTTTTCATCCCTAAAGTAGTCAGTTACAGCTTCGATGGTTCCAAACTCAAATAAAGGAATGTTTAGATCTTCGTTGCTTTCATTTGATTTTCCATTGGAGAAGTTGGTGCCACATGAGATTAATACACAAACACATATGGATATTGTAAGTACAAAAGGAAAGTAATAATCCTAGAAAACTGTTCCATATACAATTATAAGATTTCAAAATCCGTTTGCCATACCCTTTCTCCTTTTCTTTATTTTCTTGAGGAAATAAGCCACCCAAGTAACAAGTACAACTAATCCAGAAAGTAGGGACGTTGCCAAGATAACCACCATTTTAACTTAACTCTTCTGCGATTGGGTAGATGAAACTGCATCACACCATTGTTGTGTCATAACAATTGTCAAATTCATTTATAAACTGCTACTCCTCCTAATTAATTGGAGGAGGAGAATTTATGAGCTGCTACCCCCTTCTAATTATTTGGATATATAATGAATTTCTTCTAGATCTTTGCTTTTTTAGACCATGGTAAATACTTAGCAAAGAACATCTTGGACAAGTACTCAATTTTTTTCTGGAATTGGTTTTGTATGTAAACTTTTTGTTTCTTGTGAATTGTGATAGATGATAAACAAAGGCTAGCAAGATGTTATTGGTGTCTTTTAGATAGCCATTGGCATGCAGATAGAAGAAGAACGGTGTCTAGTCCTATCTTTTAGTCGATACCTTAAACCTAAATATTTATAATTTTTGAAGCTGTGATAATGAGCATGACCAAATTGCATATATGACCATAATAATTTATCGAAGAAAACGATGTTGGAAACCATAGTAAAAAGTACTAATCAGAAACTTGAATTATGAATTAAGTGTTCCATAGCTTCCCATAGCATGAACAACTAACAACATATCCATGTTTGTAAAGTTAGACTAATTAGAGTTGCCTTCTCACTTGTTTGGAAAGCTGAAATTATCAATGAATTTGGATAGTTTTTAAACGACACAAATAAATATTGACCAAGCACCCAATACAAGGTAAAGAAACTTATATAAAGGCACTTCATGGAATGTGTTCTTCGCCTCCTCTCTAAAGCTACAACAATATAAAACTAACCAATGTTAGAGTGCAACTTACTGAACATGCACGCCCTAATATGCCATGATCGACTAGAAGATGGTGGAGACTTTCCAGCTACTGAATTGTCTTATCAAAGTAAATACAAATGACCACCACTATATTTGGCACTATATTGGCATCATGATTTCTAAATAATATAACACTTGTCCATGGCGTATATTCTTTCCACAAATGACCATTATTGTTCCTTCGGACCACCCTACCAATTATCGGATCTGTAGACAAAAATATGTGTAGAATTTTCGACTGTTACAAATGACGGAGAAAGAAAATTTCCTAAACCACAGGAAAAGAAGAAAAACAACTGAGGTGGTGGTAAATCATACCCTACTAATCCGAATCTCACGAGAAAATTATTAAGGAGAAAGTAGCTCAAATCCAATATTATTCAAAGATCAAATTCCGGAAATTGACGAGCAATAAGTCTGGACTTTGTTGTACAATATTATTCAACGAACAGATTCTAGAAATTGACGAGCACCAATAGAATGCTAACCTATTCTACACAATATTCCCCCAAATCTACCCCCCAAAAAAAAACCCCTAACAGAACCAAAATCAACTCCAAAATGCATAACCGATCGAAGAGAACCAAAATCAACTCCACAATGAATAATCGATCGAACAAATCTATGGATTCATAAATGATAAATAAAGAGAAAATCGTATCATTCACTTAAATCTTTCCACTTTTGACGATTCCACCAGGATTCTATCACAAACCCTAGATTAGATCAAAGATTGCAAATTTGGGTGGGATTTTGGCTTACTGAGTGCGAATCGAAGAGGCTCTGGAGGCGAAGGAAATAGGGGCACGGAAGGGGGTACCACTGCAGCGACTGTCGACTCTGGTAGGCACCATTGCTGCTTCTCCTTCTTCTTCTTAGGTTGCCTCTTTGTGGTGGAGAAGAAGATGTGGAAGATGAGGAGGAGAAGGAGGAGTATGGATTTAGGGATTCTCGTGTGCGGTTGTCTGTAGGAAAGAAAATAGGATTTGGCGAGCGGGTGAGATGAAGAGGAGAAGAAGGATGATGGGGGGAGATGAGAAGGAGAAGGAGAGAGAGAGAGAGAGTTTTTTTAAAGGGGGTAAAAAAAATTTGGGGGGAACGAAAAAAAAAAGCGGGCCAAGTCTATGAGAAATTTTTTATTTCAACTTTTTATGATGCTCAAGTATGCAATCAAACTTATTTTAAAAAATATTATTTTCAATAGAATTTTTTTTATGTTAGAAATATTGATACCATCTTATTTAATAAAAAAATTATTATTGCTATAGGATAGAATATTTTTATATTAGAAATGTTGATTACATCTTATTTAACAAAGAAAACATCCAACAAAATTTACTAAACCAAAATATTAATTTTTCAATAGGAAATCACTTAGGTGACAAAACTAATAATTTGAAGTAGTAAGATTTATCCAAAAATTAAAATTTACAGGTATAAGTTGATTTATTGTTAAAAAATTATATTTATTCAAATTTATTTGTAAGCATCAGCTTTAATAACCAAACATCACATTTACCTGACACTGCAAATATTTTATCAAAATATTCGATAATTTTACCCTAAAAAATATTATTTAAAAATCCACAACTCATACAAGAGTATTAGATTGAGGTATTATTTTTTTAATTGTGAATGCTATTTTGAAGGAAAGAATTACACATATGTGACAAGAAAATATTTATAAAAAAAAAATTAGAAACTAAGATATAATTCCATATGGAGATATATACAAATCTCTATGGTTCTAAGCTTTACCCACGCGACTTTGATTGGTCAAGGAAAGCAAAATGATTCTACTAGAGGGGAAGATAAAATTTTTGTATATTTTCATATGGATTATCAATATTTCTTGATATTTCTGGATATTTCCAATGGGTTATGGAGCTATTATACAATAAAAGTTTTACAAGGATTTTGGACGCAACTTTAAAATACAACAAAATGTGTGTATAAAATTTTTAATTTTAATATAATTTGACCACGATTCCAACATTGGATCCTACCCATTAAACAAATATAAATATTCCAACCGAATAAATCGAATTGATTATTCGGTTCAGTTTCGATTTTGGCAAATTTGGTTCAGTTTCAGTTTTGGATTATTAGAAATTTTATTTATTCTGTTGTGACTATTTCGGTTCGGTAAAACCGAATAAACAGAACGCTCACCTTTAGTAACAAGCACATTGCCTAATGAATAATGTATTGTATCATGTTGGGTCGGCTGGGGGATAGAATAACCAGTCTATTGCAAAAACAAATAATATCATGTCTACTATTTTTTTTTTGTTATTTTTAAAAAATTCATGATATTATTGATTCACTTATAAGATCTTAAAAGGAACTCAAAAACGGAATTGAGCAAACTGATATAACTGAACATTACTTCCGCTGTATAATTTCACGAAAATAGGTTGGTCTCATGCTTTCAGGAGAGCAATCAGCTACTTCAATACTTAGTATTCTAAGAAGAAAGTTGATAATATCAATCAAGGACGTCGGTGTTTGGCAAAGATCGAACAACGCTTAGGCTGGTCAAGATGGATTATCCCTCCACCTTAGACTTGAAATCTTTTACACCTATAATTTTGCAGTATCGGCCGATATAGATACGAATACCGATATGGATTGGCTAATCCTAATCTGAAATCGTTGCTACCGATACTAACCAATGCCGATGTTGGGGATCTTTTTCTCAGTTAATTCAACAAAGATAGTTGAACAAAAAAGAGCAATCATCAAGGGTGTAAAAGCAAAATAAGTTGTAAAAGCATGTAAATGAAGAAGATATAAAAATAGTTAGAAAAAGGTATCATATTGGCCCATGACCAATTTTATAATATTACTGCACAAAGTTGAATCTACCAGAATTTGATATCAATTTTTGAAAATTTGTAATGTATGCATAAAAAAGTAAAAATTAGTTACTTATAAGGGTGTATTAATCAATTTTAATGATTAATAAAAATTAGTTAATGTTAATCTATGCATAAAATTATAAAATCTAATGTGTGTTTGATTGGATTTTTTTTCTAATGAAAATTATATTACAAATTTTCTACCAATTGTAGTGTTTGATATCTTATATTTTACATGGAATTATAAATTATTTTCTAAAAAACTATCATTTTTTATATTTTTCTCCAAAATGGTGGAAAATGAACCTTGTCCAACACATAGGAAAATATTATTTTCCATAGAAAATGATATGTTTTTTGTCGAAAATAATGACATTCAAACACCAAATTAATTTTTCCATAAGAAAATTTGAAAATTCCATGGAGTTGTTTCCTAGGAAAATAAGTCCGTGGAATTAACTTATTTCCCGTCTTGCAATCAAACGAACAATAGTGTTAGGAGTTACACCATATGCTTGTATTTCTATTACTTACACCTCAAAAAAT
This sequence comes from Iris pallida, assembly GCA_029216955.1. Taxonomy (NCBI): domain Eukaryota; kingdom Viridiplantae; phylum Streptophyta; class Magnoliopsida; order Asparagales; family Iridaceae; genus Iris; species Iris pallida. The sequence continues at coordinate 16,163,381 of JANAVB010013398.1, forward strand.
TCGGTTAATCTCTTTGTACCATTAATTATGTCTCACAAAATATCCACCATTTAGTTACGCAATTTGATGCAACATAACTCTAAAAGAACAACACAGGAATCCACCAGAGAAATTGACTGAATATCCAAGAGATTTTCTTAATAAAAAGTCTGCAAATTCTGCCAACGTCCTTTGTTCAATTTGTTCAATCATATATTCTAAATCACAATTTTTGTCAAGTATTACGGGTCATGACTCGAACCCACTAACAAAATTAAATTCAATCCATAGTCAACAATTCACAATATATCTCGTATTCCCTCCAATAACCAATGAAATCATGTAAAAAATAGAGGAATAATGTGTAATATATGTTTTGTACATTTAAGTACGTTTACAATATTTTTTATCGATTGGGAATTTTGGATCGATGTAAAATATTAATTATCAAATATTTTAGGTTAATGAATATGGGACCAATAATCGATTTAAATTTCAAATGAGTAATATTGATGCTTAAATCTTTATTTTGTATTAAAATTAACAAAAAAAAATCAAATTAGACATTGAACTTTGTAACGGCCATATATAAGTTATTGTGAGATCAACATGTTGCAACAATTATTTATTCTTTCAGCAATGGTCATAATCGTTGTCGTTTAAAAAAAATTGCAACTAATCGCACAAAATCGTTGCATAATCATTACAAATAAAAAGCCCACTCGGAACAGGTTAAAAAAAGCGTTACACAACTGTTGCTAACAGAGGACCTTTTTATAAGGCTTTATGTAAGTGTTGCAAATAGTAACAAATTTGCAACAATTATTTAAAACCCTTGCATAATCATTGCAAATTCAGCCCACTCTGACAACACTTCCATAAAACCGTTGCTTGACCATTGTAAAAAAGAAAAACTTTTAGCAAAAATTTATGAACCATTGTAAAATGTGTATTAGGTCACGGTTAATCTCTAGCTTTGCAAATATATTTAATTTGTAAACCGTTATGTCAGCCTTTACTAAACTGTTGCAAATTATAGTTCCAGCAACACACATATAACCATTGCACTAAAACCGTTGTGAAATAGGGGTATTTTTTGTAGTGTGCATAGTCAGCAAATAAATCTAAGCGAAAGACAACCCTTAGGCTAGTCAAGTGGGGATCATACCTCCACCTTAGACTTGAAAGCTTTTAACCTATAATTTATAGTGTAGGTCGATACCGATACGATACGGCCGATACCGATATATTTTGACTTTTCCATATCCGATATTGTCGCTACCGATATTAACTGATACCGATGTTGGGAGTCTCTTTCCCAGTCAATTCAACAAAGATAATTGAACAAAAAAGACCAATCATCAAGGGTGTAAAAGCATAGTAAGTTGTAAAAGCATATAAATGAGGAAAACTTATTATCAATGGTTAAGCTTTAGAAATTCTAATAGTTGTTAGATATTTTTAATGATTCATTAATTGCATATATGACATAATCTAAGGTAAAGCAGCATTTTAAAGAGAAAAATAGAGTTTGAGAAGTCATGATTTTTATAAGAATGAAGATAAGCTATTATATTAGGTTTGTCTTTCGAAGCCTTGGAGGGATGGGTTTCAGCACATGACATATCCATTTAATCATGAGATGCTACCAAGTGAGGTATCGACCTAATAGGACCAACATTTTAAATAATATCATCCTATAAATATTTTAAATATAGACTTACAATATTGTTTAAACATTGTGAAATACACATCTTTTACAATATTTTTTAAAGGTTGTTAAATATAACCATTTTACAATGTTTCTTAAACATTGTAAAATGATATGACATACACAACGTTTATATAAAGTGGTAAAATAAAATTAATTTTACAACATCAAACAAACATTGTAAAATATAAAAAATTGTAACATTTGATAAACGTTGTTGAACATGACGTTTTTACAATATTTTAAGTACATTGTCAAAATAAATAACTTTGACAACTTTAAATAAATGTTGCCAAAATTAATAAATATTACAATGTTAATAAAATGTTGTTCAAGACAGTCGTACACAACTTTTGTGAATGACCATTGTAGAAGGCTTAACGTTTGAATATAAAACGTTGTTTGTACATGTATTTTACAACGTTTTTACTATAAAGATTGTAGAAGACCCCCTTTTTAATAACGTTTTTAGGAAGTGTTGTAGATGGAACGTTGTAAAAGGGGTTTTTTCTTGTAGTGGTGTATCTTTATATATAAATATATATTATATATATATGTACGTATGTGTATATATATACATGTATAAAGTATATATACATGTATGTGTGTATAGATATAAATATATGAATATATATAGATATATATATTATATATATTAATTACTAGAATAAAAGAATAAGAAATACTATAACAAATAAACCAAATTCGAGCCCAGCCCTACCAATGGGCCGAGTCCAAAACAGCATCTCCCCAGCCCATTTGAACTGAGAACACAACAGTGTTCAAACCAGAGCCTAGCTAAATGGTTTTCCAAGCAAAACCCCTCAATATCCAACACAGGCCCAAGCCCCGAGCAAACCTAAGCCAGGCCGAACTCTCCACCCGAACTCCCCAAGCCGATCCCCTGATTACAGCGAGTATATACATAACACAGAGCGAGAGTTCTCTCTCGAAAAAGTTCAAAACCCTAACCAACACCCTGGCGACCCTCTGGCGCCGCCCCACGCGGCCAATGGCCGGCCACGAGCGCCGGAAATCGGCCGCACGCACGTACATGCGCATGCGGAACCAGCGACAGCAGCCCAACCCCCTCTACTTCGAGGTACGTTTTCTCCATGTACGTTCAACGAAGTTCGACCTGTAAATTTCTATGGATAGCTGGGTTAACCCTCCATCAACCCCTTCAAGTATATTTGTTTGGTTTCCCCTAGATAAATTATAGAAATTCTCGAAACTTCGAGAAAAACTAGCAAGGAACAGAGTATCAAAACTGTTCTGGAACCCGACTTGGAGGCCGTTTTCACATCAAATCGTGCGCCGTCTCGAGAAGTTACCAACATGGAACTTAATAACAACATATACATGAGTAAAACCTTTCTTTTACTTTGTTTTTATTTGCTGTGATGTAAAAGTTATCGACCCGACAACTTGAGAGAAAATCTGATTTCAAAACTTGAAAAATTGATCCACACGACGTGCGTCACGCCAATCCGGACGACGTGGTCGCATACCAAAAGGATCGAAAGCTGCGAAACGACTTTGTGGTCGTGTGGGCTTTGACGGAATTCAAATTGGTTGCGTGTGCGCGACGAATTTGATACGTATCCGTCGAAATTTCCCGTATCGTACACTTTGCAAATTCTCCAATTACTTTGTGCATGCTTGTCAGATCGAGACGAAACTTATGCCAACAGGACCGTATCATTTTTCTGGTCCTGTATGCCAAGTTTGGTCCAATTCTGAGATAGTTGAATCCGACGTCGTTTTGCGGACCCCACGGTCCCACTCAACGGGCGATTTTGTGCACGATCCGCCGGAATCCAACTTTGGACATACGGTTGGGTTCGTAGCAGAAAACTGGATCCGTAGACATGTAGTTTGACAACTTTAGATACGTTGACTCTGGCACGTTTTTCGGTGCAAAGCGGGTCCAACGGCGGACATCGTTTTGGCCCAAAATTACCGTTTTGCCCCGGTGTCCAGAATTGGACTTAAGGACAGGCAATCCTAGCTAATTGGACTATTCTGAGATCATTGGTATTGTCTATTTCAGCTTTCGGAGACTGTTGTACGGGTTTTGACTATTGTGGCATTTTGAGTGATTTGGATCGTCGGTTTCACCAGCACAGGACCACAGGCGAGTACAGTTTATTGTCTGCATTTCGATATTGATTTTTACTATATTTCATTGATTGGCCATTGGTTATGTGATTATTTTCTATTAAAATTTGTTGAGTCGGGAATGAGAAGTACCAACGATGTGTGATCTGACCTTAGACAGTGTAGACAGTGATTCATTATTTCTTGTAGACAGTGTAGATAGTAATTTATTTATTTCTTGTAGACAGTGTAGACAGTAATTTATTTATTGCAAAGTAGACAGTGTAGACCATGATTATTACTGTATTTTAATTGTGTAGATCATGATTATTATTTTGTAGACAGTGTTTCTTTATTGCAATATTTTCTGTAGACAGTGTAACTTAGACAATGTAGACAGTGTAACTTAGACAGTATAGACAGTGTAACTTAGACAGTGTAGACAGTGTAACTTTAGACAGTGTAGACAGTGTCGCATAATTGTCCCGAGACCGATCACATATCAAAGGTACTTCTAGCAGTTGGGGAAAGTCTGTTGTGTCTATTTATTTACTATTGGTTTTTTTGTATTTTCTGTTTATTTTCAAAACTCATAATTGATGTCTAACCTTTGTTTTATAGTCATCTTCTTTATTTGAAATTGCATTTAGTGAATTGTGCTCGTTCCATTCCTGACTGGAAACCAACATTTTCAGGTTAGCCGCGGATTCACTTAGCTTGGGGAGTGACGAGAATACTTACGGACAAAGCCTAGAGACTAGCTAGATAGTTGAGTTGTAGTCATTCATTGAATTGTACAAGTTTATATTCTTCACAAATGTAAAACTTGTGATCATTATAAGTTAAATTAGTTTCTGTGAATGAGCATTGGATTATTTGTGATTTTGATCTTCATGGTCGTGACAGCGTTCTACCGCCGACACTGCGGCGTAGGCTGGCTTGGACACGTCTCGTATCCGTTTAAAAAAAAATGGGTGCGGGTCGTGACAAGTTTTTGTGGTGGCCCATGCAGGTCCGTCTTCGCAAATCATACGAACTCGTGATAGTACTTAAGTTAGTTGTACTATTGCGAGCCTGCGACTAGAACATGCTCATTCACGAACAAGAATTAGTTTAATTTAAAAAAATGACTAGGATTAGGAGTCCCTTATACAAATTACCGATGGGTAGTTTAGGCCATACAATTTAGGGCGAATGTTATAGATTTTGATAGTTTGTCAGATCCCCATAGGTACACTATTACCTCATGATAGGGCGTTATGATCCAATGTGGATGGATTATTCACTTGGTGTGGCAGAGCTTCCTAGAAGTAATGGCCTAACCTAGACGAATTATTCAACTCATTCTCCTTGCCTCTTTAGATATTATCCTCACATCTTATTCCAAATTGCCTAATTAGTTCCTATTTTGCCTTAAGAATTATTATTTCTATATATTTTCTGATTATGTTATCCATATACGAACCTCGAGTTAGTTCCGATTCAAGTTTTTCCCCAATGGTTGAATACACATGAAATAGATGTTAGAGTGTTCGTATCTCCTTGTCTTCAGTTATTTCCTCCATGTTTAATCTTTTGTAGGGGTTATGACTGATAGGACAAATATTTACGCTGTGTCATGGTCAACTTGTTTGAATATCTAGAAGCTCAGGAATTTTTTTGCAGATATAGTTAAAGAAATATTAGTTAACTCATAATGGCAGGACAGCAGCGCACTGTCGCCATTTATTTGAATTATGGATTCACTGCGGCCAGCAGTGCACTGGCGAGACACGACCCCTAGAGTTGAGATGAGATTAGAAAAATATCGGTTATAGAATTTGCTAGATATATGACTAGTGCTCCACTCTTGATCGTAGTTGTCCTTGAGTCAATATTGGATAGAGTTCAGTAGTGTTCGATTTTGTATCATGTTGAGTTACGAAACCAAGGGTTTACCACAGCCAGAGTATACGGGCGTGGCGTAATCCGCGGTGTAATGATTTCAAACATGATTACAAGTTTGGGATACCATAAAGGATAGGATAGTGCCCTGTATGTTCTATAAGATCCGAAGCCAGTAGAAGTAGAAGTTCTGTAAGTTGAGTAGCATGTCTCCTAACCCAGCATTATGTGGTCCTTGTGATCTATTGACGAGATAATTGACCGACACTAATAAGTTACCAAAAATATAGAATCCAGAGTTCCATAACCCATTAGTTGACCAAGACCTTATGGACAGGAAGATTTTAGAAAGATTGTATAAGCAAGGACACCAGGTAAGTTTTGATTCTCTCTAAACTCGAACTATTTGTGCATTCCTTCAAAAATCTCGCATACTTGTATTTCGACTATCTTGACCAATGCTGCTACACAGCCTAGTTTTGCAAGCTCACTCTGTTCTCGAGCTTGATTCAAGACATATGTTTAGTGGGGACGCCTGCTAACATATTGTCTAATCAGAATTATTGTATCACGGTCTGATCAACCATGATGCATTTGGTTTGCTCTTCGTTTAATTTCACTACGTGGATGGAGATATATAGGTATCTAGGCTCTCATCCGCGACTACTTGATAATTCCTCTTGAATTATATGTTCGTCCTTGAATCACGAAATTGTATTCAGTAACATCTCCCTTGAATTCTTATTGTTTTTGTCTTTCACCGATTTGGAAGGACGAAAGCTCATGATGGTAGAGAGATACAGAGTATTTCCATGGCAATGATAATGATAGGCACAAGTGTAGCTACCATCGGCCAGTCATGTGTTTGGGTTACTCGTTCTCCCATCAACCCACAAACTACTGTTGAGACTTTTGAGCCATCTGAATTTGAGAATGATTAGGGTTTTACCCTTAGTCAGAACTCCAATCTAGGAGACTATCTATTCTCAAGAAACCAAACGTCGTGAGCTTCTAATCATTGCCAGAAGTTTGCCTTAACTAGAAACTCTTGAGCCTTAACCCAACCCTTCCTCGACCAAAGCCTACAGTTAATGAGTGGACAAGGGAAAGGACAATCATTTATCGTAACTATGGTAGACACTCATCCCGAGAGTGGTTTCCAACCAGTGTTGCTCTAGTTATGTAAATTTTATTATTAAGACCTAACTAGTGTTGGAACACCACAGTCACTAGTTTGGCCAATACCATAGCATAAATATCCTGTCATATTATGATCTACCAGTGGTCAATAGCAATGCATGATCACTACAACCCTTGTGACCATAGTCTGGCAGGCTTGACACAAATAGAATTTCTTGACTCAGTTGTTAGAAATCTTTTCTTATGTTGTACCTTGGAGTTGGTTACCCCATCGGAAACTCTCATATATTGTGGACGAGTGGATCATTCTATTTTATTGACCATGTGTCATTGCACACGCACTCGTTTTCTAAATATTGAAGAACGACCCTTGACTTGACTTATATCTACCGTACCCCGATACGTCGTGCCTCATTCTTTATCGACAAGAGTCGAGGTACAGTATTCGAACTATGGAAACCCTCTAACCTCAATATTCCTATAGGATGACAATTAGTGTCTCATGGACTTCCACTTTCCATTTAGATCATTCTGTGCACCCAGCCGTGTCATTAATATTCAGAGCACGAGACTAGCTGTTACCTTCCAACAGATTTCATATGCGAGATCTAGACGAGTCCACCTTTATCTAGGTATATCATGTCCCACTCAAACTCGTTTCTTTGTACTATATTTTCATGGTACGACTTTCAGGACAAAAGGATTAGCTATAACCCCTACCATAATACCGGTATGCTTCCGACTTTCATTAGAGCTTCAACTTCGTCTCGAACCTTTCGACCTAATATATGGTGGTGATATACTCGAAGCCACTACGCATATTGTCATTAGTGTGCCCCTCATTAGTGTCTTCTCGTGTTACTTAAACACAAAAGTCACGAAAGCCGCATCTTCAGGGTTTACAAAACCTATTTAACCAATCAGACTGCCCTACTAGCTCAACCCTTTGAGTGAAAACCTATTCTAGGTTACCCTAACCTAATAGGAATAATTTTACTATCGAGATCTTGTCCAGTCCATATAGATTGAATTCCCGGGTTCATCCAACCAACGATTGATGTCCAAACACAGAACCCAGTAAAACCATCCATGCATACCACCATATTGGGACTATAAAAACTGAACTATTTGAGATAGGTCCCTATACCTATGATGTAGTAGTCTTCACTCTTAGAATGTGAGGTCATTTGTAATCCTTAATCCATCCACCTGGAAGTTACGATACGATCTTGCATTGCATTTACATCCCTTGCTTATGTGTTTAAATAACCACGGAAAAGATCACAATCTTGATTTTCCAGATTCCGTTCTATTATGGAAACTGTTTAGAATTTCGAGAACGGAACTTCTGTAGTGTACGGATTGCAGGCCACTCTAAGAAACGAAGGGTTCTTCGAATTAGCGAATGACTGGACTAGAGTAGCCCTCTAGCAATTAAGTCAATGGTTCATAGATTTTCTTTCTGTCCGCATCATTGGATATTCTCTACCACACTTGAAATTTCATATCTACTCTCTATTGTTCGTCCCTATCTGTCCTTCCTATTATAGAATGACGAATGGTCGTACTTATTAGAATTTACCAATATTTCTTAGCTACTTGTGTAAATTGGTTGTTTGTTATATTTTGGGTTATTGATAGATATGAGGATTATAGATGCCATAAGCAATAGATAACTATTACTAGCAATTTAGCAATTAGTTGGAAGATTATAAAGTTTTAGAGACAGGAGATTTGAGGGAGTAGCGTGACCAAAGGTGGGTAGAAGTTCTCAAGTATTCGAGTTTATAAAATATTTTGAGAAATGAAATTTGAGGATATTGAGGTAATAGTAGACTTTGATAGTTATGACTTAGAATTTCGAGGACGAAATTATTTTTAAGGTGGGTAGATTTGTAGCTCCCCTTCCCGAAAAATTTTGAAATATTTTTTATTTTATTTATTTGATTTAAATGGGTATTATTAATAGTTAAATAGAGTCTTAGAGTATTGGTACCCTTTCTAGGGCCAAATATGTTCACCAAGACTTGTTGGGTTGTTTTAGCGGGTTTTGTATTATGGTGTTTATTTAGATGTAAAGATATATGTGTGTATGTATGTATACATATATATAATATATGTAGGTAAGTGTAGATGAATATGAATATATAAGAATATATTTTTATATGTATAATTGTATATAAATAAATAATATAGGTGTGTATGGGTATATGGGTATATATATATATATATATATATATATATATATATATATATATATATATATATATATATATAATATATATATATATATATATATATATATATATATATATATATATATATATATATATATATATATTATATAAATATGAATATGTGTGTATGTAAATATATAAATATATATATTCTGTGCGTATTTGTACGTATATATAAATATATTATATAGATATGCGTATTTGTACGTATATATATAGATAAATATATTACATAAAAAAAAAAAAAAAGGTGTATTGGTATATATATATATATATATATATATATATATATATATATATATATATATATATATATATATATATATATTATAAATAGGTGTATCTTTATATATAAATATATATTATATATATGTACGTATGTGTATATATATACATGTATAAAGTATATATACATATATGTGTGTATAGATATAAATATATGAATATATATAGATATATATATATTATATATATTAATTACTAGAATAAAAGAATAAGGAATACTATAACAAATAAACCAAATTCGAGCCCAGCCCTACCAATGGGCCGAGTCCAAAACAGCATCTCCCCAGCCCATTTGAACTGAGAACACAGCAGTGTTCAAACCAGAGCCTAGCTAAATGGTTTTCCAAGCAAAACCCCTCAATATCCAACACAGGCCCAAGCCCCGAGCTCCCCAAACCGAGCAAACCCAAGCCAGGCCGAACTCTCCACCCGAACTCCCCAAGCCGATCCCCTGATTACAGCGAGTATATACATAAACACAGAGCGAGAGTTCTCTCTCGAAAAAGTTTGAAACCCTAACCAACACCCTGGTGACCCTCTGGCGCCGCCCCACGCGGCCAATGGCCGGCCACGAGCGCCGAAAATCGGCCGCACGCACGTACATGCGCGTGCGGAACCAGCGACAGCAGCCCAACCCCCTCTACTTCGAGGTACGTTTTCTCTACGTACGTTCAACGAAAGTTCGACCTGTAAATTTCTATGTATAGCTGGGTTAACCCTCCATCAACCCCTTCAAGTATATTTGTTTGGTTTCCCCTAGATAAATTATAGAAATTCTCGAAACTTCGGGAAAAACCAGTAAGGAACAGAGTATCAAAACTATTCTGGACCTGTATGCCAAGTTTGGTCCAATTCTGAGACAGTTGAATTCGACGTCGTTTTGCGGACCCCACGGTCCCACTCTACGGGCGATTTTGTGCACGATCCGCCGGAATCCAACTTTGGACATACGGTTGGGTTCGTAGCAGAAAATTGGATCCATAGACATGTAATTTGATGACTTTAGAGACCGTTGACTCTGGCACGTTTTTCGGTGCAAAGCGGGTCCAACGGCGGACATCGTTTTGGCCCGAAATTACCGTTTTGCCCCGGTATCCAGAATTGGACTTAAGGACAGGCAATCCTAGCTAATTGGACTATTATGAGATCATTGGTATTGTCTATTTCAGCTTTTGGGGACTGTTGTACGGGTTTTGACTATTGTGGCATTTTGAGTGATTTGGATCGTCGGTTTCACCAGCACAGGACCACAGGCGAGTACAATTTATTGTCTGCATTTCGATATTAATTTTTACTATATTTCATTGATTGGCCATTGGTTATATGATTATTTTCTATTAAAAATTGTTGAGTCGGAAATGAGAAGTACCAACGATGTGTGATCTGACCTTAGACAGTGTAGACAGTGTAGACAGTGATTCATTATTTCTTGTAGACAGTGTAGACAGTGATTTATTTATTTCTTGTAGACAGTGTAGACAATAATTTATTTATTGCAAAGTAGACAATGTAGACCATGATTATTACTGCATTTTAATTGTGTAGATCATGATTATTATTTTATAGACAGTGTTTCTTTATTGCAATATTTTCTGTAGACAGTATAACTTAGACAGTGTAGACAGTGTAACTTAGACAGTGTAGACAGTGTAACTTAGACAGTGTAGACAGTGTAACTTTAGACAATGTAGACAGTGTCGCATAATTGTCCCGAGACCGATCACATATCAAAGGTACTTCTAGCAGTTGGAGAAAGTCTGTTGTGTTTATTTATTTACTATTGGTTTTTTTGTATTTTCTGTTTATTTTCAAAACTCATAATTGATGTCTAACCTTTATTTTATAGTCATCTTCTTTATTTGAAATTGCATTCAGTGAATTGTGCTCGTTCCATTCCTGACTGGAAACCAACATTTTCAGGTTAGCCGCGGATTCACTTAGCTTGGGGAGTGACGAGAATACTTACGGACAAAGCCTAGAGACTAGCTAGATAGTTGAGTTGTAGTCATTCATTGAATTGTACAAGTTTATATTCTTCACAAATGTAAAACTTGTGATCATTGTAAGTTAAATTAGTTTCTGTGAATGAGCATTGGATTATTTATGATTTTGATCTTCATGGCCGTGACAGCGTTCTACCGCCGATACTGCGGCGTAGGCTGGCTTGGACACGTCTCGTATCCGTTTAAAAAAAAATGGGTGCTGGTCGTGACACGAACTCTGGTAGGGGCAGAGTTCGGCCCGAATTCCAGATCCTAGTCACAGAATAGAAATTAGACAGAAATTGAAAAATATTGGTTAAGTAAATGAAAACCAATATAAGTCATGAATATAAATATAGAAGAGATTCAATAAGTAAATAAGAGGCAACAGATAGTGAGGTTAAAGTAGCAATATGAAGGTTGAAAAATTAGTATTTCAGCAAGTGATAAATAAAAATGAACCGTATAATAAACAAGGAATTATATCATAATTCAATATTTTGAAGCTTCTATGGGTTAGCTGTAGGGGCCGGATCCCAGCTAGTGGTAGTCCTGAGGACTAGTGCACCGTGTCGCTTAGGCTTTTACGCCTTGTTGTCAGAAGGACCCTTTCGGCTTGTACCCATAGCAAGTTCATCATAAGAGAATCATCATATATTCGATATTTACGCAGGTTTATTTCAATTTATAACAGCTTCATCTAAAATTCCAAGTTCACGACAAAGAAAATTGAAGCGCTCTTCGGATAATGGTTTGGTGAAGAAGTCTGCTAACTGATGATCAGTGTCAATTAATTCTAAGTTAATCGTACCATTTTGCTGATGATCACGCAAAAAGTGGTGTCGTATTTCAATGTGCTTCGTGCGTGAGTGACAGATGGGATTCTTAGTAAGATTTATTGCGCTAGTATTGTCACAAAAGATTGGAATATGCATGAAAGATAAATTATAGTCTTCAAGGGTTTGCTTCATCCACAGAATTTATGCACAACAATGCCCAGCTGCGATGTATTCAGCTTCTGTTGTGGATAGTACGACAGAATTCTGCTTCTTGCTAAACCAAGAGACTAAAGCCTTTTCTAATAAATGACATGTACCGCTTGTACTTTTACGGTCGACCTTGCATCCAGCGAAGTCAGCATCAGAGTAACCAATGAGGTCAAATGATATTGACTTGGGATACCATAGGCCCACTGTAACCGTACCCTTAAGGTATCGAAAGATACGCTTAACCGCGGTCATGTGTGATTCCTTAGGATTTGCTTGATATCTAGCACACAGGCAAACGCTAAATATTATATCAGGGCGACTAGCAGTAAGATAGAGTAAACTGCCTATCATACCTCGATACTTACGTTAGTCTACGGGTTTGCCGCTATCATCTGGTTCAAGTTTGGTTGAAGTAGCCATTGGAGTGCTGATTGGTTTGACGTTGTCAAGTTCGAATTTCTTCAGCATGTCCTTTGTATACTTCGATTGACAGATGAAAGTTCCATTTGATATTTGTTTGACTTGCAACCCAAGAAAGTAGTTGAGCTCCCCCATCATGCTCATCTCAAACTCGGTCTGCATACACTTGGCAAAATCTTGACAAAGGGTTTCATCAGTAGAACCAAAAATAATATCATCTACATATATTTGTACTAAAAGAATAGTGTCTTTGAAAGATTTTATGAAAAGTGTGGTGTCAATTTTCCCTTTTGAAAAACCTTTCTCAAGCAAGAAAGTGCTTAGCCGTTCATACCAAGCCCTAGGTGCTTGTTTGAGGCCATACAGCACTTTCTTTAGCTTGAACACGTGGTCGGGAAATTTGTGATTTTCAAAGCCAGGGGGTTGTTTTACATAAACTTCCTCCTTAATAAATCCATTCAAGAAAGCACTTTTAACATCCATTTGAAATAATTTGAAAATTTGAAAATTTGCAAATGCACAAAGCATCCGAATGGATTCTAATCTAGCAACAGGAGCATACGTCTCATCGTAGTCGATACCTTCCTCATAGTTGTATCCTTGGGCTACTAGACGAGCTTTGTTGCGTGTGACTGAACCATCTTCATTCACTTTGTTTCTAAAAACCCATTTAGTACCAATAATCGAGTGATTAGCCGGTCTAGGAACGAGTTCCCATACTTGGCTCCTCTCGAATTGGTTAAGTTCTTCTTGCATAGCAGAAATCCAAATTCATCATTGAAAGCTTCTAAAAATATTTTTCGGCTCAATTTGTGAAATAAAGGCAGTGCTAGCAATAGAGTCTCTTAATGATGATTTAGTAGTTACTGCACGTGAAACCTCGTCGATTACCAAATTTTTTGGATGTGATGGCTTGAAAGAAAATTTCTTTGGCAAGCCCTCCAGAGAATTAGTTTCGGTTGTGGTGTTCATTGGAGTAGACGTTGATGGCTCAACATCATCATCAAGAGTAGCTGTTGTACTGTTATCTTCATCAAAAGTCATATTTGTAGACTCTTCCACAATTAATGAGCATTTGTTAAAAACTCTATATCCCTTGCTCTTGGCAGCATAGCCAAGGAAAATACCATCGTCAGCTTTGGCATCAAATTTGCCTAAGTTGTCTTTGGTATTAAGGATAAAACATCTACAGCCAAAAACTCTAAAATAAGAAACATTTGGGGTTCTCCCAAACCAAAGCTCATAGGGTGTTTTTTCGTAATAGGATGAATAAGCACCCTATTTAAAATATGGCATGCTGTACTGACAGCTTCAGCCCAAAAGTATTTCGAAAGTAAAAACTTGTTCAACATGACTCTAGCCATATCGCCAAGAGTCCTATTCTTCCGCTCCACAATACCATTTTGTTGAGGAGTTCTTAGACAAGAAAACTCATGATCAAAACCATTGGAATCACAAAATTTTTCAAAATCAGAATTTTCGAACTCGCCTCCATGATCACTTCGGATACGAGTAATCATGTAGCCTTTTTCGTTTTGTACTTTCTTAACAAAAATCTTGAAAACCGAAATAGCATCACTTTTATTTGCAAGAAAGAAAACCCAAGTAAATCTTGAAAAGTCATCAACAATAACAAAGGCATAGAGTTTTCCACCAAGACTGGCTACTCTACTAGGGCCAAATAAATCCATATGGAGTAGTTGCAAGGGTCTAGTAGTACTTACAGAGTTTATGGAATGGAAAGAGGACTTGGTTGCCTTATTCAACTCACATTCGGCACATACGGTGTCCTTTTTGAATGTGATGTCGGGCAAGCCACTAACTAGTTTCTTGGTCGATAGCCTGGATATAGTATCCATATTGGCATGACCAAGACGCTGGTGCCATAGTAATCGTTCATCTTTATGAGCATATAGGCATCTACCTGTATTGTTAGTGTTGCTAGACAAATAGAAAATATAAATATTATCCTCTCTTACCCCTTCAAAAGTGATGTCTCCTGTTTCTATCATAAATAAGGCATTTGTTTTGTCCAAAGTTAATGTCATATCCATGGTCAGCAAGATGACTGATGCTGAGTAGGTTATGCTTTAACTCGGTCACTAGGCAGACGTCTTTTATTATGGGAGAGGGAGGATAACCAATATTACCATTACCTATAATATAACCTTTAAGGTTGTTGCCGAAGGATACGTATCCTTCTCTCTTCATCGATAGTGATGCAAAAAGATTTGCGTCTCCCATCATATGCCGCGAGCATCCACTATCGAAAATCCACTTACTCTTAGTTGAGGAGTGAAGGTCCACCTACATCAAGAGTAGATGTGACCTTTGGTACCCAAGTTCTTGAGGGTCCTGAAAAGTTAGTTTTTGGAAACCATGCATATATCTTTCTATCTACTAATCTTCTAATTCTATATTGTGGTGATATGTGTCCATGCAAACCACAGTAAGTATATGTAGCATTCCTATTTACATTAGGAGCATGCTGGTGATGTCTATAAGCAGAAGTATGGTGATGTATAGGATTAGCATGGTGATTATGACTATATATAGAGTGATGTGGTGAGGCATGGTGATATTGTCTATATGGTATGGCATGGTGATGTTGTCTATATGTAGAGTGATGTTGATTGTGTCTTTGTACAACATGGTGATGATTGTATCTATGAGTAACATGATGATTTTGTGACATGATAATTATTTCTACGTGCATGTGGTTTGTGTCCTTTGTGGAAGTGTGTGTATATGTAAGCATGGTTACGTGTTGTAGGTGGATGACGTGGGTAACTAATATGAGAAGTATCATGCTTTGTGTGTGTCTCATAAAATTGGGTTTGTGGTTGAGCAACCTGTTTTCCCAATTTAGTCTCTAGTTTCTTAGAGACAGCTTGCAGTTCAGTAATCTTAGCATTCAAACCAAAAATCTTAGTGATGGAAATCTTGTGTCTACTCTTTTCTTCTGCAAGCTCCGTGTTGAGTGTTGTGATTTCTTGTGTTTGTTGTTCAATGCGTGTTTCGGTATCATGTAAGCTTATTTTAAGCTTAGATACCTCCTTAGTGACATCCGTGGGTGAAGTGTCTCTAATGTTATCAAGTAATAGAGAAAGTCTTTGAATTTCGACTTCATGACTTTTGATTTTGTCCTTGGCATGTTTGTATTTACCAATAACCTTTTTGTGATCATTAAGTAAATCGGTGAAAGCATCGCCAAGTTCATCAAAAGTGAAGTCATCAAGGGTTTCGTTTGATACCTTGTCGGACGTCGCCATTAGGCACACATTAGCCGTATCTTGAGGAGAGTCCTTTTCTTCCTCGGAGTCACTAGCTTCGCTTTCATGCCAAATGCTTGTGTTGGCATATTTCTTTGAGGAAGTCTTCTTGTATGGCTTCTCATAGCGGTTGCTCTTCTTCAAGAATGGACAGTCTTTTCGGACGTGTCCAGTCTTCTTGCATCCGTAGCAGGTTGGCTCTTCTTCGCCATCTTCTTGAGGTTCCTTCTTTCTTCGATTGAAGCGAAGGAATTTCTTGAAGTTGCGGACCATAAGGGCTTGATCATCGTCTTCTGAGTTATCGTCATCCGTCTCTTCGGGTTCAGCCCTTCGTCGGTACACTTTGAGTGCGATCTCCTTAGCCTTAGGAGCAGGCTCTTCGAAGTCCTTGAGGTCAAGCTCATGTGTCATTAGCTTTCCCATCAAGGTCTCCATGGACATGATTGTGAGATCATTTCCTTCTATGATGGCTGTCACCTTAGGGTTCCAAATTTTTGGTAGCCCCCTAAGTAGCTTGCGAATCTTTCGTGATTTGAATATTACTTGCCGAGCGAAGACAGGGGGTTGATGATGTCGAGGAATCTTGTGAACATTTGCGTGATCGTCTTATTTGGCTTCATCTTGAAAGTCTCGTATTCTTGAGTGAGACAGCTTATCTTTGATTCCTTGACTTGGGTGGTTCCTTCATGCGTCACTTCTAGAAGTTTCCATACTTCGTGAGATGTGGTGCATGTAGATACCCTGTTGAACTCATTCCTGTCTATAGCACAGAATAAAATATTAATAGCTCTCGCGTCTAGACTCGCCTGTTTCTTCTCCTCGTCAGAATACTTGTCATATGATTTCTCGACGAGATCACCGTTGACAACTATTTTGGCGGGCTTTTTGTAACCGTCAGTGACGATAGTCCACAGGTCAAAGTCTAGCGACTTGAGATAAAAGCTCATCCTTATTTTCCAATACGTGTAGTTAGTTTCATCAAATAGGGGAGGCCAATGAGTGGACTGTCCTTCACCGTGATTGGAAATCAAGGATTGTGTGGTTGCCATGGATAAGCTCTAGGATGTAAGTCCTTGTAAAGAGAACAGAGCTCTGATACCAATTGAAGAACAGATGGCAACTCTAGAGGGGGTGAATAGAGTTTATAATGATAATAACCAATTAAAAATTCAACTCTATCACAATCTAAAAAATAATCAGAGTAAATACGGAAATAAATGAGGAGCAAGAAAGCATACGCAAACACAGCCGATTTTAACCTGGTTTCCCTCGTGGAGGACTAGTCCAGGCCTGAGAACTCTAGCTCAGGATTAAATCCACTATTTGTGAAATAGTAGTTACATCCCGTGTCTTTTCTTCAGAAGAGCACGTCAACTTCTTACAATGGATCGTAGTGGCGATGCTTGGAATTTTCCAAGCGACTTCTTGAACTCTTGCACAAGACTCCTAAGTGAGAGATGCTGAGCACTCGAGACTTAGGAAACTTGTGGCTAGTAGATGAAGAAGGATATGGCTTATATTGATCTTAAGAGAGAAGAGAAGAGAAGATTGGATGATTGAAAATGAGAGAATTCTTGGCCTATTTATAGGTTTTTAACAGGCAGAATCCGGCCAGAATTCTGGTAGGAATTTTCAAAAATTTGGCCGTTGGACAACTAGCAACCAGCCAGCCCTAAAAATTAGGGTACTGATTTTTAGGGGACAGAGTTCGGCCCGAACTCTGTGTGGAGGCAGAGTTCAGCCCGAACTCTGTCTCCAGAGCACAGAATAGGTCCAAGGGTCCAATGGGCTTATTTTGGATGTGGAGCTTTATGGATTTTGGATAGGTTATGGGTTGAGTCTCAAGAGCCCAGCATAACTCAGCTTACAATCATTCTAGACTCAAAAAATAAAAGTACAGACTCCAAAACGACTTGCATTTGCAAAGCTGAACTGTCATCTGGCTTGAGCTGGATGTAGTCGTCGTGTGTCATATTGAATTATCACAAGTATTATTTAGTCAATATTATAAATATTTGGTTGACTGTGACTTTGTGTCAACAACTTTATGAAAGGCAAGAGGCAAGATGGAATGAAATAAAAGGAAGGAAGGCTAACCTACCTATAGTGGCTGCCATTAAACCCTATTTGGGCCTTAGGGAAAAGTCCAATAAGGCCTCAACTAGTCCTCATGGTTAATTTTAAGTTAGGTTCAAGTTTGGGATCAAAAGAGTTAAATTTAAACCTCTAACTTAACCAATCTAACAAGTGAGATTAGTCTAAACTTACTAACTTAATTAGTGGCATTTGTGGGCCATGACTAACTAATCTTAGGGTTCCTTCTAGAGTCTAAGCTACCCTGGTCACTAACACAAGTCGGAACGAAACGAAACTCAAACCCGACTAAACAAATCCCGTAAAATCAATATTAAAATATAAAAATTTCCAAAATATTAAAATATAAAAAATGACCAAAATCATGATACATCAATTTAAATATTATTAAAATAATCTAAAATTCATCAATTAATCAAAATCCTAAATAATTTAAAAGTCACAAAATAACCAAAATACCCTTAGCCTAAAAAGTTGTAAATAGTCATTCTAATCACATGGTTAGGTCCCCACGGTCATGGTTAGTCTCTAGGCTCAACAGTTCTAGGGTTCTCTAGCTAACACATCAAAATTATAATTCACCAATTTTAAATAGTATTAAATTAATTAAAAATTCCCATAAATCATAAATCCTATTATTAAATAATAAACTTTTATAAAAGTTCAAAATTACCCTCATTTTAGAAAAGTGGGTGTTACAAAAACCACCACTTCTAACTCCAAATCATGTGTTGAATAATTCTTCTCGTGATCACGAAGCTGACGTGATGTATAAGCTACTACCTTAACATGCTGCATTAGGACGTATCCTAATCCTTTACCTGAAGCATCACAATAAATTAAAAATCCTCCAGTCCCATCCGAAAGCGTGAGAATGGGTGCCGTCATCAATCATTGTTTCAACTTCTCAAATAAACTCTGACATTCTACTGTCCAAGCAAACTGCACATCCTTACAGGTCAACCGCGTCAATGGTGGTGAAATCTGAGTAAAGTCTGACATAAACCGACGGTAATAGCCCGCCAATCCTAGGAAACCGCGAACCTCTGCTACGGTACTGGGTACTGGCCATGTCTCTATTGCTATTATCTTATGGGGCCCACTTCCACACCACCTCTGGTGATGATATGACCTAAGTACGAAATGCTATCAAGCAAAAATTCGCACTTACTGAACTTTGCGTACAACTGATGCTGTCTGAGAATCTGAAGAACTACTCGAAGGTGTTGCTCATGCTCCGCTTTACTCTTGCTATAGACTAAGATGTCGTCTATAAACACTATCACAAACTGATCTAAATAGGGCATGAAAATATGATTCATGAGATCCATAAATAATGCTGGCGCATTGGTCGCTCCGAATGGCATAACAAGAAACTTCCAATGCCCATACCTCGATCTGAATGCCGTCTTCGGGATGTCTTACTCTCTAACTCTGATCTGATGGTACCCTGATCGCAAGTCAATCTTCGAGAATACTGCCGCTCCATTGAGTTGGTCGAACAAATTATCTATCCTTGGCAAGGGATATATGTTCTTGATTGTTACGGAATTTAAGGTACGATAATCAACATATAATCTTGACGTACCATCCTTTTTTTTTACAAGAAGCATCGGGGCTCCCCAAGGTGATTCACTAGCACGGATGAATCCCTTGGTCCTAAGTTCTTTAATCATCTTGTACAGGATCTCCAATTCTGATGGTGCCATTCTGTAGACTCTCTCTGATACTGGTACCGTCCCTGGAATCAAATCAATAGTGAACTCAATCTCTCTCTCTGGGAGCATACCTGGAAGCTCTTCGGGGAATACGTCAGGAAACTCTGCTAGTACTCTGGGAAACTGAACTGCTACTGTTACTGCCATCCGCAAGGCTAGGGAAGAAGGCTCTACTTCGCCTCTGGAAAACAAAAATTCCTCTTCGCCGGGAATACCAAAAATAATCTTGCCAGTATGGCAGTCTATTCTTGCATATTGATCCTTCAACCAGTCCATTCCTAAGACCACATCATAGTTGGCCATCGAAAATTCTATCAATCTAGCGGGAAACTCTCTACCGCTAACTACGATTCGACACAAGGAAAATACCCTATCTGCTCCTACAAGACCGTAACCAGTAAGGATATTTACTCTTACAGATAATGACTCAGGCTCCAGTCCTATCCGTGTCACGAATCGTATAGACATAAATGAGTACGATGCACCTGAATCAAATAATACTGATGTTGGAAAAGAGTTGACGAGAATGGTACCTACCACCACCTCACCTGATGCCAATTTTTTTCTACCAACAAGGCCATGGCTTGACCCTATCCTCTTGGTACTAGTCTCCTCTGCTGGTAACCTCTCTGCCTGTTCTGAACCTGGACCTGAGCATACTGTTGAGTCCTCTACTGCTGTAATGCTTGAGCCTGAGGAGGCAAGGGCCTCGGAGGCTGGTACTGCTACTGCACTGGTGCTGGTCCCCTAATCTATGGACTGGTTAGGGTTGATGAAGATGAACTGGCTCTTACGGGCAGGGCCATATCATGTGATCCTGTGTCCCACAAGCCAAGCACAACTCATGTGCTCTGTGACACTCTGAGACTACGTATCCTGGCTTCCCATAATAAGTGCAGCCTATTACGGAAGACTGCTTCTACTTCTGTTGTCGAGGGTATGTCAGTGTTGAGTGCTGAACCGACGAAACTATGGTCGCCCTCCTAGGAGCTCCAATAGTCAAGGCCCTAGCTGCCGGAGCTGGTGCTGACGACTGAGATAACTGACCATGAGGCCTCTTCCGGTCCCCTACTCGGTCTACTATCCTCTGTAAGGTGTACTCATGTCTCCTAGCTGCTCGTAAAATAGCATCAAAGGTCTGATGCTCAAACTGCTCTACCGCTAGAATGATCTCTAGGTGGAGCCCCTACTAGAACTGTTGGGCTCGGTCCAATTCGATCGCTACCAAAGTAGGAGCAAACCGACTAAGTCTTGCAAACTCAGCCGCATATCCATCGACCTTCCTTCCCATCTGCTTGAGATTGCTGAATCTGGTTTGCAGATCATACCGAGCTACTGTATCAAAATACTTCGTCTGGAACTTGTCACTAAATACCACCCATAAGATAGGCATCACCAAACCAACTGCTTACATCGTCCACCAGCTACTGTGGACACACACAAAAAGAAGAAAAAAATGTTGTCTTTTTTTTATTGGCACAAGGTACCACAAATCGAGTATGCCTGAGAGATCCTGTACTGAGGATCCCCGAGTACAAAAAAGAATTCTAGGAAATGTGCGATGAAGATCGAGCGGCAGTTGCTCCTTTACTCTGTTGACACTCCGATTACAAAAATAGAAGAAAACATAAGAAAATTGCTAACTCTCGGCTCACTGGTAAGAAGTGCAGCAATTTGGCTCTTAAAAATGCTCTCTGTTCTGTCCTTTGAAGAGGGATGAGGCCCCCCTTTTATAGTTGTTCTTGAGCTGGAATGATGTTATAAGCCCACATGAAAGAAATACACTGGTTTTCATATGGGCGCATAGTCCTGCCTTGGGCGAATAGAGTGTAGGCGTATGCAGGCTGCGAGATCGTAGGTTGGTCATGGTATTGACATGGCCGTATGCTTTGGTGCACGACTGCTCGTGGAGACTGATGCGGCCGTGCGCTTCGGTGCACGTTTTGATCATGGCTTTGATCGAGTCAAGCTTGGGCGCATAGCCATGTCTCAGGCTATGCGCCCTCCTTTTAGGGAAGCTAGTCTTGGGTGCATGGAGCTTCACTGGTTGGGCGTATGGAGCTTCACTGGCTGGGCACATAGAACTTCACTGGCTGGGCGCATAGAGCTTCACTGGCTGGGCGCATAGAGCTTCACTGGCTGGACGCATAGAGCTTTACTGGCTGGGCTCATAGAGCTTCACTGGCTGGAAGCATAGAACTTTACTGGCTTGGACACATGGGGCTTTATTGCTGAAAATTTTTCATGCTTCTACAAGACCCCCTTCAAAGTTTTCGATACTTGAACGAGTTCGAAATACTTTGAAAGAAGCATGGATCGTCTTCTCGTGATGCAATGGGCGCATAGCATGGCTCTCTCCTTGGCCGCATAGTGTTTGGCCAGCCTGTCAGAGAGATACGACAGTTGAGATCTTCCTCGAAATCTGAACTGACAGACTCATCGGGGTAGAATTTGAAGCGGTCCATCCTTCATACGTTGTCCATGTCAGCAAGTGGCAGTCGTATAGTGTGCAAGGGGCTGGCTCTTTACGCGGGCGCATAGGCCATTGTGGGCGCATACTGCGTAATGGGTGCATAGGCTCATAAAGCTAGTGGACACATAGGAAGTGGCCTGTGCCTATAAATAGGCCCTAAAGGAGAGGGAGAGAGCTCATTATTTCCTTCTCTTAGAATTTTTCAGAAACTCTTCATCTTCTATCTTTGAGAACCATGTCTCCCAAGGTCACCAAGAGACCCGCGAAGGGCAAGGGGCTGCGTCGAGTGGCTCTCCTTCCGTGACAACATCCTCGGCAGTCCAGGACCCAATTCTGGGTGAGGGCATGCTTCAAAAAACAAAGTCTCGAGCATTAATTTGTGACGCTCAGACTTTTGTTCTGCCTGGACGCTTGCGCCTAAGGCAACATACTTCTGTGAGCATCATTATACGCCTACAGAAGTCATGCATCAACGCTGTGGTGTGCTATGCGCCCACGTGTTGCCATGTTATGCGCTCTCTAACAGTGGCATGTTATGCGCCCACGTACTGTTCATGTGTTATGCGCCCACATGTTTGTTCTAGGCGCATATCCCTTTGGGCGCATAGCCTTTTGGGCGCATAGCCCTTTGGGCGCATAAAAGCCTTTCAGAACTTTGTTTTTCCTGCGGTTTTCTGAGTCTGACTTTTCTTTTCTGTCCTTGCAGTAAGCATATTTATCCTAGAATTTGAGGGGATCCTTTTCGGCTCTGCTTATCAGGCCCTTGATACCAGTCCCATAACAAATATGATCAGCATGGTTCAGGCCAAGATTTGTCAAAATCAGCCTACGGAGCGGACCCTCGCCATACTTGAACAGGATAAGACCTTCTCGAGGTAGATGATTAATGATGAGAAGTTCGTACATGGAGGGGCATGTCGCTTCAAGAAGCCGTACTTCCTGTTTGGTGATAGTGTGGGGTTTGAAGATGGTGAGACCATACGTTTGAGAAATCCCATAGTGATCAGTCCAAAAAATCAGAGGATATGACTAACGTCGATGGAGTGCCAGTATCCTTTGTCTGCTTTCACTGCCTTAGTTGTGCGGCGGCAGATGAAGTGGGAGCTAACTCCTGAGCTCCCCGGAGTCATCTCTGGGAGAATACCGTTCGACTCAGGCAATCGGAGGAAGGACACTTTCAAATGTGTTCGGGGCTCTGCATCTTACTCTACGAGGGGACTGCAACCTGGTACCATAGTGAACGACATTCCCACTAACCTCCATCCTTATGCCGCTGACACGCTTTGCCATTTAATGATGACGGGGAATGTGTCGTATCCCGCAGGAAAGATGCGTATGGAAGGCTGGAGGTATCTGTCTTCATTCTAGAGCAATCTCACTGGCTGGATTCTTTCCACGTATGAAGCCATCCTGAAGAATGATGACCTTTACTATGCTATTAGGGCCACTCAATATGGTGTAAGGGTCAACTGGCCAATGTTTGTTTCTTTGGCCGAGTTATATAACCTTCACACTTGTACCTTCTTTACTCCGGCTGGGGAGATGGGATTGGCTCTTCATGAAATACAGGAAGTGTCGAAGCTTCCCTGGGGTACGGAGCCCTATGAAGAGTACGTGCCTTGTGATGAAGAACTCCGAGATCTGGAGAGTGAAAACTCTGGAATGATTGATGTATACAAGGAATTGCTCTGCCACCTTCTTATCTGTCATAGGATTAACAAGGAAGGGAGGACCGAGGGGGCCAATTCCCACACGAGAGCCTGGATGGGCTATGTCTTCGTTCAAGAAGAAAGGGAAGATCCGGCCTCCTTTTCGATCTTAAAACCTATGACCAAGTCTGATATAGAAGCCCGGATGGCGGATTATGAGACGGCGGATACTGAGGATAGTGATGATCCTGGGTCTCCGATTGGCCACAACTTTCGTCAAGCCGAATATCCGTTGTCGAAGAAAGCTGTGCTGGCAGCTTTCTTAATGATCTGGCTTCGTGACTGCATAGTCCCTGGAGGTTCAGCGTCTATTGAGAGAATAAGCCGGGTTATGATACTCTCGGCTGTGAAGCTGGCGTTCGGACACCGTCTTGCATTGCTTCTCGCGATGGTCTGTGCCACTGGACGAGGTCTGCGTGACTTTGTCAGGAATGCGGTGACTCCTGATGGCAGGGCCAACTTTGTTCGAACCAAACTTCTGTATCATTTTCTGATGGGGTGGCTGCTACTGCATTGTCCTACCCTGATGAATGTTGGGTCGGTGGCGGACTCTTTGGCGGAAGACACCTTTTTTCGTAGATTTCATGATGCAGATTGGGCCGTTACCGGTGTACCTGCCTGCAGAAAGGCTTTAGGCTCCTTGCAGAATTATGAGCTTTTCAGAGTATCCCCTCCATCCGATAGCAGAAGTGCAGGAGATATCTTAGTGGATGAGGGAGTTCATGCCACCAGCTTGACTGCTGGGGCATTTCACTGGCTCCAATCTATTAGACCATCACATCTGGTGCTCCGAAACAGGAATCATGCCTATCTGGAGCCATATATGTCGAGCCGTTTCGTACGACAGTTTGGCTACAGCCAGCTCCTCTTGGGGAATGCTAGCCCAAATTTGGAGTCGATAGCAGCTTGATTGACGGGGCACGTGCTTGGATGTATTACAATGCCGGGTGCACGGGGGCAGTCTTCACTCTGCCCTTGGATAAGCCTGAGACCCATTTGTGCTATGTCTTCACCAAATTTTATGTTCAGATCAATACTTTTCATCTCCGGTATGATCGTGAACATAGCTTGATATTGGGGACTCGGTTCGGCCCTCTTCCTGTGAAAAAGGCACCGAAGGGCCGTAAGAAGGAGAGTGTTGTTCTTGCTGTGAAGTCAGCCGTAGTACCGCGGCCAGAGGCTATCTTTAGGGAGCCACCAGCGTCTCCCAAGGAGGACGCAAAAGATGATGATTCTTCTCCTCTTAATCCTCCTCAGAAGAGGAAAGCTTCAGCTGAATTGGCCCAGGAGCCAACCTTAAAGCGAAAGAAGAAAACCGTTGCCCTGAGGAGAGCCAAGGAAGTGGGTGCTGGCTCGCATCCCTTGAGGAGGTCCTTCTGGCAAACTGGAAGAGGAGGAACGGCGTCGCGGGCCGTTACTATTCGGAAGGTAGATCCCTTCCTGGACTCCATAGCCGTTCTGGTCAAGCCTTTAGAATCTTTCTCACCTTTGCGTTTGTCCTTTGCACAGGACCCTGAATTTGAAGCTGAGGCTGGTGCCTCTTCATTTGAGGAGGTAGACACGACAAAGGTGTCCCCAGTCCATCCTCAGTCGATGGATGAAGGCGGATCTTCTTCAGCTGTAAACTTG
Source organism: Iris pallida (assembly GCA_029216955.1). Lineage (NCBI taxonomy): Eukaryota > Viridiplantae > Streptophyta > Magnoliopsida > Asparagales > Iridaceae > Iris > Iris pallida. The sequence continues at coordinate 16,189,003 of JANAVB010013398.1, forward strand.
AGCGGAAAGATCGGGGTGGAGGCCCGGACCATGACAATGATCAAAAGATTAGTCCCTCCTACGACATATCTGTGGGGGATTTGTCTGCCATAGGAACTGCGATGAGAGAGTTGGATGAGAATCAAGTCCGGTCGGCTCATACTCCTACGGGTATGTCATCTTTGCGCCTTTCTTCGGATGAGATTTTTTGACTTCAATTTTGCGTGCTCCTTGTGAGGCTGACCACGACTGTATGTTCCCTTGCAGACAAAGGGAAAGAACCCCTCGCAAAGATAGTCCCCGCCATTGGGGAAGGAACAGAAGTTGTTTTCGGCTCCTCCAATTTTGCTGGTGTGGGGGAAGCTGTTAGTGAGCCGGTATCGGCTATAGAAAGAGAAGTTGAGCAGCCTGCTAAGGGGGCTGCTGCTGAATCCATCCCTGTTCCGGCTGAGGTTATGGAAGATATCAGGCCTAATGTCACTCAGGGCCTTGATATTGTTCCTCTTGAACGGCCCGAGCCTGCAATTGGTTTTCCTGAAGCCAAGGTTGATGGCGTGGTCCAGGCTGAAGTTGAGCAAGCCGAAGGTACGAAATTATAAATCTTTCGCCTTTCCTCCCTCTTTTTCGGTTACTGATGTATATATTATTTTTTCTGTCAGGTTCGACTTCTTGTCAGGTGTTCCTTCCTAAGGTGGAGGAAACTTTCCAAGCCTCTTCTCCGACAACCTCCACCGAAGATGAGGAGATGGCCCAGGAAGTTGTCAAAGCTTTCTACTCTGTACTAAAAATACAGCTTCCTGGAGTCTTGAATCGGAATGCTGCCTTCGGCCCTGTGAAGCCTGTTGTCGAATGTCATGTGGCGGCCCTCGAGAGTATTGCTGGCTATGAAGAGCGGGCCAACACTCTGAGGAAAGTTCTGAACGACCTAGAGGGTCAGGTGGCCAGGTTCCGGGACACCAAACAGCGGAGCCCGACGTCGCTATTCTGTGCAGAGGATGAGGCTCTGATCAAGGCTCTTACGGAGGAGAAGGCTACTTTTCAGGCGAGGAAGGATGCCCTCGTTCGAGAGATTGGCGAGCTGGCTGACCAGTACGGCCAATTCAATGTTGCAAGTGAGACATGTGTTGCCTTGAAGAACAGGCTGGCTGCATAGATCACAGAGAAGTATAATCATATTGTGCAGATCAAGAACGAGATCGCCAAGCTGGAAACTGACTTGTGGGCGGCGACGTCTGAACAGGAGGATTACTTGGCTCAGGCTGCCATGACAGCCACTACTTCTGCCCGTTTAGAAGAACTGCTGACGAAGTTGGAGGGGAGCATCTGAGTCTGATCCTTTTCGAGGATGAAGCTGCTCGTCAAGAAGAGGCGCGCCGTCGAGCTATCGCGAAGTCTGACGCTGAAATTGCGGCTCTGAGGGACAACCTAAACTGCCTATGTATCCCGTAGATTTTTGTAACTTTTTTCTAGCCGTCACGGCTATTGTACCTTTTTTGTCTCTTGATAGACGTAAAGAATAAAGAATCTTTTTCAGAAGTGAATATGGTTTTATGAAATATCGGTGCTAGAGGTAATGTGGACATAGCAAGGATATTTCTGGTAGATATTCTACTGGGGAATTTTGATGTGGACCTATTATCTGTTTTATATTCAAGTTATTCGAATATAGATAATAAGTTGAATGAAGCTGCTAGTAGAGGTAATATGGACGTAATAGCAAAGGATGTTCTATATCTGACCAGAGGTAATATGGACATGAATAGATATATAACATTAGGTGGGAGTGGATAGTTCAGAGGTAATATAGACGTGATTATTCTTGATGAATGCTTTGCTCAGAGGTTAGGTGGATGTGGCAAAACATTTAATCATTCTACTGGGGAAATAATTATCAAAAAACAATTCAGAGGTAATAGGGACGTGACTTATTTTTGTCAAATCGAATTTGGACAGAGTCAAAAATGGGAATGATTCCACTGGAAAAATATTTAAAGGACCTATTATCCAGGTCGTATTCAAGACCCTTGAAATACGGATAATAGTTAGATAGTTTTTTTGAATCATATAAACATCGTACTGTACATTTACATGACTGAACACATGTGAACAAAAAAGGTTACATATAGTATTTCTTCAGGAACTTGCCGTTGATAGGCATCATGAGCAAGTCACCATCAGGCTTGGTTAGTCGGTACGTACCATTAGAATACACTGATTCTATAATGAAGGGACCTTCCCATTTAGGCTGGAATTTTTCTTTTGTTTTGAGCGTCATGGCCATTGGTCTTTTCACTGCTAAGATCAGATCGCGGACTTGGAAAGTCCTTTCCTTCATTTTTTTATTGAAGGCTCTGGAAAGAAGTGCTTGGTATAGTTCAATGCGCTGCTGAGCTATCAAGCATTTTTTGTCTAGCGCTTCGAGCTCCTGGAGTCGCAAACGGTAGCTTTCTTCGGTAGTCAGCTCGCTGGCTAAGGCTACTCGAAAAAAAGGAATCTGGATTTCTAGGGGAAGAACTGCTTCGCTCCTATAAACCAGAGAGAATATCGTACTGCCTGTTGGAGTCCAGACCGTTGTATGATAGGCCCATAGACATTCACCGAGCTTCTTATTCCAATCGTGCTTGTTTGAAGACACGAACTTCTTGAGAAGTTTTATAATAGTTTTGTTGAAGGCTTCTGCTAGCCCGTTAGCCGCTAGATTGTAGGCAGTAGAGGCTACGTTCTAGATTCGATTCCTATCGTAGAACCGATAGAATGCATGGCTTGCGAACTGTGGACCATTATCATGGATGATCCTGCGAGGAAGGCCGAAGCAATATATGACGTGATATTTGATGAAACTGATCACGTTTGACGCCTTCACTTCGATGAGCGGTATAGCTTCTGCCCATTTGGAGAAGTGATCGGTTATAGCTAGGATGAACCGATGTCCTTTGGAGGATGGCGGGCTGATTGGTCCTATGACGTCCATGCCCCGGGCTTCAAACAGCCAGGATGCTGCCGTCGGGTATAGAAACTCCGAAGGTTGATGAATGAAATCAGCATGGAATTGACAAGCTCTACACTTCTTTGCATATTTAACAACATATGCTATCAATGTGGGCCAGTAATAACCCATTCGTTTGAGGCAATCTTGTAATTTGGGGCCTGGTTGATGTGCACCACAAACTCCATCGTGAGCCTCCCGAAGTGCGTGTTTGGCTTCTGTGTCTGATAAGCATCGTAACAGTAGCCCGTCGTAAGAGCGTCGGTACAACATCTTGGTAGCTGTGTCGTAGTAAAATCTAAAGGATCGCCTTTGGATAGATACTGCTTCCTTCGGGTCCTCGGAGAGGATTCCATAGACCGCGTAGTCTATGAAAGGAAATCTCCAGTCTTTAGCATCGATGTTTGTTTTCGTTGCGTAACTGTGATGAATATACAAGACATCTTTCATACAGAATAGTTCTCGACCAGACACTGTGATCGACTGCTGAATATTGGTAGGAACGGTCAAGGAAGCAGCGAGATCGGCTAGAGCATCTGCTTCTATATTCTATAGTCGAGGTACATGCTCGATGAAAAATCCAGCAAAAGTAGACGTCAACTCGATTGTTGCTCTGTAGTAGGGGACGAGATCTTCGTGGTGAACTTCATAATCTCCTCGGACCTGACTGACTATTAGCTTGGAATCGTTGTAAGCTTCTAGATAGTCAACTCCCAGTTGCTTTGTCAGTTGAAGGCCGATTAATAAAGCATTACATTCGGCTACGTTGTTGGTGTATGGTTCCAAGAGAGAATATGCATGATGTATAACCAGATGATTAGGTAACACAAGCATGACACCTACTCCAGCCACGATATTTCCTTTAGGTTCTGTTCTTGATGCACCGTCAAAGAACATTCGCCAAAATGGGGATTTCTTCAGTTGCAATGTTAGACTCCACCACTTCATCGGGGATCTCGTCGTAGAGTTTGGACGATTCTGGCACCGGATGAGCTGCTAGGAAATCAGCTAATGCCTGGCCTTTTACTGCCTTCTGAGGAACGAAGAGCATATCATATGGAGTCAAAAGCATTGCCCATGTAGCTAAACGAGAATTGAGAGAGCCCGATTTAGTCATGAGTATTCTTAGAGGGTTGACTTTAGATAAATGTGGATAGTCTGTCCAGACACATAGTGGCGTGTCTTCTGGATAGCAAATACTAGTGCAAGGTATTCCTTCTCCACCGGTGTGTATCTGTGCTCGGCACCCACCATTGTACGGTTGAGGTAGTAGATTGCTTGTTCATGGCCGCCTTCGTTTTTCTGAGCTAATAGGGCACCAAAAGAATGGTCCATAGCGCGAACATATAGTAAGAAGGGCTTCTCCATTAATGGAGCTACCAATACTGGAGGGATTGGAAGATACGCCTTGATGTCGTCGAATGCGCGTTGACATTGTTCAGTCCAGACAAAAGATACACCTTTCTTCATGCGCTGAGTGAATGGTTGACACCTTCCATAGAGGTTCGAAATGAATCGTCTGATGTAGGCTAGCCTTCCTTGTAGTCTGCGTAGCTCTTTAAGGTTTCTTGGAGGATGCATATCGAGTATAGCCTTCACTTTCTCCAGGTCCAGATGTATATCCTTTGAAGTGATGACGAAACCAAAGAACTTGTCGCTGGAGACTTTCAGAAAAGACTTGGTTGGATTCATCTTGAGTTGGTGTGTACGCATTAGTTCGAACACCGTAATCAAGTCTTGGAGGTGGTTGCCCTTGAGACGACTTTTGATTGCGATATCGTCTACATAACACTCCACAGTTTTGTGCAAATGATTGCAAAAAATTGTGTTCATGGCTCGCTGGTATGTCGCCCCTGTATTTTTCAATCCGAAGGGTATCATCGTATAGCAGTATACCCCCAACGGTGTTCGAAAAGATGTGTGCTTCTTGTCATCGGAGAACATCTTGATCTGGTTATAGCCTGAGAACCCATCCATAAAGGACATCCGCTCGAAGTCGCAAGTGTTGTCGATCATTACGTCGGTGATCGATAGAGGGAACTCGTCCTTCGGGCATACAGAGTTCAAATCACGGTAATCGATACAGACTCGAACTTTATCGTTCTTTTTCATGACTGGAATGATGTTGGCAACCCAGTCTGGGTGTTGTTTTTTACAAATGAATCCATTGGCAATGAGCTTCTTGACTTCATTCTCGATGGCCTCCATGACGTCTGGTCGGAATCGTCGTTGTTGCTGCTTCGCTGGCTTAGCTTTAGACGAAATATTCAGGCAGTGTATAGCGACTTTAGGGTCCAAGCTTGGCATGTCTTCATAGTTCCATGCGAAGACGTCGATGTATTCTCTTATAAGCTGTATAAGATATTGGCGTTCATCGCCAGATAGATTCTTACTAATGAAGATTGGTTTGAAGGATGATTCATCTCCTAAATTGACTTGGATGACTTCATCTTCAGTAGGTGGTTCACGTTGTTCGAAGTATAGCTTCTACCTAGTGTCCATCTTTTGAGCCCATTGTTTGAGCTTGATTGATTGGACATCGTCTGTAATTTGGTCAACGGAAACCATGTTGACGGACAGAGTTGCTTTGAATATGTCGCCAATGCTGGAGTCTGAGTCCCAGAGGGAGGAATCAGAAGAATAAGAACAACAATCTGCTTCATCATCTGATCTTTCGGGAGTAATTGGAGGAGTGACATAACCCAAACCAACACCGCTTTGTTGATAGTAGTTCTCGGGTTTGCCAGGAGGAGCAAAGTGTCGTATTGGCAACCGTCATCCTCGGCCGTAATTTAGTCCCTTGTCGCTTTTGATATCATATCCTATATTCTGGATGATATTCTTGGCCTGCCAATTATACCGAAAAAGTTGTATTTTTCTAGAGTCATAGTCAGCTTCTGTGTTGTGCTTGGGAGAAGTAGAGTCTGGAACGAACTTTCTCTCACCAATTATACGACCGAAGATGATTAGTTCTTCATCCTTCTTTCTGGCTGGAACGATGAAGTAGAGGATATCTTCAGGGTAAACTTTTTCCCGCAGATGAGGCATCGTGACCGGCATGCAGAGGTGTGGTCCTATGCCGTTCACTAGAGCATATATCGTATCTATGTAGTGGTTTACTGATTGTAGACATCGGAGTAATTCAAAGATAAACCTTTACTAAGGAAATACGCAAGTTCTTCTTCAAGGATAATATCATTCGCTGAAGGTACATTATTATGAGTATTGATATACTCATTGAGAGGATCATCATCTGGAAGAGGAGCTATAGTCTTGGCCGAGTTCACCACGTAGGGTAATTCTTCAGGATTGGGAGGACGGGCATCAGTAGGTTCCTCCCGGGGTATCTTGCTGAGAGTGATGGTCAATGGCTTGACCTTGTCAGGGTTCTTCTTTTTCACCCAGATTGTGAGAGGCTTCGGAGTACTTTTTGGAGTAGTATGTCCTTTGATTCGGATGATCAGGGGACCATTATTGGAGGATGAACTTGCTTTAGCTTTATTGTCATCTTTGTTGCCGTCATCCTTGGGGGACTGAGATTGGTAAAGTACCGAATCTCCATAGTAAGCTTCGATGCCCTTAAAAGGATCGACATCGGCAAACTCCGTCTTCACGACACCGTCACTGTTGATGTACTTGAAGCACTGGTGAAGTGTGGAAGGAACGATCATGTTCTCGTGTATCTATGGACATCCCAACAAGACGTTGTAGGATACATTGGCATCGATCACATAGCAGAAAACCTCCGTTCGGAGATCACCGATCTGGCATTTGAGATGGATCTTGCCTAGCGGATGGCTTCGACCAGCATTAAAAGCCATGATAGTTGTGTTGGTTGCAGATAGCTTATGCAGAGGGATTTCTAGAATTTAAAGCAAACTTCTAGGAATGATGTTGAGGGAGGATCCTGGATCGATGTGCATGCGGTCCAACTTGATCGCCTCGACATACCCTGTATAGTACAGGGGTCTGTCATGACGATTATTTTTTAGTAGCATGTCCTCCTGTAAAAAGGTGATGTTGGGCACCACTTCCACAGTACTGTGGCAGTAGGGACAGGAGACGGGATCTTCAGCGGAGGCTTTGACTTCAGCGAGATACGAGTCGGCATGTAGTAATGCCTCACTTAAGGCCTTCCGCGTTTCCTTGGAGAGTCGCAATAGATCGAACAGAGACAACCTAACAGGTATATTGGCTAGCTGTGCCAGTATGTCAAAGTTGTAGGGCCGATCCATGCCTTTCGAAAGCTGGCGCCTTTAGAGATTTGTCAAACTGCGCCTCCTTCTGCTTGGCTTTATCCGTAGTTGGAGGCTTAGACATGCCGGCTTCTGAGCTCGTGGGGGCAGCAGGAAGTTGAGAGGGTACCGCTTCTTCTTGTACGGGGTCGTATGTCCGAAGATAAGTCTTCCCCGATCGCGTCTCGCCAGATAGAACCTCGTAGATGGAAGAGGATTCCACATGGCATGACTTGTACTTCTTGCCCCTTTTTGCTTTGGAAGGTACTACCCCCTGCGTCACTTCTTGTACAAGGTCCGGATGGACCCATATGATCTTACCACGTTCAGTCGTGAGTGGCACCAAGGTAGGGTTACGAGCTGGCGGTAGATTGAGGACTTCCATTATTTCCTTAGGAATCGGAACCACGTCGTCTAGGACTTCTGTGGGAGGAAAGTCCCCAAACTGAAGAGAGATCATGTTAGAAGATACGACCTTGTCTTCAGCTTCGAGGTTGATTACTTGGCTGTCGATAAGCTGTTGTATCTTCTTTTTCAGGACGATGCAGTCCTTGGTGGAATGATGCACGTACTGATGATAGAGACAGTACTTGGGATTGTTGAGCTGGTTCGCCTATGTAAGACGTCGTGGTGGAGGCAATGTCAGCTTATTACCCTTCTTCAATGTATGAAAGATGATAATGACATCGTCTTCGTCAAAGGAGAAGGTCTCCTTAGGCTTGTCGGAGGTGTCCTGAGAATTGGAAGCTCCTTTGGATGTGTCGACCTTCAAGACTTCTTTTCCTTTACCCCCACGAACAGGGATAGTTTGAGGATGCTTGCCCTTGTCTTTGGACTTGGGTATTTTCAACCCCAGTAGTTCCAAGTTAGGAATGTCATTTTCAGCAGCATCAGCGGCCCCAATAAAAGCGGGCCATGTATCATACTTATGTATACCCAGACAAAACTTTACTGTAGAAAGGAAATTATGTCGACAAGTATCCATAAATTCTGAGTCTGGTATGTCGAAGGGCATCTTCAGTGCTAGCCGCCTGAAGCGTTCGATGAAGGCGATGACAGACTCGGTCCTCCTTTGCTTGGTCTCGATGAGGGTGGACATACTAACATGTATGCCAATCTCGTAAAACCTGTTGAGGAACAACCTCTCCAAGTCTTTGAATGAATTTATACATCCGTCAGGCAGACTGCAGAACCATTCGAAAGCTACCCCCTGCATGGTGCTAATAAACAGCTTCGACAAGAATAGATCGTCTCTGGGCAAGTACAGAGTCTGCGTGTTAAAGTACGTCATGTGCTGACGAGGAGAAGTCAACCCGTCAAATGAATTCAGCGTCAGCGGCTTGTAGTTAGGAGGGCAAGTAGCATTCTTCCACTCAGAGGGATACGGTTGAGATATCCCCATCTTCTGAAGCTCGTCTTTGTGTGATATGGTGTCGAGATGAGCGACCAGGGAATCAATTGCATCATGTTGATTGAGCAGGTGTTGGGAAACGGTTGTTGAACGGTTATCAGGCGTCGTTAGCGAAGGACCACCCCCGACATTTGCAAGGTTTGGGGGAGGCACAACGGAATGATACTCCTTTTGTAGTAAAGGAGGGTTGTTGCTGTGAGTCGGGCTAGCGTGAGCCGAGATGTTTTGTTGAGGTGGAGAAACAGCCCTAGCAGCTTGAACCGTCATGATACTGGTAAGCATATCAGTGATCTTGGCGAATATTGTTTCCAGATCCTCTAACCATTTGCTAGTCTGATCGCTGGCTTCTTCAGGTCTTTCTCCATCCCCCATGTATGTAGATAAAATGCGAGGATGGACAGAGGAAACAGTACAACTGGTGCTGATATTGTCTGTCTCCGAGTAGACAAGTCCTTCATCTTCAGGTAGAGGAGGTAGATAGTCGCCATCGAATTCGGAGATATCATCGTCCTCTGGAAGGCTTCCCCCCAGTGTGGAGGTCATTCGCTTCAGACTCTGAGGGAATACTACCCCCAGCTTGGGAGTCTTCGTCGTCCATACGGAATCTTGCCTTTGACCGGGTACCCATATAGACTCCTTCAGATGTGACAGCCTGCTGGCCATCTGTTGGTAGGCTTCTTCTTCTTCTCGCGGAACTGAGAGAGAAAGTTAGGTTCGTAGTCCACCGTCTTTGATTGGGGCTTCCGTAAGGGAGACCCCATGAAGCCATGTTGGATGAAACACACAATGGCTTCTCATCGTTAGAGAAGTACAGCCATCGAAACACGAACTTTCTCTGAGGCACTCTTATTGCTTTGGAGCAACAATAGTTGATAACAATACTGGTACATGGATGTGCACTATGAATTGTTATGTCCTCCCTCGCTTTACGCTTATGATTTATCATGTCGCGCAAGTCAGCGGAAGAGAGTTTTGCCTTACAACCCATGTTGCATGCATCGTCGAGCTTTGCATGCGGGTTCGTAAGGAGAGTTGGCGCATCCAGACTTAGTTCATGTGCAGGGGCAATCCCACACCTAAGTTCTGTAATGTCCTTGAAGACAGCCCCGTGCTATACGCGTTGGGGCCTGTCTTTTTGTTGTGGACGCATAGTCCTTGGAGACTGGTCTTGGGCGCATGCTCCTTGATAGCATGTTTGAGCCTCCTTGATGTGGGCACATAGTATGGACCCAGTGAGCCTAGGCACATAACCTTGGGCGCATGACCCTAGATGCCCAGCCTGCTGAAGATAGAAGTATTCTGGTTGGGGTTATGCGCCCAAACACTCCCTTGGGTGCATGGCTTTGGGCGCATGCTTGGTAGAGAAGTGCTATTTTCTCCCAATTTTGCCTCCTTCGTTTGTGAGCCTCGCCGGGTTTGTCCAGAGTGTCGTACACCCCGATTTTTGGCATCAGAGTGTTTTTCTTTGCCAAATCTCGGGTGTTGAACACCCTATTATTGGTTGTGCAGGAAGGAAGTCACTGGGCTAGTAGAGCCCGGAACGGTGTGAGCCTTCTCTATTTGGGGAACTTCTGTGGCAGAGTCATGCGCCCATGTGATAGAGTCCTCCAGTTGCATGTCTGACACTAGCAGGATTTGCGCAGCGAGCCTTCGGAAGCCAAGTCTTGCGAGACTTGTTTGGCTTTAGTAATTTTGAGGGAGTAGAGCCATCCCTCGAGAGCATCTCTTCGAACGCCTGCTGATCGAACTTTACGATCAGTATCTTCTGAGTGCTCCCCACTTTGTCGGTATCAGATTGCATCACCACCTTCTCGTCAGAGGAAAAGGTAGTCCCTAGCAGAGTCACCATTTTTGTGGACACACACAAAAAAGAAGAAGAAAATGCTGTCTTTTCTTTATTGGCGCAAGGCACCACAAATCGAGTACGCCTGAGAGATCCTGCACTGAGGATCTCCGAGTACAAAAAAGAATTTTAGGGAATGGAACGATAGAGATTGAGCGACAATTGCTCCTTTACTCCGTTGACACTTCGATTACAAAAGTGGGAAAAAACCTAAAAATTGCTAACTCTCGGCTCACTGGCAAGAAGTACAGCAATTTGGCTCTTGAAAATGCTCTCTGTTCTGTCCTTTGAAGAGGGATGAGGCCCCCCTTTTATAGTTATTCTTGAGCTGGAATGATGTTATGCGCCCACATGAAGGAAACACACTAGTTTTCATGTGGGCGTATAGTCCTGTCTTGGGCGCATAGAGTGTAGGCGTATACAGGCTGCAAGATCATGGGTTGGTCATGGTGTTGACGTGGCCGCATGCTTCGTTGCACGATTGCTCGTGGAGACTGACGTGGCCGTGCGCTTTGGTGCATGTTTTGATCATGGCTTTGACCTAGTCAGCCTTGGGCGCATAGCCATGTCTCAGGCTATGCGCCCTCCTTTTGGGGAAGCTAGTCTTGGGCGCATGGAGCTTCACTGGCTGGACGCATAGAGCTTCACTGGCTGGGTGCATATAGCTTCACTGGCTGGGCGCATAGAGCTTCACTGGCTTAGGCGCATGGGGCTTCATTGCTGAAAATTTTTCATGCTTCTACAGCTACGGGCTAAGTCCAATAACTATAGGCGCACTACGGCCACCTTCTCATCCTCTGGGATTCGAGCGGCCTCCAGAATAACCTCTAAATCCTAAAGCCAAGCATCAGCAGTAATCACATTTTCACTGCCGTCAAAGAAGGGAGGGTTCAAGCGCTTGAAACTGTTGGTCGTATTGTTCCCTTGATAACCAACTCTGCCATAGCATCTTGTACTGTCTGGTGCAAGACATCGCCCCAATGATGAGTCCCACCAGGGCTCCACTGCCAGACTCTACAGGCTGGACTGGCTGAACCGGTGGCTCTAGACCTCCAAAAGACATGGCTCGGAAGGCTACCCCCGAGTGCTGGGGTTAGTCCCCAGGTTGCTGCCGGTTCACTGGAGGTGCTCCTCCTGGCCGATCGGTAGGACCAGGAACAATGCCACTGAAGAAATGACATGAGGAACAATAAGGAAGGACTGAGATAGATCAGGGATATAAGCATGTGATCAGGTCAAGATTCAGGAAGATTAATAGGCACGAGTAGAAATCAAGGGCGAGTGCAGATTGAGACAACTATTCAGTAAACCCCCATACATCTTAATTTACAAGACCTGCATAGGCCACCACTTAAACCGTGTCACGCCCCAGAACCAAAATACTAGAGAGCGAGGGACAGACACAGCCAGCTACGTACATTAAAGTGCAACCCATCTCACAATACGGTCATGGCTGTCTAAATGCATGAGGGTTTAACTATAAGCCAGCAATCTCTTATGGTCAAGAACAAGCCTAGTGTCTCAATCTCAAGCAAGCAAATAAATGTTACAAGATATTAGATTATCAGACATACAAAGTAAGGCGTCCTAAATATTACATATTCAGATGATCATGAAGCTAGTTATACAAAATACGAAGACTAGCAAGAGTTAAAGTCATACATGATCAACCCTAGGATTTGTCAATCATGTTACAGCCCTTAGGCAGACAGAACATAAGTTTCAACACGAGCTAACACTTGCTCGGCGGCTAAATGCCTCAAAAGAATAATTTTACAATAGAGTGGGAGAGCAAAATAAGAAACTCACTCGTTGCCAGGGTTGTGTCTAGTGTTCACCATCTGGCTGGAAGGCAGGTAGATCCTCGGGTGCTACTCCAATATCTGGCCATACAAAACCAGCTGGGTCAGACCCCAAAAAGAGCAAGTGCCACAAGGGAGGCTTCACTTGGAAACTAAAACTAGCAGGTTAATACAGAAGATATAAATAATGAACATGATTAAGTAACAAAAAGACAGGGTTAGAATAAAACAAGAGCTTGCATTATGAAAATAAGAGGTGAAATATAATTCTCATGTTAACCACGAGGCAAGCATTCAGGTACGACCAATCAAGTCCTACAGCTTGCTATCATTAGCTAACTAGGGTTATCACAGGCATAGTTTCTAATAAGATGCATTTGAGATATTCCCAAGTCACAATCCCTTCAGCTATCCAGGTTATCCAGACGAGGTTACTTAGAGTTATCAAGATTACAAGAGTTGCATAAGTTACAAGATGACTTGGTGCACATTGTGTTCAAAAAGTGTCCCACATGACAGTGGGTAGGAAATGTACCCTACTCGTCGGTAGGCTACAAGTCCACTCAGGTGTGGCCGGGATAACGGGATCGCCTGTAACTGGAAAAATCTCTCTATATGAACTACTTGATCAATCTAGTCATTAACATAGTCAGATTCATTATGAATTCCTGACCATGGTAATTAGGAATCCATGTCCTAGACATGATGCAAGACGAGACATGTAGTTTGTACAGGCACAATTAAGAGAATCAACCATGGTGTCAAGACAAGAGTTACTTAGCAAGTCAGGGTAGCCATCGTAATAGCCTTTCAAGATTATCATGTCATGTCAGGTTACTTGTTACTTGTCAAGATTACTTGTCAGGAGTGCGCCTTGATGGGCCACTATCAAGATTATAAATGTTATGTCAAGTTGCTTATCATGTCAAGAGTGCGCCTCGATGGTCCACTATCAAGATTATCAAGAAGGGTTCATGTTAACATGTCGTGCTCATACTATAAGTACTTGTCATATCAAGAATTACTAGTCAAGAGTGCACCACAACGGGCCATCAAAAGAGTTATCATGTCGTGTTCATGTCAAGTTCAGATCATAGCCTAGAATTATCATGTCCAAGTCCAAGTCAAAGCTCAAGTGCAAGTCAAGTTCGTGTTACAGCCAAGTCAGGTCATGCTCAGGTCGGGTCAAAACTCAGGGAATATGTATATAAAAAACATGTAGACAACTGCAAGAACAAGGAAGGTGCAGGGGGTAGGCACATCACAATGGGCACCTAACGATAGATGGGCGCCTAGGCAAGCATGGGCGCCTTGGCATGAATGGACATCAGGGTCAGGATGGCGCATGGCCGAGGTAGGCGCATGGCCAGAGAGGCGCTAGACCATCATGGACGCATGGCCAGATATAAGCGCATGGCCAGATATAAGCGCATGGCCAAAGAGACGCATAGCCAGATATAGGCGCATGGCCAAATATAGGTGCATCATAATGGGAGACTCACGATGCGTCTTTAGTACATGCGCGTATGGAACCTACGCGCATGACACGCTCGGAGTTAAAAGATGTGTAGTCGGGACTTTACGGCGCATGGCCTCTCGGCGCATGGCCTCCTGGGCGCATGGGGGTTTCGGTGCATGGGGTTCGCCGTCCCAAAACAACAAGTTTAGCCATAGAAGTTCCAAAAACTTGTCATAACCATAACTTCCTTAAAACAAGTCCGAATTGAGACTTCCAAGGGTCTAAACTGCATAGAACGAGATTTCCTACAGCCTGGGACGACTAAGTCAAGTCATGTTGAACCAAAATAAACCAAGTCAAGCCAAGTCAAGTCATGTTGAACCGAACCAAATAAACCAAGGCAAGATTAAACCAGGATAAAGCTAAACAGGACAAGTCAAAACACAGGCCACCTGACAATTGTCAGAAATCTGTACACCTATACTTAAAATACGTATAATGGGAAACGGGAGTAACAGCCTTGCCTAAGTCATATTTTGGTTGAGGATCCCTTCGTTCAAAGGAGTTGTGCCTTCGTAGAAGAACTGTTGATGAGCTTCGGGATGTGTTGAAACGTTTCTCATGGCGAGTTCGAACTTGAGCGACATCTTGGAGGTCCTTGTTTGCAAAAACAAAAGTATGAAACTTTATTGATACAAACTTTGTAAAAGATTACAATTTGAATTCTGGGAATGGTACAACTGTAGGAATCCAATCTAGATGACGATTGCTTTATCCCTTGGACGATGTGAACTCTGAAGACGGAGCCTTTGAAGTTGAAGACAACTCTGGAATTGAAGGCAAAAAACCTCAGAAATTGAAGGCAAAAGCCTCGGAAGAATGTAGTAGCACTTGGGTAAGAACTCCTGAACTCTCTGAACTTTTAAGTCTAATCTCTCTATGATCTGATCTCTGATCTCCTTGAATGGAGACTTGAAACTCTATTTATAGAGTTCTGAAAAATAACTAACTTTTAGTTACGCTGGACTGCGCATGATGGATTGCGCAGTAATTGGATTGCGCAACAGTGGACTGCGTAGGCAGTTGCTAGATCATGGGCCAACTGTCTTGGACATATGGCATCATTTGATTGAAATGCGCATGATCGTGCATAGACGTTTGCCACGTAATGAGCAAATGATGGCATGAATGCCACGTATATTTTATCATTTGTGTTGATAGAACGTGCAAACTGAATTACGCTGGCTTTAGATTGCGCAGACTTGGACTGCACAGGAAATGGATTGCGCTAACATGGATTGTGCTGCCAGCTGTCCTCGAGCGCCGTGCTGCATAATTAAACGAACGGTCGTCTCGTTCTCCGCGCTGTCAGCTGTCAGAAGATTTGATTTGTGTCAGGTAATGATGATGATTTGCCACGTCAGCCTGCGCGCTTGGTAGTGTGCGCAATCTAGTATGCACAATCTGTATATTGCATAATCTGATGTCTGCGTAGTTCATTTGAAAGATTCATTTCTTAATCTTCTGATTTTGTTGATGTGTGCAACTTGATTTTTTAAGACCTACAAGACCCCCTTCAAAGTTTTCGAAAGTTAAATTTATTCAAAATTTTGAAATACTTTGAATTTTGAATTTTAAATCAATTTGCGCATGAAATGAGCTGTCTGCGCAATCTGAGGGATTAGCCACATTTTCAGGCGCAATCTAAGGCGGCCGTTTCGTTTTTTAAAACTATAAATAGTTCTCTACTTCTCATTTCATTCTTTACTTTGCCTTCTTCGTGCACTTTGAGAGAAACTCCTTCGAGCTCTTTCTTCCTTTCTTCTCCGACGATCTCGATGGCTCCCAAGCGTTTCTCTGCCGCTGCCAAGGGCAAAACCCCCGCCGAGTCTTCGGCAAGGGTTGCGCGACGTGCTTCTCGTCACGAAACTGCTCATCCAGCTCTGCTAGGTAGATGACCTAATCAAAACTCTTTTTAGGGTTTTGATCTCACTTATTCTTTCAGAATCCATCTCTTTTTAGAGATGTGATCATACTGCGCCACCCTTTTTAGGGTTCTGGTTGCACAAATCAGTTCGTTCTTCATTTTTATGAAGGACGACATTCTGTGCAATCGGTTGAACTACACTGGCAAAAGTCAGCGCAATTCGCTGATTTGTGCGAGACTGCCAGCGCAAACTGATGACTGTTTGTTTGCGCAGTCTGATTATTGCGCAATCTGATATCGTGCAATCTGATGTTGTACAATCTGATGTTTGTGCAAACTGATAACAGAATCTTTGACTTAACTTGTACTGAATTTTTATTTTCTTTGTCTGATGCAGTTAATACCAGAGAAGATCCTGGATATGAGGACTTTGTAGGAACTCTTTCAGAGTCAGAATACAAAGAGGACCTTTCCCATATGCACTATCCTCAATATGATCTGCCAACTTCCCGTCAGGCTATTTTGATAGCCCAAGATAATGAGACTCTGCTATGTTTGATGAATGGACAACCTCTGGAGTCAGCAGACGCTATCATTCACAAGAAGTCATTATTCCTGTTCGGCGATGCTTTTGAGAAAAGTTCTCAACCGAGGCCAAGGATGGAAGAAAGGATTGTCCATCAGAAAGATAGGACATTCTCGATACCAGACGTTTCCTGCTGCCTTCCCTTATCCCGGTATGCTCATGCGAGCTACCCGAGGAAGATGGAAATGAACCTTACACCTTTCCAAGATGCCCGTCCAGGAAGGATTTTTGTGAAGAAGGGACCGAACAAGAAGGACATGTTCTACAGTTCCTCAGAACGATACAGTGTCTTGTTAAGAGGTTTAAAACCTGGTTGTATTTCGCCGAAGAATTCTTCCTTGTTATTGCCTGTCAGAACTCCAATATTCGCAAATGAGTTTGCGAAGGTCGAAGGGAGGTACCCAGATCAGGACCTCAGATTAACTGGACTAGTGAATCCAGATTTTAAAAGATGGAACTGCATAGCAAACTGGATTTTGACCAAGTTTGAAAATAAACTTCAGCAAATCAATTTGTACCAAGCAGTGCATGCCACTGTTTATGGTTTTGCCCCTAACTCGCTACTGTTCTTGGCTCTAGCAGAAAGATACAATTACAGAACAGGGACTTTTATGACTCCCGGCGGAGAGATTGGGTTTGCACTTCATGAGATGCAGTTCATCTCTTATTTGCCGATGGAGGATGCTCCATATGAAGAATTTGTCCCAACTAATGAAGAGTTGGACAAACTTTGGAAGGAAAATACAGCCATGGTAGCAGTCTTCGAAGAACTGCTATGTCATTACAAGATCTGCTTTCTGTATTACCAAAGTGGTACATCTAACACCTGTTATTCATCCAAATGGTTACCTTATCTGTTCCTCAATCATATCAAAGAAAAGAAGACTAAGGAACATGATAGGTGTTATCCTGACTTTTTTAAACCACTGAGCAACACGGAAGTGGTGAAGTTGATGGAAGAAAGTAGGGATATGGATGAAGAGATGAAGGATGATCATCAATGTCCTCCTTTAAAGAAAGGAGACACTCTTGAAAGTTATTTAAGAATGGGATATAGATTTATGTCAAAAGAAGCCCAACTGGCAGGATTTTTGACATATTGGCTACGTCAGTTCGTAGTCCCAGGATCTAGTGCCGTAGACCGCTTCCATTACGGTATTCTTTTTGCCGCCGTTAGATTAGTCTTCGGCTACAAGATGGATCTTTTGTCAGCGATGACTTGTAGGTTGAATGCCAGTCTTCGTCTGTACGTCGATCTGATGTTGAAAGCTAGAGGAGAAAAAGAATTTCCTCGGCTAGAATTGCCGTATACATATCTATTTGGGTGGTTGCTTCTCCACCATCCTACTTTGATGGACCCCGGTATGGGACCCGTCAACGACAGCTTTTTGCGGAGATACTCTCATAGTAAGTGGAAATACACTTCTTTAAGAGATTGTAGATATGCTCTGAATCTGAGCAAAGGATGGAACTTTTGTTGCGCTCCTCTGCCCGCCGGATATGAACAAATGCCGACAAATATGATTGACTCGAAGATTCAACCTATGAGCCGTACAGCTTTTGAGTGGTTGAAGACAATTCGACCGTCCCATTTGGTGTATCGGTTTGAAGAAGAATGTTATTTAGAGCCATATCTCCCCAGTCGATTTGCTCAGCAGTTCGGGTACGACCAATTCCATGTGGGAAATGCCATCACGTGCCTTCAAGGAAAGGGTTTCTTGACAGATGGGGCCCGAGCTTGGGCTTATTATAATGCTCGAGATACGAAAGTAACATTCTCGATGCCAGTAAATAGCAATCATGGCCCTCGGATGCTATTTACATACTCAGTATTCTATACATCTTCGAACACCTTTGCTGAAAATTTCAATCTCGCGGATAGCTTCGTGTCTTCAACAAGATTGAAGAAGGAAGGAGTCCTCATGTCGCTCCCAGGAAATGATGAGGTGCATGAACCAGTAGATGCACCTTTAGAAGCTTCAAGGGACATTATGTTCCCTGAAGAGGTAAACGCAGCATTGCATATTTCTTTGAAGGTGGCTAGATCTCTAGCCAAGAAGAGGAGAAGAGAGGAGCCTCCCGCTCCGGCAGCAAAGAAGAAACTGGTCTTAGATCATTCCTCTGAAAAGATTACCACTAGATCTCAATCTTGGCAACTGGCCGAGATAATTCAGCAAGAAGCTACCACACCAACCTCTGTACAAAGACAAGTCGAGACAATAAATGTAGAGAGTCCTGAAAGACCTCTACACAGAAAGAAAAGGTTGGTCCGTAGAAGTCAAGTTTGTCTTCGATCGTAGCAAATGCTACAGCAGGAATCACCATGTCCTCTCCCACCCCTGTTTCTGGATCTGGGAATAAAACTCCTAGTCCAGAACATAAGGTAGAGACTGAGCAGAGGGAAGATCTTGATCCGATAACTGAGGTCGAAGAGCCCAGAGAAAATATCATGGAGGAAGAGCAAAATGTTGTACGACCTCTTTCCCCTATCGCGGAGACGACTCAACTTCCTTCTACTCCTAGGACCCTCCGCGAAGAGGAAGATCGTGAAGTGATTGCAGCTCTAGAAGATTGCAACTACAGTCCACTGGAGGACTATATTTACCAAGCTGCAACTACCAGCGGGAATGTACCAGAAGAAAGCGAAGATGAGGAGAGCTCTTCGTCCGAGAATATTGATGAAGATATGCAAGATCCCGAAAGGGATGATGAAGTGCATATATCTCCTAATGCTGCCGATGATACCTTAGCTCCTAACAAGGAAGTTGAGGTAGAAGCATCTCCAGAAACTGTCGCTGATACCTTGAATCCTGAAGAGGATGTTGAGGTAGAAGCATCTCCAAAAAAAGCAGCAGACGAAAAAGCTCCGGAGGAAACTCCCGCCAATGATCCTCAAGGTATATAATGAAATTAGCAATCTCCTTTTAAATAGATTGATAGCTAACATCTTTATTTGTATTTCCTGTAGATCTTGAGACTCCTCCAGCACCTCCGACATGCACGGACATAGTGCCTGTAACGACGATGATTGCTAGTAGCAATCATCATTTATCTTGTGGTTCTGAAGCGGGCAGTAGCCAAGCTGTTATGGCTGAAGCTACCTCTGTTCAGCTAGAGTCTATTCCTGCAGATGATAGGCGCATTGCTGGATTCAACCATGGTAAGACAGTTTACATCTTTAATCTTCTTGGACAATAGCAAACGACATACAAAATGACAATCTTTACTTTTGCAGAGGAACAACCAGGAGGGGCAACTAGCTCCACTTTGGCTCCTTTATTCAAAGAGCCCGCTGTCCAGATGCGAGATATTGAACATCCTGTGGCCTCGTCATCAACAGGAGTAGTTGCAACCCCTGGTGCTCTGGCGACTAATCAGCTCGTAATCCAATCATTCACCAGATGTTTCTTCGAGTCTTTGGGACCTCTAGTTAATAGAATGATGGATAAAGAAGATACAGATTTTTTTATGGTTAGAGGTCCGACTTCTTTTCTGGTGAAGGCCATCCGGGAACAAGGTGATGAGGCTCAGGCCACTCTCCTTGATCATATATTGAATGAGCTAGAAATCTCCATAAAGAACCACAAGGAGCTCAACAAAGGGGAATTGGAACCTCTAGTACAGGCAGAGTTTGAACGAATGGCTCAAGCAGCTGACATTGAAAGGGTGAATCTCCAGAACCTCTTGGAGGCTTATTCTACAAAATCTGCTGAGTATCAGTCCAAGCTAGAATCATTGACCTTGGTGGCTGAGAGAAAAGAGCAAAGAGCTGCTGAGCTGAGAGCAGAGATTGCTCGTCTCCAGGAGGAATTAGAAAATGAAGTTACTGATCATCAGCTGGCAATACAATAATTCAATGCTCTGATTCAAGAAAGGGATGAGTACGTGGCAGCTTATGATGCCGAGATTACTCGTCGAACAGTGACCATGCCCGTTTTCAATAAAGAAACCGGGATGGAAGAGGCCAGAAGGAGGGTGATGTCCACTCGTGAAGAACGGCTGCAGACTCTGAAGCAGCAGATTGATAATCTGATAATACCTCCGTCTTAGTAGAACATTTTGTATCTTTATGTCTTTGGTAATACATGTGTTTTTGTAATGTCTCATATTTTGATTAATAAAAGATATTTTGTTGTGGCTCCATTATTTGTTGCATATCTTGTTCAGATATAAATAATAGAGATAGAAAATATATCCAGAGGTGCAAGACATGATATATTTCTTGATGATTTTGTAGAAAATAATTATATTCATTATATCTGCTCAGAGGTAATATGGACGTGGCAGAATATATCGAATATTATTATTTCAATTGATAACTTAATCGAAAACGACAAGTTGCTGATATGGATGAACGAAAATGAATCGTCAAAAAGGTATGAACGAAACGAATCGTCATAATGAACGGTTAAACCGTCGGATGATGATGAACAGATGAACCGTCAAGTGATAATGAATGAACGGATGAACCATCAGATAGTTATGAATGAACGGATGAACCGTCAGATAGTTATTGATGAACGGATGAACCGTCGGGTGAATATGAACGAATGAATCGTCAGGTTGTAATAAATGAATGGGTGAACCGTCAGATGATAATAAATGAACGGATGAACCGTCAGGTGATTATGAATGAACGGGCGAACCGTCGGGTGATGATAAATGAATGGATGAACCATCGGATAAATGTGAATGAACGAATGAACCGTCGGGTGATGATAAATGAACGGACAAACCGTCAGGTGATAATAAATGAACGGATGAACCGTCGGGTGAATACGTCGTTTCATTATTTTAAGAATCTTTGTCTATAAATAGAGCAGAAATCTAATAGGAATGAGCACTTCCACCATTCAACATAAAAATATCGTCTGGAGATACAACCAAGAAGGTTAAACTCGCCCCGAAAGTTGAAGCAGGTACTGAAGAGCATCCGGCCGAACTGGTCCAGCCAAAACAGGCAGAGGTAGGCGAAGGTTCGTCTGCACCGAAACCACCGCGAGATATTCTGGACTTCTTGTTTGAACCAGAAAAGACTGAAGAGGAAGAGGCCATGAGGATGGCTGCTTGCAAGTTCCTCGTGGGTTCCAGCAAGGAGGTTATCGGCTCTTTTGCTGACCGTGTCTTTGAGAAGGACGGCAGTGGTCCGCGTCCCAATGTTAAGAAGGATGATAGTGATCTCCCTTAATATCATGTACTATCATTCTTGATGAAATAAAATTTTATTTATGAACTTGAACTTATCTGATGATTTACAAGCATTTACATTTACACATAGTACTTTTTAAGGAACTTGCCATTGATAGGCATCATTGCAATTCGACCGTCGAGTTCCGAGAGTTGATAGGCTCCATTTGAGAAAACTTTACTTACAACATAGGGACCTTCCCACTTCGTGTCGAATTTGCCTTTGCTCATATGAGTCATAGTCATAGGACGTCTGACTGTTAGAACAAGTTCTCCTTGTTGAAAGGCTCTGACCTTAACTTTACAATTGAAAGTCTTCGAGATGCGGGCTTGGTATAACTCAATATGTTGCTGAGCCATTAACCGCTTCTCGTCGAGTGCTTCTAATTCTTGAAGTCGAAGAAGATCATTGTTCTCTGTAGTGAATTCGTTAGCAATGGCAATCCTTAAAGAAAGAATTTGAAGTTCCAGAGGAAGAACAGCTTCACAGCCATACACCAAAGAAAAAGGTGTAAAGACTGTGGGGTTGCGGACCGTAGTTCGGTAGGCCCATAGACATTCGCCAAGCTTTTTACTCCAATTCCGTTTGTTAGTGGATACAAACTTCTTGAGGAGCTTGATAATGGTTTTATTGAAAGCTTTAGCTAATCCATTAGCAGCAGGATTGTAGGCTGTAGAAGCGACATTATCAATTCGGTGATCATCGCAAAATCTGGTGAACTTCTGGCTGATGAATTGAGGTCCGTTGTCGTGGATGATTCGTCGAGGTACACCAAATCTGTAGATGACATGGTGTTTGACGAAGTTGATGACACTGCTAGTTTTGACTTCAGCCAAAGGTATAGCTTCAGCCCACTTGGAGAAGTAATCCGTTATTGCTAATATGAATCGATGTCCTCTAGAAAAAGGAGGATTGATAGGACCTATTACATCCATGCCCCAAGCTTCAAAAGGCCAGGAAGCAGCAGTCGGATGAAGGAATTCTGATGGTTGATGTATGAAGTCTGCATGGATTTGATAGGCTCGACATTTTCTTGCATATTCAATGGCATCTGATACCATAGAGGGCCAGTAGTAACCCATGCGTCGGATGCGATCCTGTAATTTAGGACCGGGTTGATGTGCTCTACAGACACCATCGTGAGCTTCATGCAATACTTGTTTTGCCTCATCACCAGCGAGACAGCGCAAGAGAAGACCGTCATAGGTTCGCCGATAAAGAGTCTTGGTGGTTTGATTGTAGTAGAATCGGAGAGGTCGTCGTTGAACACTCGTAGCCTCTTTAGGATCTTCAGGGAGTATGTCATGAACCACGAAGTCGATGAAAGGAGTTCTCCAATCTTCATCGATAACGTTGACTTCAATAAAGTTGCTGAACTCAATATTACGATTATTTTTGATGCAGAACAATTCTCGGTTGGAGATAACTACCACTTGTTGTCTCTTAATAGGGATGGCTAAGACAGCTGCAAGGTTGGCTAAAGCGTCTGCTTCGGTATTGCAAGCTCGACGAACATAGTCGATGAAGAAAGCTTTGAATGATGTAGCCATGTTGATCGCTGCTTCATGATAAGGCACCAAATCTTGATGTCGAACTTCATAAGTTCCTCTAACCTAATTGACAACCAGCTTAGAGTCGCCGTAGACTTCGAGATATTCGATATCCAATTGCTTGGCTAACTGAAGGCCGATGAGTAGAGCATTATACTCCGCTACATTGTTGGAACAAGGTTCATCTAGAGAGTAAGCTCTTTAGATGGTCAACCCATCTGGAGAAACGAGAACAACTCCGACTCCTGCTACAATGGCACCATTTGGTCCAATTCTGGATGCACCATCGAAGAATAGACGCCAGGTCGGAAATTCTTCAGAGATCAGGTTGACTTCCAACGTCTCGTCTGGAATTTCATCGTAAAGCTTGGATGTTTCTGGTACAGGATGAGCCGCCAAGAAATCTGCCAATACTTGACCTTTGACAGACTTTTGAGGAACATACACCATGTCATATTGGGCTAGAAGAATGGCCCATGTAGCCAGCCGAGAATTGAGTGTACTGGGCTTTTTCATGAGTACCCGAAGAGGGTTAGCTCGAGATATGATATGAATAGTTTGACTGATGATATAATGCCGTGCCTTTTGAACAGCGAACATAAGGGCTAGGCATTCTTTTTCGACCGGACTATAACGGTGTTCAGCACCAATCATAGTACGACTGAGATAGTAGATGGCTTGTTCATGACCTTCTTTGTTCATGACCTTCTTTGCTCTTTTGGGCAAGTAAAGCACCCAATGAATGGTCTATAGCACGGACATATATTAAGAATGGTATGCCAGAGATTGGTGGCACCAAAACTGGTGGGTTCATAAGATATCTCTTGATGTCTTTGAATGCTTGTTGACATTCTTCCGTCCAGATAAAAGATACACCCTTCTTCATTAGTTGAGTGAATGGTCTGCAGCATCCAGACAAGTTCGAAATGAATCTTCTGATGTACGCAAGTCGACCTTGGAATCCTCGTAACTCTTTTAGGTTGCGTGGAGGACGCATCTCTTGAATGGCTTTGATCTTCTCGGGATCCACGTGTATACCCTTAGAGGTAATGACGAAGCCGAGAAACTTGCCACTAGAGACACCCAAGAATAATTTGGTGGGATTCATCTTGAGCTGATATTGGCACATGAGATTGAAGATTGTTCTCAAATCTTGGATGTGATCTTCTTTCAGACGACTTTTAACAGCGATATCGTCGTCAACATAACATTCAACTGTTTTACGAAGATGTTCTCTGAAAATGGTACTCATAGCCCGTTGGTAGGTTGCACCAGCGTTCTTGAGACCAAATGGCATCACTGTGTAGCAATAGACTCCCCGAGGACTGCGGAAAGATGTGTGTTTTTCATCTTCGGGATTCATCTTGATCTGATTGTATCCAGAGAATCCATCCATAAAAGATATTCGCTCGAACCCACAGGTATTGTCAATCATGACGTCCATAATAGGGAGAGGAAATTCATCTTTCGGACATGCTTCATTAAGATCCTGAAAATCGATACAGACTCGAACCTTGCCGGTTTTCTTCAGCACCGGAACAACGTTGGCTACCCAATCAGGATGTTGTTCTTCTCGAATAAAGCCACAAGCGATGAGCTTCTTGACTTCATCATCGATCGCGTCCATCATTTCAGGCTTGAATCGACGTTGCTGCTGTTTGACTGGTTTAGCATTAGACAGAATGTTCAGTTTATGAGTAGCAATTTTGGGATCTAACCTGGCATGTCTTCGTAACTCCAAGCAAAGACATTAATGTATTCTTTAATGAGAAGAATCAACTCTTGCTTATCTGCTTCTGGAAGATTCTTGCTAATAAAGATTGGACGAGGTGACCCGCTTTCTCCTACATCAACTTGAACTAGTTGATCTTCGGTAGGAGGTTCTCTTTGTTCGAATCGGAGTTCCCATTGATTGTCCATCTGTTGAGCCCAAGGATCTGTTTCAGGATTTTCTTCAATATCCTCGTCATATCCTTCTGGAAGTTCGATAGAGACCATATTAGAAGATACAATTAGTCGATGGACTTCACCAATACTGGTATCAGAATCCTATGATCTGGAATCAGAAGAGTTAGAGCGCTCTTCACTATCAGAGTCAGAGACTGCTGGGGATAACATCGGAGGAGAAGCATATCCGAGACCTCTTTTGGTCTTGCTATAATACATATCCGACTTTTCTTTTGGGACAGTCGTACGAATAGGAGTTCGTCTACCCTTACCGTAGTTGAGGCCATTTTTAAAGTCATAACCCATCTTACGGATGATATCTTTTGATTGTTGACTATAACGACGGAGTTGGAGATGTCCTGTGTCGTTAAGTTTGCTATCATCCGTATAGCTGAATTGTTGTTCCGGTCCTTTATAAAAAAGTATCGGACTTTCGCCTTTCTTACGAGAAGGAACAATACGGTATGAATCATCTGGATCTTCAAATGAGACTTCTGTTTGAAGAGATTGTACAACTCCCATTATAAATGATTGGAAGCTATCTAACATATCCAAATAGCATTTAGTATAATAAATAACATCAGTATACTGGAAAGTAGATGCTTTTTCATTGATCTGTACATTCGTATTTACAGCAGGACCTTTAGCCTTAGCAGGCTTGGTCAGATTGATTACAAGAGGGGGAGAAGAAGAACGTGGAGGAGGCTTGTTACGACGGAGGTCGATAACAAGCGGCTCAAAGGAGGTGAGCTCTTTTTTTTCCTTGTTGTGAGTTAAATCAACAACAAGTGGCTCAGAGGAAGTGAGCTGCTTTTTGTCCTTGTTCCGACGTAAGTCGATAACAAGTGGCTCAGAAGAGGTAAGCTCCCTTTTATCTTGATCGCCATCAACCGATTTCTTCTAAACTGGCAAGTGAATAGCCAGTGGTTTAGAAGACTGAGGATGAGAAACGCGCCCTTTGACAGGTATGATGAGAGTGTCATTGGATACTGCTTCTTGGTCTTCTTCAGTATCCATGGCCAATACCACTTTCATAAATTCTTCCTTGTACATACGAGCGTCGTTGCAATACGCTTCGACACCCTTGAAAGGATAAAGGTCTGCAACTTCCTTGTGAACTTGTCCTTTGTCATCAACATATTTAAAGCATTGATGAAGAGTCGATGGAACAACATTGTGTTCATGGAGAAAGGGTCTTCCCAGAAGAGCGTTATAAGAACAACCATGATTGTCGATGATATAAAAGTCACCTTTGTGCGAAGATTGCCTATTTGGAGTTTTAGGCGAATCTTAGCCAAAGGTTCACTCCTTCCTTGGTTGAATCCCAAGATAGTAGTGATTGTACTTGAAAGACTATGAACTGGTATCTTCAATGAGTCCAACATCGTCTTTGGCATGATGCTGAGAGCAGACCCTGGATCTATCAGGATATGATCGACTTTTATCGAATCGACATATCCTGTATAATAGAGAGGACGATCATGTCTATTATCCTCCAGCAGCATATCATCCTGAGTAAAAGTGATGTTTGGAATCAACTCCAGGACACTATGACAGTGACGGCAAGAAACTGGTTCTGATTCCGGCTTTTTGAGGAGAGTTAAGCAAGTTTCAGCCTGCATCAGAGCTTCACTTAAAGTCTCTCGAGTCTCTTTGGAAAGGCGCAAGAGCTCGAAAATTGATAGCCTAGCCGGTGTATTGGCTAATTGAGCCAATATATCAAAGTTGTACGGCTTTTCAAGTCCTGTAGGAGATGATTTCTTCATGGGTTTATCAAAGCGGACTTGTTGCTTGCCTTTGTCAGCCGTCATTGGCTTGGAAGGAATAGGTACTACAACTGGTAAAGATGTAGAAGGGATCTCTTCAGTGGAAGCAGGTTGTGCTGGAGCAGGTTCAGAAGAAGAAGCAGGATTCTCTTGAGCTTCAGAATGATCTTTCAAATAGGCTTTCCCTGATCTGGTGCCTAACAGAATTTCTTCGTCAACTATGGGGTCAAAAGACACCATGTTGTAAGTCTTCGTCTTGCCTTTAGAACGACCTTTCTTCTTGGAAGAAGAGGAAACCTTGAACTCTGGAGCAAGATCGGGATGAATCCACATAATTTCGTCATTGTTAAGAGACAAGGGAACGAGACCTTCATTTGGTGGAGGAGAAAGATTCTCAATCTCAAGAGTAGCTTTGGGAATAGGAATAACGCCATGTTGTACCATCTGCGGAGGAAAGTCACCGAACTGGACCGAAACCATGTTTGCAGTAACAGTCTTCTCATCTTGCTGTAGGGTAATGACACTAGCATTGACAAGCTCTTAAATTTTGCCCTTGAGAACGTAGCATGCTCGAGTGGGGTGTCCAATGAACCTGTGGTAGACACAATATTTAGGATGATCAGTCTTACCGACTTCATCAGGTTTCTTTGGATCTGGGAGTTGAATCTTGTTGCTTTTGAGTAAGCAATCAAAAATACTTGCAGTGTCATTCTCGTCGAAGGAATATTCTACTTTCGGACGAGGTTCCCTCGGTGAAGGTGCAGAAGGAGTGGAAGTGGATGTAGGCGGAGCTACATTAACAGCTAGAGACTCTTTACTCTTCAGGTTGATGTTCAGAGTCTCCTTGTTCTTGCGATTGTTCTGACGATTACCGCCACTTGAAGCTTGATGTTCATCCCGGTCAGGGTTAGACATTTGTACCCCCAACTGCTTGAACTTCTCAGCACTCACTTCCGCAGCTTTGGCGTTGACAATAAAGGATGGCCAATCTTGGAACTGAGTTGATCCTGTCCACATGCTGATGATAGGCAAAAGATTTGCCTTACAGGTGTCTATGGTAACAGCAGCAGGAGTCCCTGGAGGCATTTTCAAGGCTTCTCAGTGGAACCGTTCGATGAAACACTCAGCAGTTTCATTATGTTTCTGTTTAATTTTGTTGAGGGCCGACATAGTCATGTCATTAAATCCCTCATAGAATCGTTCCAGAAAGATTTGTTTGAGACCTGAGAAGGAAGTGATACAACCATCGGACAAACTTCTATAGCAATCATATGCTACGCCGGCTAAACTATCGACGAACACTCTGGTAAGAAGAGCGTCATTTGGTTGGAGTTGAACAGTCATTACCTCGAAGTGATTGATGAATTAGCTTGGTGAGGTGCTGCCATCAAACAAAAAGATCATTGGGATCTTGTACTTTGGCGGGAACGGGACTTCCTTCCATTCAATTGGATAGGGCTGCTTGATCCCCAATCTTTGTAAGTTGTCTTTCTCTTTGAACGCCTCGAACTGAGTGCGTAAGAGTTTGACAGCTTTATTGGCATCTTCCGATGATGAAGAAGGAGCAGGTTGAGTCAGAGTAGTAGGAGGAGGAACAGCATTGTAAGCACTACCCCCAGCCCCTGATTGACTAGGTGTAGTTTGAACTTGTACTTGTACAGGAGGCATTTGAGGAGATACTACCCCTAGCCCAGCATTAACAGGTACCGAAGATGCTATGATCTCTGGACTCGCAGTAGGTACAATTGGTGGTATGGCATGTTGTGCCACAATGATAGAATGCATACTATCAACCATTTCAGCCATGGTCTTTAGCTTATCTTCAAGTGCAGCGATTCGCTGTTCTTGATTTGCTGAAGTTGAAGCATCTTGATCTTCATTGACAACATACGCCGTGACTTCTCTTGGTACAGTAGAAGACACTGTCTGTTCAGAACTTTCGCTGTATGCATCATAGTCGGAGAAAGAGTCGTCTCCTGACTGAGAAGTAGGAAGATAACCCGAAGTATCTTGAGGAAGATTCCTTTGACCGATTGTATCTCGGCTTCGGGAACGGGTATGTTGAAATACTCATTCAGAAGATTCTTGGAGTAGATCCAAATACCGCTGGCTTGGCTTGCGAGGTTTGCCGTGCTTGGAGCACTTTCTACCCCCAATGTCCCAGGAAGTCATGTTGACAGAAGCGTACAAGACTTCGTCTTCCTCTGACATAGCTTCAGATTTAGCAAAAGTCAAACGATCAAAGACAGATCGCTTTGTTTGACAACAACATTGGATGATGACTTTGTGATTACAATGATGATCAGATGGTTGAACTGGAGGTGTTGAGACATTGTCCCTCTTTTGCCTGAGATGTTCTCGGAGATCGGGAACAGCAGCAGGACGAGGAAAACTCTGAGGGATCTGTTCTTTGATAATATTCGAAACATGATTCCGATTCTTCAAATATTTAGTCCCTTGAGTGTACAGGGAAGTGCTCACTTTATTAGCATAAGTGTCAAGATCTTTGACCCTGGAAGTTTGTCTTTGATGTTTGATCTTCGGCATTGGCTGTTTGCGTTTTACTGAAGTTGGCCTGCTAAGATAAGTTCTTAAATCTGCAAACTTATCCCCAGAGGTTTCTGTTTGAGACACCAGCAGTTTTCCCTGTCTTGAGCGAGATATCTTGAAAGTCGGGAGATCCTGAAACTCTGCTACCGGGGTAGTCAGAATACCTCTTTGATCATTACAAGTTCTCTTATCATGAAGGAAAGAAGAACCCTTGTTTGAAG
Source organism: Iris pallida (assembly GCA_029216955.1). NCBI lineage: Eukaryota > Viridiplantae > Streptophyta > Magnoliopsida > Asparagales > Iridaceae > Iris > Iris pallida. Next base: position 16,218,453 of record JANAVB010013398.1, read on the forward strand.
GAGTTCTTGTACTAACTGGTGCCGGAGCACGTTCAGATTGATCTTCTACGGTAAAAACCGAGGAAGATTGAGAAAAGACCAAAGGGCCTTTTCCTTTGTTTTGTTGAGAAGGATTAGCTGAAGAGCGTTTTCCTCCGTTATCTTCCAAGTCATGAGACAAGGAAGTCTGAGAAAAGATCAATGGGCCTTTTTCTTTGTTTTGAAGATGATGAGGAATAGCCAAAGGACTACCCCCAGTAGATTACGCAGGAGCAACAGGGTGTTTGAGAGGAGGAACAGAGCTCTTCTCCTTGTTATGAGAAGAAGAGAGTTTAGCCAAAAGGCTGTCACTCTTGGATTGCGCAGGAGTAGCTTGCACATGAATGGATGGCGTACTGGTTTTGGCCACAAAAACTGTGGTTTGCGCATCAGGAGTTCTTACTACAGAGTGCTTAGAGTGGACTCTGGATGCTGGAGTATTGGTTTGCGCAGACAGATTGGCAGCCAATTGTGCCAGAGGCATAGGAGTCTTGTACTTGGCTAAGGCAGCATATGAAGTCTTCTGTGTACTGGCAACAGCAGATTGCACAGCAGTAGCAGAGACAGATTGTGCAGCAGGCTTGGTGACAGAAACCTTAGACTGCACAGTAGTCTTGATGGCAGACTGTACAGGAGTCTTGCTGGCAGAGACTTTGGATTGCACAGCAGACTTTGGGACCCACACTGGGCGCACTTTGCTCGCAGTAGAAATGGTTGTAAGTATGAGGGGTGGTTTTGGAGTTGATCATGGCTTCGTAGGCAGTCTGGTTGATCTTCACAACCAGTGTCTTCTGCATCTTCCCGATAGACGCTACGTCACATTGAGTTCCTACTTCCTCGTCGGAGAAGAAAGTCGTCCCCAGCAGAGTCGTCATTTTGTTTGCAAAAACAAAAGTATGAAACTTTATTGATACAAACTTTGTAAAAGATTACAATTTGAATTCTGGGAATGGTACAACTGTAGGAATCCAATCTAGATGACGATTGCTTTATCCCTTGGACGATGTGAACTCTGAAGACGGAGCCTTTGAAGTTGAAGACAACTCTGGAATTGAAGGCAAAAAGCCTCGGAAATTGAAGGCAAAAGCCTCGGAAGAATACAGCAGCACTTGGGCAAGAACTCCTGAACTCTCTGAACTTTTAAGTCTGATCTCTCTATGATCTGATCTCTGATCTCCTTGAATGGAGACTTGAAACTTTATTTATAGAGTTCTGAAAAATAACTAACTTTTAGTTACTCTGGACTGCGCATGATGGATTGCACAACAATTGGATTGTACAACAGTGGACTGCACAGGCAGTTGCTGGATCATGGGCCAACTGTCTTGGACACATGGCATCATTTGATTGAAATGCGCATGATTGTGCATAGATGGTTGCCACATAATGAGCAAATAATGGCATGAATGCCATGTGTATTTTATTATTTGTGTTGATAGAACGCGCAAACTGAATAGCGCTGGCTTTGGATTGCGCAGACTTGGAATACGTAGGAAATAGATTACGCCAACATGGATTGCGCTGCCAGCTGTCCTCGAGCGCCGTGCTGCACGATTAAACGAACGGTCGCCTCGTTCTTCGCGCTGTCAGCTGTCAGAAGATTTGATTTGTGTCAGGTAATGATGATGATTTGCCACGTCAGCCTGCGAGCTTGGTAGTGTGCGCAATCTAGTATGTGCAATCTGTATACTGCGCAATCTGATGTCTGCGCAGTTTATTTGGAAGATTTATTTCTTAATCTTCTGATTTTGTTGATATGTGCAACTTGATTTTTTAAGACCTACAGTCCTAACGATCGAGTTTGGTTTGGTTGCCAACATGAAGTACTGCGGATTGTGCTCTGTCTTGCACATTGGCGGCTGTACGCTTCCGTTATGCTAGAAGAGCCCCAAAAGCTGATGCACTTTTGAAAATGGCCTCTTGTCGTGCTATGGACTGAATTCTCGCTCGGGTCGATAGCTGCTTCCGGAAGAGCTACGCGTCTGAGAGGGGGTGCTGTGGTGACAGGCTCTGATGGCGACTGTATTCACGTCTTCTATCCACAGTCCCTCCTCTCATGATGATTACACTGTGAAGATGAACCCTAGCGTAGATCCGTAGGAGTTTTTAGTTCAGCATATGTAATCACAAATACTTTGTAACAGATCCTTGTAATTAGGAAGTCTTCTTTTATGTAATCGTGACGAATCTGTAATAGATTCTTGTAGCCATAATTTAATAAAAAGAACTTTTCTTGAACTTTTCATCTATTTTTTGTGAGTTTGTCTTTTCTGTTGGCGTGCTTGACCGCTGCGCTTCTGTGAAGCTGGGTTGGTAGTGAGAGCACCAACCTGTGCCGTTCGTCATCTGTGCCTTTGTGAGGATGGGTGGGTAACGAGAGTACCCACCTGCGCCTTGTGTCACCCTGTACTTTTTCATGCTTCTACAACTAGAAGTCCAAGATGACTTGTGGTGCCAGTGACTTTCATATAGATTAAGTTGTGTCACTACCACATTTCTAGTTTGAGGGTATTTTTGTCATTTTGAATTTATTTGAATTTAATATATATTTATTTGGAATTTAATATATTAATAGGAATGGTATGATTTTAAAATTATTTAATTGATTGCCATGTGTTGTGATTAGCCCTAACCTAGATTAGTCATAGCTAGTCTTAGTTAGCCATGGTTAGTATTAGTTAGTTTTGGTTAGTTTTGGTTAAGTCATGATTAGTTAAAACAAACTAGGTTGCAACTTGACTAGAAGGTAAACCTAGATTTTAGGCCATTGATTAGCTAGATGGAATGAGAGCCATAGATATATCCTAAAACCCTAACCCTAGCTTTATGGCCGGCCTAGGGATTCCCTCCATCACTATATAATCCCTCCTAAAATTTAGTTGCCACTTTTTATCCATCCCTTCATTTTCTAGAGCAAGGTTTGTTCTTCATTTAAAACCCTTCCTATTTTAATCAATATTGATCCTTTTTCATTCAAACTTCTTTCATGGTGACCTAATTTGTGTTTCCCTACTGTTGGTGGAGACTAATGACAGATTTGAGCTACTTTGGAGCCTTGAGCTAGCTAGAGGAGATCTCTTTTTGTGAAGCTTTCTTGAGGAAGAACACCTATAGGTAACTTCCTATTCCCTCCATGAAATTTTGATTTCTAGGCATGGATACAAAGCCCTAGGTGTCCTCTAACTGTAGGAATAGGATTTGTGCCATTTCGTGTCCTTTACGTGTCCGTATCAGACACGTATCAGTCAGCTTTCACTGGTGTTCGACGAAATGCCACAGTGGGCATTTCGATCATGTTTTAAGAATATGTTTGAATAGAAAAATAGGTTTTCATGTCGCTTATGGGTTTCTACATGTCTGAGTTGAGTTCATGTCGATTTGGTGTCGAGTCGGACCCATGGATATGCCTGCGCGCGTGTGGACTGCACTGTCCTGCTACCAGTGGGTTCGTGTGACCTATTTTGGACACGAGGACGCGTGTCCTTTGACACAGGCCTTGGAGCAATGTCTGACACGACACCCCCAAGACCACGTGTCCTGTCAGTTCGTATCGAGTGAGGGATTCGACCCGCACTGGACACGGGTGCACAGTCGGCTGACCCAGTTCGTGTGTTTGTGTTTGTGTTAGTTTGGACACTTGTGTCTAGTGTTTTTGGACATAATAGTAAGTGTATGACACGAGCACATATTGAATGTTAATTACCAACCATAAACCCATTTGATTAATTATTGTTTCAATGTTTAAATAGGAAATTTCCTAATTACTGATACTGTCGAGTATCAGAGTTTGAATACACTGTTCTTCCTTTTAAATTAAATTTTAATGTTATATATATCATGTAATTTAGTTAGGGGTTAACGTCTGAACATTTAAATAAAATGATAGGCTTGTAGGGGATTTATTTTGTGTTGAATTGTCGAAAGGGAGTTCAAATTTGATGGGGATTTCAATGTCACTGATACACGGTTTTCTTGTATCTAAATTTTTGAGAAATAGGAACTGTCATATGAGATTATTACATATAACTGAGTTAAATGCTTTATTAAACTGAAACCTTTTTTCCTGATTAAGTTCAGTTCATATTGCTCACTGTGGTCCATTTCGAATTACATTTAAGTGTTGATAGCATGTTAAATTAATGTGGTTTAGTTGCTAAACATATGGGTCATATTGGGGATTGGTTGATGTGTTCATGAATGGTTGTATGGGATGGATCGAACCCGAACTAATACTGAGACACTGTTTGTTTTCCTGAGATTGTGATACACATACCTGAGATTGAATGCTTAAACACACATTGTTTTCACATTCCTGTCACTTGAATTCCTGTGACACTATGATACACTGTTTTACTTCCAAATAGCTGAGACACTTGCAATTGTAGAAGCCTGAGATTACCTTGTATTCACTAAATTCTGGGTTCATGTGAACCTTGAAATGTAATTGCTACACATTCATGTCACTTGAATCCCACACACACACACACTGAAATTGGTTTCCTAAGACACTGTCACTTGATTCACCTAGGACTGTTTTCAATTCCTGCCATTATGTGGAATGTCTGAGACACATTAGTTCTCCTGTCACTTAATTCCATGACACACACACTACTATACACCCTGCTGCACACAGGAATATTTCCTGTCACATTCAACTGAGAACTCACCTATGTGACACATGACTACGTACACAAAAGCACTCATGTTCACACACACTCACACACACATGCCTACACACACATACACACACACATATTTGCCTTATTTACATATCTCTCTCTATATATATGTAATAAATATAGCAAAATATGTGAATGTGATAGGTAAATTGAAATCAATATTGCATTGCCTATGTAATGTGAGTGTATGTATATAGCCTAAGATAGTATATGGTGTTTTGGCCTATATGTGTTATGGCTTTGTATTTAGCTCATGGCCTATATGTGATTGTTATTCAATAGAGGTAGTCTATGTGGTAATGTGATGCAAATATTGCATTGCCTATGTAGGTAATGTGTACCTAGATATCCTATAGACTAGTGTATGGCTATTTGCCTATGGGATAGGGCCTATGGCCTATAACCTAGATGACATAGCCTAGAGTACTCTTGAGTGGTATTGTGTATATAAAATATACACATGTGTAATATCCTATAGACTAGTATATGGTGTGTTCTAGATAGGGTAGACTGTTTAGGCTTAGTGAGACTTCATTGAGTCTAGGTTGACCTAGTTGACCTAACTTTGACTTTTAGTTGACTGAAGTTGACCAGGGTTGACTTTGGTTTAGGACTGACCTAATATCATGTAGACTGCATCATAGTATCTTACTTTATTAGCTGGACATGTTGTGACTTGTACTATTCTGATTAGGAGCCAGACACCACTCCTCAGGCAGTATTTTTTTTCGGACATTCAAGATATCAGGCGAGTACATTCTCTGACCGTTTCATACTTGCTAGGAGTATTATCTTGCTCTAGATTATTTTACTTGATGCTGACACGATGGAAACACGGATTAGTACTATATGGATCTTTTTATACAATGTTATCCCCCTCGGGAGCATCAGATACATCATGTCATGTGCGTTTCACTCTCATCATGTATTCTTGTGCTTTCACCATTCATATGCACTCCCGTGATTCATGTACTCTCATGATCACGGAGCCCCCATGTTTATATTCATGTGCACCCATTTATGGGCCCCCATGTGAATCTCATGTGCAATAACATAACTTGAACGGATCCTTGTATATTGATTGGGGTACGGGGGAGTATAAATAGTCATGTGGACAATTTCCAAAGTAGTGTAGTCATGTGCAAACTCTTATGTTTATTATCAAGTCGTTCACATGTCTAGCTTGTACTCTAAATTACTAGTTCACTGTAGCTATTACTAGTTCACTGTAGCTCTTTACTTATAGTAGATATTTTATTACAGTCTTCTTTTTACTCATGTATACTCTTCAGCGTTTCATGTATTTTACTCTATTGCCTGTATTTTATTCCTGCCATGATATAAACTGTATGAGATGTACTGTGCTCGCTCCAGTCCTGACTGGACCTGTTAAAATATTACAGATGACTTCGAGGAGCTGTGTCCCACCTATTACGGAGCAGGCTTAGACGACACACTTGAGCTGGACCCTCAGGAGGATCCAGTACTTGCTGACGACACTACCCCTGTACACTATGCTAGTTAGCTAGGCTAATTCTATTTACTTTCATGTTATGATACATTTGTATATATTGGAGTTGTACTCTGGATTGTGGAGATGTTTATCTTAGTTTCAGCTATCTCTCTGTCTTGTATTATACTCTGTGGATTCTGAGTTTTATCTATTCTATCGTTCAGTACTATCTTCCTTAGCTGTGGTTGAGTTGTACTTATTTATGTCACCTCCATTCGGAGTGTATAAACTGTACAGGTACCTTATAAACTGTTAGATGTATATGACCTAGGACAACATTCTACCGCCGATACTACGGCGTAGGCTGGACGTACCTACGTCTCGTGCCCTTACACTGGGTGCGGGTCGTGACACGTTTTTAGTGGTGGCCCATGCAGGTCCTAGATTAGAAATGCAGTGGTATTCGAACTAGAGTATCACTGCAGCCTGTAGTAGGATTAGGATATATTTTTTTGAAGGTACTCAATCATATTAGGAAAAACTCTTTATCGAATTTCGTATATCTAAATTTTGCTGCTTATTGTCTTCCTTTGAATTTAAACTGTCCTTCTTTGATGTTTTGACTCATTCTCAGCAATTGTTTCTTTTTGATCTGTGTCTCCAGGATGGTTGAGACGAGATCACATCGCCAGGGGGACGCCGATGAGAGGTCTGCCACCTCTCATAATCAGCAGCCAGCCCCCGGTACCGCAATCCCAGTCATGCCGGCTGGGGTAGGCGTTTCAGCTACGTTCGGAGGAGCCCCTCTACCTGTGGCACATGGGTCGAGTCCGGTGATTCCGGAGGCGCTTCAGCAGCAGCAGCCGCCTTCGGGGACAGTTGACGCAGTTCAGCTGTTCATATTCTTTCAGCAGTTTATGGAGAGCCAGCAGGCCCAGCACCAGAGGCAAACAGCAGAGATTAGTCGGGGCATTGATCTGGCCCTGACCACAGTGGATAGAGTAGTAGCTCAGCCAGCGGCAGTCCAGCAGCCACACCCTCCGAGGGAGAAGGGCATCCAGGATTTTCAGAAGATGCACCCGAGGGACTTCCGAGGGACAGAGGGGATCCTGTATGCCGACTAGTGGATAGAGCACATTGAGGAGATATTCAGATTGGCTGAGATTCCGGTGAGGATTCAGATTGAGGCAGTGGCCAGCATGATACAGGATCTGGCCCGCACATAGTACCAGACCGATCCGCAGTTTGGTACTCCGGGGCAGACTTAGGCAGCATTCAAGAAGCTGTTCAAGGAGAAATTCTTCCCGGATGCAGCGCTAGGAGCCCTCGAGACTCAGTTCGAGGCCCTAGTCCAGGGGAGCCAGTCTGTGGAGGAGTATTCAGGGGAGTTCTGCCGTCTGGGCAAATTTGTGGAGGGACTGTCCGAGGCGACGAAGGCCCGGAGGTTCAGGAAGGGATTGGTAAAGGAGGTTAAGTCCTATACCAAGAGTGCTCGCAGTGCTACCTTTGAGGAGATCCTAGTGGATGCATTAGCCACAGAGGATGATCTTGAGCTTAGGCTCAAGAGGGGGCGAGACATCCAGGGGGCTAGCGGTAGCGGAGGACCGGCCAAGAGGCCGCACTTTCAGCAGCAGCACCAGCAGCACCACCAGCAGCAGAGATTCCAGCCGCAGCAGTTTCAGCAGCTAAGGCCTCAGTCAGTGCAGCATCAACAGTCGAGGCAGCAGCAACAGGCCCCGAGGCAGCAAACTATCAGTTGTACCTTCTACAAGAAGCCGGGGCACGGATGGACTGAGTACAGGAAGAGGTTGGGGAAGTGCCTCTTGTGTGGATCGTCAGAGCATCAGTTGAGGGACTGTTCCCTCTTTGCGGGCAGGACAGCTCAGGGAGCCGGAGCCAAGGCTCCAGGGAGACCGCAGAAGGGACTGTTGCCGACTCAGCAGCAGCGGTTCGTACAGCACCAACAGCAGGCCAGGGGAGGCCAGCAGGGGCGAGCTTTCGCCATGGCGGCCGAGGATGCAGAGGCCATAGGAGAGCTGATTGCAGGTTCGGTTCTCCTCGACTCCATTCCAACTTTTGCACTGTTTGATTCCGGGGCTTTCCACAGTTTCGTATCAGTATCTTTTGCTATTAGACACCGCCTAGTATCTGAATCATTACCTAGGACCTGCAAGATCACGACCGGGGGTGGTTATTCTCGTGAGTGATGTTTGCAGAGGGCGGAGTGTCATTTTGGGAGACCGAGAGTTGGAGGTGAGCCTGCTCGTAATGCCACTACCGAACTATGATATCGTATTAGGTATGGACTGGTTGAGCAGGCACCACGCCAGCATTGATTGCCAAGGGGGTATAGTTTTGTTTGGGGCGCCAGGAGAGCCAGAGTTTGAGTACACCCGACGACAGGCAGAGCAGGACGAAGGACTTTTCTACGGAGCTTCAGTTGAGGAGCAGGCGGCTCCACATCCCTTGATCGCAGAGTTCATGGACGTCTTCCTGGAGGAGTTGCCAGGGCTTCCACCGGACAGAGATGTAGTGTTCTCAATAGACTTGGTTCCCGGTACAAAACCGATTTCTCAGCATGTCTATCGAGTGAACAACAGTGAGTTGGTGGAGCTGAAGAAGTAGGTAGATGAGCTGTAGGACAAGGGCTTCATCCGATCGAGTTCTTCACCTTGGGGTGCACCGGTATTTGTACCCAAGAAGGATGGGTCGGTACGGATGTGTATCGACTACAGGGCACTCAACAACCTGACGATCAAGAACAGATACCCATTATCGCGGATCGATGATCTCTTTGATCAGTTGAGCGGAGCTTGGATTTTCTCCAAGATTGATTTGAGGTCAGGTTATCACCAGGTGAAGGTGAAGGGGGAGGATATTCCGAAGACCGCTTTCAGGACGCGGTACGGACAGTTTGAGTTTTTGGTTATGCCGTTTGGGCTAACCAATGCACCAGCAGCGTTTATGAACTTAATGAACAAGGTGTTCCACCAGTACTTGGACAAGTTCGTGGTGGTGTTCATTGATAATATTTTGGTATATTCCAAGATTGGGGAGGAGCACGAGGAGCACTTGAGAGTGGTTCTGGAGACACTCAAGAAAGAGAGGCTGTATGGAAAGCTCTCGAAGTGTGAGTTCTTCCTGGATAGAGTTGACTTCTTGGGTCATGTGGTGACTGGAGATGGGATCTCAGTGGACCCAAAGAAGATCACAACGTTTGAGGCTTGGGCAGCGCCGACTTCAGTGGCACAGATCAGGAGCTTCTTAGGACTGGCAGGATACTACAGGAGGTTCGTACAGGATTTCTCCCGGGTTGCAGAGCCGTTGACTCGGCTGACCCGGAAGGATGCTGAGTATGTTTGGTCAGAAAAGTGTCAGGCAACTTTTGATGAGTTGAAGAAGCGGCTTACGACAGCTCCGATTCTGACATTGTCGTCTGGTTCAGGAGGGTTCACTATCTATAGTGACGCTTCAGGGAAGGGGCTGGGTTGTGTCTTGCAGCAGCATGGGAAGGTAATTTCCTATGCTTCCAGGCAGTTACGTCCCCATGAGAAGAACTACCCTACCCACGACCTGGAGCTGGCAGCAGTGATATTTGCTCTGAAGTTGTGGAAGCACTACTTGTATGGAGAATGGGTGGATATCTTCACAGATCACAAGAGCTTAAAGTATGTGTTTACACAGAAAGAGCTCAACATGAGGCAGCGCAGGTGGTTAGAGCTGATGAAGGACTTCGACATCTTACTTCAGTATCACTCAGGGAAGGCCAACGTGATTGTCGATGCCTTGAGTAGGTATCCGACAGCCATGTGTTTGACTTTGGACCGTCACTTGCTTGCTGATTTGGAGAGCCTGGGGATTGAGGTGATTGTGCCCGGAGTTCAAACGCAGATGTGGAGCCTGCAGATTCAGTCAGACTTGGTGGAGAGGATCAAGTCGACGTAGTTTGAGGACATTGCTCTGCGGTGTCTCCGAGAGCAGGTTCGAGCAGGGCTGGTGGATGGCAAGTTTTCTCTTGCAGAGGATGGTGCCTTGAGGCACGGTTCCAGGTTATGTATGCCCAGCGGAGAGCTCAGGGAGCAGGTTATGCAGGAGGCCCACAGATCTCAGTACTCTATACACCCTGGTGCCAACAAGATGTATCGAGATCTGAGGGAGCATGTTTGGTGGTACGGAATAAAGCGGGAGATAGCTCGCTTCGTAGCTAGGTGCTTGGTCTGTCAGCAGGTCAAGGCAGAGAGGCAGAGGTCCGGAGGATTATTGCAGTCGTTGCCCATTCCAGAGTGGAAGTGGGAGCATATCACTATGGATTTCGTATCTGGATTGCCGCGTACACCAGGAGGGAAAGACGCAATTTGGGTCATCGTTGACAGGTTAACCAAATCGGCTCACTTTTTGCCATTCAAGGTGGGTACGTCTACAGAGAGGCTTGCAGAGATGTACATACGAAAGATAGTCAGGATTCATGGGATTCCGGTCAGCATTATCTCAGATCGGGATAGTCGCTTTACTTCCCATTTCTGGAGGAGTCTGCAGACTAGCTTGGGCACTCAGCTCAAGTTTAGTACTGCATACCACCCCCAGATGGACGGACAGTCGGAGAGGACTATTCAGACGCTCAAGGATATGCTGCGGACGTGTGTCTTGGATTTTGGAGGTTCCTGGGAGGATCACCTGCATTTGGTAGTGTTTGCTTACAACAACAGTTTTCAGGCCAGCATTGAGATGTCACCTTCGAGGCTCTGTACGGGCGTAGGTGTCGTACACCCTTATCATGGGATGATGTTGGTGAGCGAGCTTTACTGGGGCCAGAGATGGTTGTTGACGCAGCCGAGAAGGTGAAGCTCATCAGGGACAGACTTTGCGTGGCGCAGGACAGACATCGGTACTGGGCCGATAGCCACCGGAGGCCCTTGGAGTTTGAGGTACAGAATTAGAGATAGGATTAGAAGTAGGTTGTTTTTTTTGTTTTGTTATTTGATCATGTTTGATTATTTAGTAACATGAGACCTTGTTTGTGTTTAGGTCGGAGACATGGTTTTTCTGCGGATATCTTCGACTCGTGGTACCATACATTTTGGTAGAGGTGGGAAGCTTAGCCCGCGCTTCATCGGACCTTTCGTGATCAGCGGAAGAGTCGGTGACATAGCATACAGGCTAGACTTTCTACCAGCACTAGTGGGTATCCACAACGTATTCCACGTATCACAGTTGAGACGGTACGTGGCTGACCCTAGCCATGTACTCGATCACTCGGAGATTGAGGTGGGACCTACTCTCAGTTATCCAGAACAGCCAGTGGAGATTCTGGATCACCGAGAAAAGGTACTAAGAAACCAGGTGATACCCTTCGTTCGCGTCGCATGGAGGCATCATTCTCCAGGAGAGTCTACCTGGGAGCGGGAGGATGAGATGCGCGAGCGATACCCTTATCTTTTTGGACCGTGAGGTATGATTGTCTATCCTTCTCATTGTTAGTTTCGCTTTCCAATTTCGAGGACGAAATTTTTTTAGGAGGATATATTTGTCACTACAACATTCCTAGTTTGAGGGTAGTTTTATCATTTTGAATTTATTTGAATTTAATATATATTTATTTGGAATTTAATATATTAATAGGAATGGTGTGATTTTAAAATTATTTAATTAATTGCCATGTGTTGTGATTAGCCCTAACCTAGATTGGACCTAACCTAGATTAGTCATAGCTAGTCTTAGTTAGCCATGGTTAGTATTAGTTAGTATCGGTTAGTTTTGGTTAAGTCATGATTAGTTAAAACAAACTAGGTTGCAACTTGACTAGAAGGTAAACCTAGATTTTAGGCCATTGATTAGCTAGATGGAATGAGAGCCATAGATCTATCCTAAAACCCTAACCCTAGCTTTATGGCCGGCCTAGGGATTCCCCCTATCACTATATAATCCCTCCCAAAATTTAGTTGCCTTTTTTATCCATCCCTTCATTTTCTAGAGCAAGGTTTGTTCTTCATTTAAAACCCTTCCTATTTTAATCATTATTGATCCTTTTTCATTCAAACTTCTTCCATGGTGACCTAATTTGTGTTTCCCTACTGTTGGTGGAGACTAATGACAGATTTGAGCTACTTTGGAGCCTTGAGCTAGCTAAAGGAGATCTCTTTTTGTGAAGCTTTCTTGAGGAAGAACACCTATAGGTAACTTCCTATTCCCTCCATGAAATTTTGATTTCTAGGCATGGATACAAAGCCCTAGGTGTCCTCTAACTGTAGGAATAGGATTCGTGCCATTTCGTGTCCTTTACGTGTCCGTATCGGACACGTATCAGTCAGCGTTCACTGGTGTTCAACGAAATTCCACAGTGGGCATTTCGATCATGTTTTAAGAATGTGTTTGAATAGAAAAATAGTTTTTCATGTCGCTTATGGGTTTCTACATGTCTGACCTGAGTTCGTGTCGATTTGGTGTCGAGTCGGACCCATGGACACGCCTACGCGCGCGTGGACTGCACTGTCCTGCTACCAGTGGGTTCGTGTGACCTATTTTGGACACGAGGATGCGTGTCCTTTGACACAGGCCTTGGGGCAATGTCTGACATGACACCCCCAAGACCACGTGTCCTGTTAGTTCGTGTCGAGTGAGGAATTCGACCCGCACTGGATACGGGTGCACAGTCGGCTGACCCAGTTCGTGTGTTTGTGTTTGTGTTAGTTTGGACACTTGTGTCTAGTATTTTTGGACACAATAGTAAGTGTATGACACGAGCACACATTGAATGTTAATTACCAACCATGAACCCATTTGATTAATTATTGTTTCAATATTTAAATAGGAAATTTCCTAATTACTGATACTGTCGAGTATCAGAGTTTGAATACACTGTTCTTCCTTTTAAATTACATTTTATTATTATATATATCATGTAATTTAGTTAGGGGTTAATGTCTGAACATTTAAATAACATGTTAGGCTTGTAGGGGATTCATTTGGTGTTGGATGGTCGAAAGGGAGTTCGAATTTGATGGGGATTTCAATGTCACTGATACACTGTTTTCTTGTATCTAAATTTCTGAGAAATACGAACTGTCATATGAGATTATTACATATAACTGAGTTAAATGCTTCATTAAACTGAAACCTCTTTTCCTGATTAAGTTCAGTTCATATTGCTCACTATGGTCCATTTCGAATTACATTTAAGTGTTGATAGCATGTTAAATTAATGTGGTTTAGTTGCTAAACATATGGGTCATGTTGGGGATTGGTTGATGTGTTCATGAATGGTTGTATGGGATGGAACCCGAACTAAAACTGAGACACTGTTTGTTTTCCTGAGATTGTGATACACATAACTGAGATTGAATGCTTAAACACACACTGTTTTCACATTCCTGTCACTTGAATTCCTGTGACACTATGATACACTATTTTACTTCCAAATAGCTGAGACAGTTGCAATTGTAGAAGCCTGAGATTACCTTGTATTCACTAAATCCTGGGTTCATGTGAACCTTGAAATGTAATTGCTACACATTCCTGTCACTTGAATCCTCCACACACACACTGAAATTGGTTTCCTAAGACACTGTCACTTGATTCACCTGGGACTGTTTTCAATTCCTGCCATTATGTGGAATGTCTGAGACATATTAGTTCTCCTGTCACTTAATTCCATGACACACACACTACTATACACCCTGCTGCACACAGAAACATTTCCTGTCACATTCAATTGAGAACTCACCTATGTGACACATGACTACATACACAAAAGCACTCATGTTCACACACACTCACACACATATGCCTACACACACATACACACACACACATTTGCCTTATTTACATATCTCTCTCTATATATATGTAATAAATATAACAAAATATGTGAATGTGATAGGTAAATTGAAATCAATATTGCATTGCCTATGTAATGTGAGTGTATGTATATAGCCTAATATGGTATATGGTGTTTTGGCCTATATGTGTTATGGCTTTGTGTTTAGCTCATGGCCTATATGTGATTGTTATTCAATAGAGGTAGTCTATATGGTAATGTGATGTAAATATTGCATTGCCTATGTAGGTAATGTGTACCTAGATATCCTATAGACTAGTGTATGGCTATTTGCCTATGGGATAGGCCTATGGCCTATAACCTAGATGACATAGCCTAGGGTACTTGTCACGACCCGCACCCACTGTTAGGGTATGAGAACGTAACAACGCCCAGCCTACGCCACAGTGTCGGCGGTAGAACGCTGTCCTAGGTCAATCATCTAACAATATAAAGGTACCTGTACAGTTTATACTCTCCGAATGGAGGTAACATCATAACATGCTGTCTCAATCACATCTAAGGTAGAAGAATGAAGAACAGATAGATATATAGTAACTCAAAGAGAACCATAGCATAGATGAAAAAGTCTAAGTGTCTAGTACAACATAATATCCAGAATGTCAACTCATAATACAACAAGTCTAAGAGTCTATATACCTCAACATCTCAAAATACAACTCAGATGTGAGACAAAAGATAATACCGAAAGACTGTCTAGCTAAACTAGCCTAGACTACTGGGGCAACATCCTCAGCTGCAGGTGGATCCTGCTGAGGGTCCACAACATAAGTATCATCTAGTCCTGCTCTATAATAAGTAGTCACCAGGGCCTCATCCTCTGTAATATTTTCAACAGGTCCAGTCAGGACAGGAACGAGCACAATACATCTCACGCAGTTCATATCAGGTTAGGAAATACGATACAGGCAATAGAGTAAGATACCTGAACTGTTGAAAGGAAATATACGCTGTAAAAGAGATAGCTGTAATGAAATATCTACTGTATATAGAGAACTGTAAGTGACTAGTGATGTAGAGCACAAGATAGGCATGTGAATGGCTAGAATTTATACATGATTACACTACTGAGTTTGCACATGATTACACTACTTTGGAATTATTCACATGTCCACTTCTACTCCCCCGTTACCCCAATCAATACACAAGGATCTATACAAGTTACGTTATTATACATGATATCACATGGGTGTCACGCCCCAGAACCAGAATACTGGAGAGCGGGGGAGTGACTCAGCCAGCTACGTATTACGGGTAGAAGAATACCGTATAATACGATCAATGCTGTCTAAAAGACGAGGGGGTGCATACTACATAAAAGTCCTACTATGGTCACTTCACATCTATTGTCTCAATCATTCAAACAAGAAACAGAAATAGAGAACATGTAAGATAAAGCAGTAAGGCGTCCCAAACGCTCAGTCAAAATGTTCTTGACATCTGGCTTTACAAAACATAGCCAGATGATGTAGTAAGGTATACACAATTGTTATCAGCTGCAGTCTGACTTTAGTTACAATTATGTAAAAAGTAAGTACAAGACAATCCGACTAACATGTCGGTGCCAAACGGCAAGGTATAAGGTATTTAACAAAACGAGCGGGGAAGTAAGAAAACCCACTCGAGTCCTCCTGCGATCATCCTTCTAGTGTTGACCATCTTGGATGTAGAAGTAAGCTGGATCCTCGGGAACCGGCTCTAAATCTGGCCATGCAAAACCAGAGAGGTTAGACCTCTAATAGCAAGTACCTCAAGGAAGGACGATATGAAGGATTAAACCAGTAAGTAAGAGAATATAATAATAGATCTCTGCTTGCTACTAGGACTCACATCACATCAAGACACTTCGAACCAACCTCCCAACCAAACAAGGACAGAAGTTGGCCCGTCATGTCCTGACATTCTGATCATCCCAGTTAGGTAACAGAGTAGGTACAGTACACAAACAAATCATCTTGAACGGCCAATCAACTACTACGGCTTGCTACTGTGTGTTCCAAGTTATCCTGGAATAATGCAATTAGGGATTCCTCAGTTCTTACTATGTGCAAGCAAGGCTAGTCTATCCAGTCAATCAATTGGCCCATGCATGAATTAGACGAGTCCTAGCAGGACGCTCGTCAATATACAATATACAATAATAATAAAAGCAGATACTGTTCCCTGCCCGTGTGGCAGATTTACAGTATCTGTGGGAACCAGCCGGCCCGTCGGGTACTACTCGTTCCAAGGGGGCTGCCATGTAAGAATTTGGGAATCCATTCTCTCCATGCAATCATTATTTTATTTAACTTAATAGTCCCTACGTTGAGTGAAATCCCATGCCGTGGATCATGGTCATTCAAATGAGTACTTTCGTACGGGGTACGATATGCACAACTCTACAACGATACCAGTGCGGTTAGGTTGCAGGTCTTACATAGCGTAATGCAACAATCAAATCTAACCACGGTAATCATGCTTTGACCATAAAGTACACATGCTTCTTTTGTAGAAAATAAATAAGTAAATGAATAAATAAATAGATTGAAGCCTGCATGTGCATGTATGCCAATATTCGAGATTAGCCAGTCGATTACAATAGTTCATTTCAGGAACGTGTCTCATTCATTTAATTCAATAAGACGACTAGCCAGTCTCTTAGTTCCAACTAGGAACGCATGATCAATTTAGTCAAGATAACCATTATTATCAATGGTGATAAGGCATGAAAGTCAATTAGCATTAAACGGGGGTCGAGTCTATAACTCTCATGGTCAAGTCCCAGTCATACTGGGTATCCCAAGAATCAATCGGGACACAAGGCACATTCCACATAACAATTGATATTAACAATATTATCATATCATGATTTATCGAGTTTATGCCAAAAGGCGTAAGGATATAAAATGGACGTAAAATATCTAATAAAATATCAATATTCAGGGCTATAGAATAGTCATGCGGCTAAGTCTAATGCGGCCATGATGGATCTTATGCGGCTGGGAAAGGAGTCGGGTTCATGCGGCTCAGGGGGTAGAGGCACATGCGGCTGAAGAGGCAGGAACCTATGCGGCTGGCGAGTGGGACTAGCTCCCATGCGGCAAGCAGAAGGGGTGTTCCATGCGGCTAGGATGAATTGGGCTCATGCGGCCGAAAAAGACAAGACACATGCGGTCAGCGGGAAGGATACTCATGCGGCTGGCGGGAATGAGTCCATGCGGCTCAACCAAGTCGAACCCCATGCGGCCGGGTCAAGGAGATTGCTTATGCGGCTGGCGGGAGGAAAAGAAGTTCATGCGGCTATGAATCACTTGCCGCATGAATTATTCATGCGGTCAAGTCAAGTACTGTTCTTCTTCTCTAAGTTTCAGAGAAGAAGAACACCATCAATCCAAGCTTCCAAGTTCCATAAAACCTTCATCCAGAGTCCAAATTCGAACTTCCTTAGGTCAAAATTGGGTAGAACGAAATTCTCTACAACATGGAACCATCAAAACTTGAAGATATCAAAGTTTACTAGATCAAAACCTAAGAAACCCGAAAATGTAACAAACTTAGATCTACAACAAATTAGCCATGGAAATTGAAAATGCTAAGTACTAAAGAGGCTTAGAATCAAATAAAGAGGATGATGGAACAATAATAATAGGGATCTATCAAGAAGCAAGTTGGTACTTGCCTACGGTTTGGTAGGTGGAGAGAGAGTAATGAAGAAGAAGAAGAGGAGTAATGGTGAAGAAGTAAAGTAAATGAGGAGAGAGAAGGGAGAGGGTGACTTAAATAGAAAGGTGGTGGTAGGTGGGAGTTGGGCCGGGTCCAATGGGTCCAATAAGGCTAACCCGAAAGTAAGACTAAAGCAGGAAATAAAATACAGGAAATAAAGTACGGAAACAAAATTGCAGAAATATAATTGCAGGAAATAAATTAACATAAAAATTAAAGAGCAGCTAATAGAATTGCAGAAAAATAAAGTACAGAGAATAAAATGCAGATAATTAATTAACATGAAGTTATTAGGAATTTAAATACAGGATACTACATGATAAATGCTAAATAAATACATTCAGGCAATATACGTATTAAAATACGCATTCTGGGAACGGGGAGTGACAATGGGGCCCATGAAAGGGTGCACATGATAGTATACATGACGGCTCAGTAAACATGAGAGTACATGATCACATGAGTGCACATGCATGATAGAAGCACAGGAGTACATGATGATAGTGAAACACACATAACATGAAGTACCCGATGCTCCCGAGGGGGATAACATCTCATGTAAAGATCCATATAGTACCAATCCGTGTTACCAACGTGACAGCATCAAGTAAAGTAATCTAGAGCGAGAAGTAAAGCCTGAACAAGTATAAAACGGTCAGAGAATGTACTCGTCTGATAACTGAATGTCTGAAGAGGATATACTGTCTGAGGAGAGGTGTATGGCTCCTAATCAGAGCAATACAAGTCACAATGTATCCACAATGGTAAAAATAAAGTATACAATGCATACTACATAATTCTAGGTCAATCTGGTCAAACGTCAACTCTAATAGTCAAACTAGGTCACAGGAAGTCATACTAGATCACAGGAAATCAAGCTAAGTCAAATAAGGTCAAACAAGGTCAAATAAATCAAGATTAGTCAAATCTAGGTTAAAATCAACCCTTGGTCAATATTCTAGCCAAACTAGTCAAATACTAGTCAACATGATCAATCTAGGTCAAATTTAGACCAACTAAGGTTTTGGGTCAAACAAAGACTAGTCAGCAAGGTGATTAAGTCAATGGTCAACTATCTAAGTCAATACCACAAGGTTAAGGTATAACCAATACCTATACAAGTATACCACACATATATATACATATATATAATACCAACCTTAATCCTATATTCAAGCTAATCCCACATTCCAATCTCAAGTCATGACTTGACTCTAAGTATCTAACTTAACCCATACATATCTTAACCTACATAAGTCCTTCCACAAAACCCAAGTCACAATAGTATACTCATATATAGGTCAACCCTAAACCAACTAGTTAATAGCCTAGGGTTTAGTCAAACTTAGTCAACAAGTCCTCTTAAGTCTATCCAAGCCATTTCTAGATCAATTAGGTCATGGTTGACCTATAGTTGACTTTGGTCAACAATGGTCAATTATCTAGTCAAACTAGTTGTTTTAGGTCATTCCTAGTCAATTCTAGGTTAACTAGGTCAACTTTGACCTAGGGTTGACTTTGGTCAACAATGGTCAACAAGGGTCAACAAGTTGGGTTTTGGGCCATTAGGGTTAGCCCCAAGCCATAGGCTAATAATCTTGGCCATAGGCTAGTCATAGGGTTTCTATATAAACCTATACCTAGCAAGTTATCTATATATACATATATCTATATATATATATATATATACACTATCTATCTACTACCCAAATACCAATATGTAAATACTCTATATATACAAAACCCACATTCACATATATATATATATAATGGGACCTAATACAATGTATATATATATCATTTATATATATACATATATATATATATATATATATATATATATATATATATATATATATATATATATATATATATATATATATATATATATCAACTTATATATATACACATATATATAGAGAGAAAGTGAGAGAGGGACATAGAGTGAGAGAGAGAATTAGATAGAAAGAGAGAGTGATACTGCTGTACAGCAGGGGGGGTTCCAGATTCTGGAACCACAGTTCCAGTCCCAAACACACACACACACACAGGAACATATATACATATATATGTATATACACACAACTCCCTATATACACTACCAAATACCCCCAAAATTCACCCACACTCACACATACATATGTACTACGTATATATGTACTAAAATACACTCATACAATGTATAAAACATATCAAATTTGGGTTTGAAATTTATTTTCAGAAACTGGGAATAAACCCAAAAACAGGGAACAGTGTACTGTGCACTTGATAATAGGGTAACACGAAAAATACACACAAAAACGAGCTAAGGCTCGAACCTCTAGGTTGGTAACTGGTGCCCCACACATACCCTAGTGTCCTAGGTACCTGACATGACACCACGATATGGTTTCACGTGTCCAAACACACGAAACCCTCACTCGGGTAAACTCTGATACACACGCACACACACAGTATCATGCACGCGTGTAAATCACCCTAGGACATGACACACACACTCTCGTGTCTCGTGCTCGTGCACGAATGTTCACCTAGGGGTTGTACACGTGTCCAACACCCTGTACCGTGTCCACGTTGATCCAGGACACGGTACGAAGACCGTATCAGTCGTGAAAACACGACTGATACGCGCGTTTCAGACTACGTCGTGCACGCGGTCGTGCGTCTCGTGTTCGCGACACAGGACACGACACACCACGTGCTCGTGTCTACGTGTTCGCCCCATGATGGGCTACACACTCGTGTCACCACGAGGTGCCCAAGTGTCGTGTCCACGCGACACGACACGCGCGAAGTTGGCCCCCGCGCGCGTGTGCGCTGACAGTGCACGACCAGTGCACGTGTCCGTGCTCTCTCGACATGACACCAACGTGTCTCAAACTCGAGGGGGGGCATGTCAGAGGTTGCCCCCTCCTCTGTGTAAATTTTCACGTATCCCACAGTGTCCGTGCTAAGTGTCGAGTAGCAGGGCATGCACGCGTGGCCTCGTGCTGCGAGTTCATGTCCATTTTGGACACGGACACAGCACAGAAATGTGCTCAGTCAAGTTGTTTCGTGTCCTACATGTCTAGGGCTAGCTAAAAGTGTAATTTGTTTTGGAAAAACATAAAAACCAATCCTATGTGGCATTTCAACAAACAAGGGTTTCTACCCTATGATACGTGTCCGATACGGACACCAAACTACTTCTAATTTCCACCAAGTTTTACCCACAGTTATGGTAGTCCTATATAAATGCATCTATGAAGAAAAAAACAGAATTTTAACTAAGTTTGAGGGAATTTACCTATTTGTGCAAATCCAAGGAAAATTAAGGAAGAGGGGGGGGTGTGTCCTTCAACTTGATGATGTCCAAAGCCTCCAAATTCTTGATTGCTATCCTCCTTTAGTATCCTTGATGTAGTATGGTCCCAATGCAAAAGACTAGAGTGAATTTGGATCTATATTTCTCAAGTTGTGGGTGTTTGAAGGAAAAGGGATTTTTCTAGGATTAAATTCATGTAAATTTTCCATGAATTAACACAATGGGATTATATAGAAATGTGGGCTGCTAGGGGGGTGCCCTATGGCCGGCCATGGCATGGGGGGGTGTCCTAGCCCTTCCTTCATGGCTAAGGCTTGGACTTTGTGTGAAGGTCTTGATATTTTGCATGGTTTAAGCAAAATATCAAATAAAGGTAAACTAGATATTTAACTTGCTTTAACCTATGACTAAATATCCATCCTATAGCTTCTAGGTTAGTGGCTAACCTCTAGTTTAGGGTGGAATAGGTTAGGGACTAGTCATGGTACTCAACCATGATTAAAATAATATTAAAATCACATAATCACAAATAAATTCTAGTAAATTACCAAAATACCCTTTTGGCCAAAAACTACTAATTTGATGTTCTAAGCCTATGGCTAAGCTCTCATGGTCATGGCAACTTCTAGGTTAAGGAAAACTAGGGTTTACACTAAGTTATACTAACCAAAATCACAAAGTCATAAGTCATGACTTTGCATGACTTAGAAAATGGTTCTAAGTACACTAATAATCACCCTAAACCATATCATGCCCTAAACACCATTAAATAATAATAAAAATAATAATTTTTCAAAAATCCCTAATTTCAGAAAACAGGGTGTTACAAGTCTACCCACCTTAAAATAATTTCGTCCTCGAAATTTAGATGGTCGTACTCCTCCTAGGTCAAACCCCCAACAATCAGGGTCGTAGCTACTACCTAGCAACATACAAGGTCAACAAGCAAATATGGGTAGTAGACCTATACTGGGTCATGTCTAAAAATTGGCTGGCAGTTTTAGGTCATAAGGTGTTCTTAATCCAAATCGAAATCAAAAGTAACTCCATGGGGTAAATCAGGATGGAGTCTCGAGTCAGGAAAATCGTACTAAGCAAATGAAGCATACGATGGTATGCCTGAGTGGGACACTAAGGTCATGGGTGTAGTATGTCATGTCTAGGTTACGTATGTGAAATTAGTTTTGAGAAAACAACTAGTCTTGTGCTCCAAATCTAAAAGTCACGGTAACGTGCCTACGATGATCATAATTTAGAGTGGGAAAGGTCTATGGCCTAAATTGAACCAAAAATTGTGATAAAATAGTAGTATAAAGGACAGGTTTAAGTGGGACAGTCTGTGGTCTCATCTAGGTGCACTAATCATTCTAGATCAATACTGTCCTATGGTATCAAAACGTACAAGCAATCTAAGGTGTCCTAATTGGAAAGGTAAGGGAACGACAATCATCAAGGCTATATGACCGTCTACCATCCTATATGAAAATTGGTCATTAACAAGCAAGTGAGAATCATTAAAAGTTACTATTCCATAAAGAGAAAATTGAAAATTTAGGCACAACAATCACAAATAGATTTTAGTCTTGACACGATCTAAGTTGATCAATTTCAGGATAATCGAGATTGGACAAGATGGGAAGTCAATGAAATCAAGTATGAGCACGAGCATCCAATGATGAAGATCCAGGTCATGATTAAATTTAATCCAACTGGATATGAATACGAGGTTCATAGGCGATAAAATAATTCCAAGGAGAATTGTCAAGACTGTTGTGGATAAGATTCTAGGGCAAGTTGAACTATGTCTCCAGCCACATAGATTAATATATGAAAAAGCGAACCAAAATGCAATAGGTTGATCAGACCATCATGCACCGATTCTGATTAGATATTATGTTAGTGGGTGTACATCCAATAAAATATATCATGATCAAGCTCGAAAAGGATAAGCTTGTAAAACTTAAGGATAAATTT
This sequence comes from Iris pallida, assembly GCA_029216955.1. Classification (NCBI taxonomy): domain Eukaryota; kingdom Viridiplantae; phylum Streptophyta; class Magnoliopsida; order Asparagales; family Iridaceae; genus Iris; species Iris pallida. The sequence goes on from JANAVB010013398.1 coordinate 16,241,420, forward strand.
GTAGCATAAGATATAAGTAAGGGTGGAAATGATGAAAGAAGATACATAGTCCTGGTCATGGACATAGACTGGGAAGATAAGGAAACAATAAATCACAGGGCTAAAAGGGTCACCATTTTATGGTCAGAGCTACTCTATCAAAAAGGTATAGCATATACATTAATTTATTTAAGAGAAATCCTTGAGAAAAGAAGTTATTCAAGGAATTATATTAATAGCTAAAGCTACTCCTACTCCTACTCCTACTCCTAAGTAAGAGATGAAGAAACAAACAAACAATCGACAAAAATCAAAAGAACTACAGGTCAAAACTTATCACTAATAAAGAACAGGTAGGAGCAGATGGAATTGGATTTCAAGATAGATATAATGAAACAAGGTGGGAATGGAATTTAGAAGAACAGAACCTGCAAGCACATCGCCAACTGCCTGGGCATCCTCAACTGTCATGGCGTAAGCACGCCCCTGCTGACCTCTTCCAGCCTGTTGCTGAAACTGCATAAATCTCTGCTGCTGTGGCTGTAACGGTCCCCTCTCCTGCTGTCCTACCGGAGCCTTGGCTCCTGCTCCTGGTGCTGCTCCCTGTGCTACTCTGCCTGTGTACTGGGAACACTCCCTCAGCTGGTGGTCCGCTGCCCCACATATTAGACACCAGCCCAACCTCTTCCTGCACTCACCCCATCAATGTCCCGACTTCTTGCAATAGGGACAACTGATTGTCTTCTGGTCCTGACCCCGATACTGATGCTGTACTTGCTGAACTCCCACTAGGGTCTATGTCTGCTGAAACTGCACATGGGGCCTCTTGGCCTGGCCTCTACTGCTGCTGGTACCACGAGCGTCCCGTCCCCTCTTGAACAACTGTTGCCGCTGAGTTTCCACTATCTGCTGGAAGAAGAAGAACAACCGTGCCACGTCCTCTGATCCTGATGACGACTGCTGCTGAAGAACGTTCGGGACGACAGAAGAAGGTCTCAGAGTAGGGAGAGGTGCACTCCTATAGGCTGCAGATATCCTAGCCTGAGCTGGCACAACAGGAACTGCAGTCTCGGGGCCCTGCTGATCAGGATAAGGAGTGGTAGACCCCTCAGTGGTATCTCCCTGATCGAGACGATGAGATCGTGTCTCCATACCCATCCTGGAGACAGGTCAAACAAGGAATCAATACTGAGATATAAAATGATAACTCAAGGGAGGACAGTTATTCAAGGAAGCAATCTTCAACAGAAATTTAGATGGTAGGAATCCAGTTAAGAGTTTTCCTAATGCGATTGAGTACCCTAAAATAAGGATATTAATCTAACACAAGAAATTAAAATTAACAACTACAAAAATTTCAAAATCATCAACTAACACCAGGATTCAAAGTTCTACAGTGAATCCTCCAAAATCAAATTCAATCAAGGGAAAAGGAGTTTAAATCAAAATTTCAAATGAAATTCTCAAGGGTCATCCCAGGAATCTCTCAAAGTATCCTAACAGTGATTGAGTATCCTCTCTCACTAAGCCTATTCCTCAAATCCTATCGCAGGCTGTAGTGATACTCTAGTTCGAATACCACTACATAAACTTGACCTGTATGGGCCACCACTAAAAACATGTCACGACCCGCACCCACTGTTAGGGTACGAGAACGTAACAACGCCCAGCCTACGCCGCAGTGTCGGCGGTAGAACGCTGTCCTAGGTCAATCATCTAACAATATAAAGGTACCTGTACAGTTTATACTCTCCGAATGGAGGTAACATCACAACATGCTGTCTCAATCACATCTAAGGTAGAAGAATGAAGAACAGATAGATAGATAGTAACTCAAAGAGAACCATAGCATAGATGAAAAAGTCTAAGTGTCTAGTACAACATAATATCCAGAATGTCAACTCATAATACAATAAGTCTAAGAGTCTATATACCTCAACATCTTAAAATACAACTCAGATGTGAGACAAAAGATAATACCGAAAGACTGTCTAGCTAAACTAGCCTAGACTACTGGGGCAACATCCTCAGCTGCAGGTGGATCCTGCTGAGGGTCCACAACATAAGTATCATCTAGTCCTGCTCCATAATAAGTAGTCACCAGGGCCTCATCCTCTGTAATATTTTTAACAGGTTCAGTCAGGACAGGAACGAGCACAATACATCTCACGCAGTTCATATCAGGTTAGGAAATACAATACAGGCAATAGAGTAAGATACCTGAACTGCTGAAAGGAAATATACGCTGTAAAAGAGATAGCTGTAATGAAATATCTACTGTATATAGAGAACTGTAAGTGACTAGTGATGTAGAGCACAAGATAGGCATGTGAATGGCTAGAATTTATACATGATTACACTACTGAGTTTGCACATGATTACACTACTTTGGAATTATTCACATGTCCACTTCTACTCCCCCGTTACCCCAATCAATACACAAGGATCTATACAAGTTACGTTATTATACATGATATCACATGGGGCCTATGAAAGGGTGCACATGATAGTATACATGAGGGCTCAGTAAACATGAGAGTACATGATCACATGAGTGCACATGCATGATGGAAGCACAGGAGTACATGATGATAGTGAAACACACATAACATGAAGTACCCGATGCTCCCGAGGGGGATAACATCTCATGTAAAGATCCATATAGTACCAATCCGTGTTACCAACGTGACAGCATCAAGTAAAGTAATCTAGAGCGAGAAGTAAAGCCTGAACAAGTATGAAACGGTCAGAGAATGTACTCGCCTGATAACTGAATGTCTGAAGAGAATATACTGTCTGAGGAGAGGTGTATGGCTCCTAATCAGAGCAATACAAGTCACAATGTATCCACAATGGTAAAAATAAAGTATACAATGCATACTACATGATTCTAGGTCAATCTGGTCAAACGTCAACTCTAATAGTCAAACTAGGTCACAAGAAGTCATACTAGATCACAGAAAATCAAGCTAAGTCAAATAAGGTCAAACAAGGTCAAATAAATCAAGATTAGTCAAATCTAGGTTAAAATCAACCCTTGGTCAACATTCTAGCCAAACTAGTCAAATACTAGTCAACATGATCAATCTAGGTCAAATTTAGACCAACTAAGGTTTTGGGTCAAACAAAGACTAGTCAGCAAGGTGATTAAGTCAATGGTCAACTATCTAAGTCAATACCACAAGGTTAAGGTATAACCAATACCTATACAAGTATACCACACATATATACATATATATAATACCAACCTTAATCCTATATTCAAGCTAATCCCACATTCCAATCTCAAGTCATGACTTGACTCTAAGTATCTAACTTAACCCATACATATCTTAACCTACATAAGTCCTTCCACAAAACCCAAGTCACAATAGTATACTCATATATAGGTCAACCCTAAACCAACTAGTTAATAGCCTAGGGTTTAGTCAAACTTAGTCAACAAGTCCTCTTAAGTCTATCCAAGCCATTTCTAGATCAATTAGGTCATGGTTGACCTATAGTTGACTTTGGTCAACAATGGTCAATTATCTAGTCAAACTAGTTGTTTTAGGTCATTCCTAGTCAATTCTAGGTTAACTAGGTCAACTTTGACCTAGGGTTGACTTTGGTCAACAATGGTCAACAAGGGTCAACAAGTTGGGTTTTGGGCCATTAGGGTTAGCCCCAAGCCATAGGCTAATAATCTTGGCCATAGGCTAGTCATAGGGTTTCTATATAAACCTATACCTAGCAAGTTATCTATATATACATATATCTATATATATATATATATATACACTATCTATCTACTACCCAAATACCAATATGTAAATACTCTATATATACAAAACCCACATTCACATATATATATATATATATATATATATATATATATATATATATATATATATATAATGGGATCTAATACAATGTATATATATATCATTTATATATATACATATATATATATATATATATATATATATATATATATATATATATATATATATATATATATATATATATATATATATATCAACTTATATATATACACATATATATAGAGAGAAAGTGAGAGAGGGACATAGAGTGAGAGAGAGAATTAGATAGAAAGAGAGAGTGATACTGCTGTACAGCAGGGGGGTTCCAGATTCTGGAACCACAGTTCCAGTCCCAAACACACACACACACAGGAACATATATACATATATATGTATATACACACAACTCCCTATATACACTACCAAATACCCCCAAAATTCACCCACACTCACACATACATATGTACTACGTATATATGTACTAAAATACACTCATACAATGTATAAAACATATCAAATTTGGGTTTGAAATTTATTTTCAGAAACTGGGAATAAACCCAAAAACAGGGAACAGTGTACTGTGCACTTGATAATAGGGTAACACGAAAAACACACAAAAAAAACGAGCTAAGGCTCGAATCTCTAGGTTGGTAACTGGTGCCCCACACATACCCTAGTGTCCTAGGTACCTGACACGACACCACGACATGGTTTCACGTGTCCAAACACACGAAACCCTCAATCGGGTAAACTCTGATACACACGCACACACACAGTATCGTGCACGCGTGTAAATCACCCTAGGACACGACACACACACTCTCGTGTCTCGTGCTCGTGCACGAATGTTCACCTAGGGGTTGTACACGTGTCCAACACCCTGTACCATGTCCACGTTGATCCAGGACACGGTACGAAGACCGTATCAGTCGTGAAAACACGACTGATACGCGCGTTTCAGACCACGTCGTGCACGCGGCCGTGCGTCTCGTGTTCGCGACACAGGACACGACACACCACGTGCTCGTGTCCACGTATTCGCCCCATGATGGGCTACACACTCGTGTCACCACGAGGTGCCCAAGTGTCGTGTCCACGCGACACGACACGCGCGAAGTTGGCCCCCGCGCGCGTGTGCGCTGACAGTGCACGACCAGTGCACGTGTCCGTGCTCTCTCGACACGACACCAACGTGTCTCAAACTCGAGGGGGGGCATGTCAGAGGTTGCCCCCTCCTCTGTGTAAATTTTCACGTATCCCACAGTGTCCGTGCTAAGTGTCGAGTAGCAGGGCATGCACGCGTGGCCTCCTGCTGCGAGTTCGTGTCCATTTTGGACACGGACACAGCACAGAAATGTGCTCAGTCAAGTTGTTTCGTGTCCTACATGTCTAGGGCTAGCTAAAAGTGTAATTTGTTTTGGAAAAACATAAAAACCAATCCTATGTGGCATTTCAACAAACAAGGGTTTCTACCCTATGATACGTGTCCGATACGGACACCAAACCACTTCTAATTTCCACCAAATTTTACCCACAGTTATGGTAGTCCTATATGAATGCATCTATGAAGAAAAAAACAGGATTTTAACTAAGTTTGAGGGAATTTACCTATTTGTGCAAATCCAAGGAAAATCAAGGAAGAGGGGGGTGTGTGTCCTTCAACTTGATGATGTCCAAAGCCTCCAAATTCTTGATTGCTATCCTTCCTTAGTATCCTTGATGTAGTATGGTCCCAATGCAAAAGACTAGAGTGAATTTGGATCTATATTTCTCAAGTTGTGGGTGTTTGAAGGAAAAGGGATTTTTCTAGGATTAAATTCATGTAAATTTTCCATGAATTAACACAATGGGATTATATAGAAATGTGGGCTGCTAGGGGGGTGCCCTATGGACGGCCATGGCATGGGGGGGTGTCCTAGCCCTTCCTTCATGGCTAAGGCTTGGACTTTGTGTAAAGGTCTTGATATTTTGCATGGTTTAAGCAAAATATCAAATAAAGGTAAACTAGATATTTAACTTGCTTTAACCTATGACTAAATATCCATCCTATAGCTTCTAGGTTAGTGGCTAACCTCTAGTTTAGGGTGGAATAGGTTAGGGACTAGTCATGGTACTCAACCATGATTAAAATAATATTAAAATCACATAATCACAAATAAATTCTAGTAAATTACCAAAATACCCTTTTGGCCAAAAACCACTAATTTGATATTCTAAGCCTATGGCTAAGCTCTCATGGTCATGGCAACTTCTAGGTTAAGGAAAACTAGGGTTTACACTAAGTTATACTAACCAAAATCACAAAGTCATAAGTCATGACTTTGTATGACTTAGAAAATGGTTCTAAGTACACTAATAATCACCCTAAACCATATCATGCCCTAAACACCATTAAATAATAATAAAAATAATAATTTTTCAAAAATCCCTAATTTCAGAAAACAGGGTGTTACAAGTCTACCCACCTTAAAATAATTTCGTCCTCGAAATTTAGATGGTCGTACTCCTCCTAGGTCAAACCCCCAACAATCAGGGTCGAAGCTACTACCTAGCAACATACAAGGTCAACAAGCAAATATGGGTAGTAGACCTATACTGGGTCATGTCCAAAAATTGGCTAGCAGTTTTAGGTCATAAGGTGTTCTTAATCCAAATCGAAATCAAAAGTAACTCCATGGGGTAAATCAGGATGGAGTCTCGAGTCAGGAAAATCGTACTAAGCAAATGAAGCATACGATGGTATGCCTGAGTGGGACACTAAGGTCATGGGTGTAGTATGTCATGTCTAGGTTACGTATGTGAAATTAGTTTTGAGAAAACAACTAGTCTTGTGCTCCAAATCTAAAAGTCACGGTAACGTGCCTACGATGATCATAATTTAGAGTGGGAAAGGTCTATGGCCTAAATTGAACCAAAAATCGTGATGAAATAGTAGTATAAAGGACAGGTTTAAGTGGGACAGTCTGTGGTCTCATCTAGGTGCACTAATCATTCTAGATCAATACTGTCCTATGGTATCAAAACGTATAAGCAATCTAAGGTGTCCTAATTGGAAAGGTAAGGGAACGACAATCATCACGGCTATATGACCGTCTACCATCCTATATGAAAATTGGTCATTAACAAGCAAGTGAGAATCATTAAAAGTTACTATTCCATAAAGAGAAAATTGAAAATTTAGGCACAACAATCACAAATAGATTTTAGTCTTGACACGATCTAAATTGATCAATTTCAGGATAATCGAGATTGGGCAAGATGGGAAGTCAATGAAATCAAGTATGAGCACGAGCATCCAATGATGAAGATCCAGGTCATGATTAAATTTAATCCAACTGGATATGAATACGAGGTTCATAGGCGATAAAATAATTCCAAGGAGAATTATCAAGACTGTTGTGGATAAGATTCTAGGGCAAGTTGAACTATGTCTCCAGCCACATAGATTAATATATAAAAAAGCGAACCAAAACGCAATAGGTTGATCAGACCATCATGCACCGATTCTGATTAGATATTATGTTAGTGGGTGTACACCCAATAAAATATATCATGATCAAGCTCGAAAAGGATAAGCTTGTAAAACTTAAGGATAAATTTGTAGCATAAGATATAAGTAAGGGTGGAAATGATGAAAGAAGATACATAGTCCTGGTCATGGACATAGACTGGGAAGATAAGGAAACAATAAATCACAGGGCTAAAAGGGTCACCATTTTATGGTCAGAGCTACTCTATCAAAAAGGTATAGCATATACATTAATTTATTTAAAAGAAATCCTTGAGAAAAGAAGTTATTCAAGGAATTATATTAATAGCTAAAGCTACTCCTACTCCTACTCCTACTCCTAAGTAAGAGATAAAGAAACAAACAAACAATCGACAAAAATCAAAAGAACTACAGGTCAAAACTTATTACTAATAAAGAACAGGTAGGAGCAGATGGAATTGGATTTCAAGATAGATATAATGAAACAAGGTGGGAATGGAATTTAGAAGAACAGAACCTGCAAGCACATCGCCAACTGCCTGGGCATCCTCAACTGTCATGGCGTAAGCACGCCCCTGCTGACCTCTTCCAGCCTGTTGCTGAAACTGCATAAATCTCTGCTGCTGTGGCTGTAACGATCCCCTCTCCTGCTGTCCTACCGGAGCCTTGGCTCCTGCTCCTGTTGCTGCTCCCTGTGCTACTCTGCCTGTGTACTGGGAACACTCCCTCAGCTGGTGGTCCGCTGCCCCACATATTAGGCACCAGCCCAACCTCTTCCTGCACTCACCCCATCCATGTCCCGACTTCTTGCAATAGGGACAACTGATTGTCTTCGGGTCCTGACCCCGATACTGATGCTGCACTTGCTGAACTCCCACTGGGGTCCGCGTCTGCTGAAACTGCACATGGGGCCTCTTGGCCTGGCCTCTACTACTGCTGGTACCACGAGCGTCCTGTCCCCTCTTGAACAACTGTTGCCGTTGAGTTTCCACTATCTGCTGGAAGAAGGAGAACAACCGTGCCACGTCCTCTGATCCTGATGACGACTGCTGCTGAAGAACGTTCGGGACGACAGAAGAAGGTCTCAGAGTAGGAAGAGGTGCACTCCCATAGGCTGCAGATATCCTAGCCTGAGCTGGCACAACAGGAACTGCAGTCTCGGGGCCCTGCTGATCAGGATGAGGAGTGGTAGACCCCTCAGTGGTATCTCCCTGATCGAGACGATGAGATCGTGTCTCCATACCCATCCTGGAGACAGGTCAAACAAGGAATCAATACTGAGATATAAAATGATAACTCAAGGGAGGACAGTTATTCAAGGAAGCAATCTTCAACAGGAATTTAGATGGTAGGAATCCAGTTAAGAGTTTTCCTAATGCAATTGAGTACCCTAAAATAAGGATATTAATCTAACACAAGAAATTAAAATTAACAACTACAAAAATTTCAAAATCATCAACTAACACCAGGATTCAAAGTTCTACAGTGAATCCTCCAAAATCAAATTCAATCAAGGGAAAAGGAGTTTAAATCAAAATTTCAAATAAAATTCTCAAGGGTCATCCCAGGAATCTCTCAAAGTATCCTAACAGTGATTGAGTATCCTCTCTCACTAAGCCTATTCCTCAAATCCTATCGTAGGCTGTAGTGATACTCTAGTTCGAATACCACTACATAAACTTGACCTGTATGGGCCACCACTAAAAACGTGTCACGACCCGCACCCACTGTTAGGGTACGAGAACGTAACAACGCCCAGCCTACGCCGCAGTGTCGGCGGTAGAACGCTGTCCTAGGTCAATCATCTAACAATATAAAGGTACCTGTACAGTTTATACTCTCCGAATGGAGGTAACATCACAACATGCTGTCTCAATCACATCTAAGGTAGAAGAATGAAGAACAGATAGATAGATAGTAACTCAAAGAGAACCATAGCATAGATGAAAAAGTCTAAGTGTCTAGTACAACATAATATCCAGAATGTTAACTCATAATACAACAAGTCTAAGAGTCTATATACCTCAACATCTCAAAATACAACTCAGATGTGAGACAAAAGATAATACCGAAAGACTGTCTAGCTAAACTAGCCTAGACTACTGGGGCAACATCCTCAGCTGCAGGTGGATCCTGCTGAGGGTCCACAACATAAGTATCATCTAGTCCTGCTCCATAATAAGTAGTCACCAGGGCCTCATCCTCTGTAATATTTTTAACAGGTTCAGTCAGGACAGGAACGAGCACAATACATCTCACGCAGTTCATATCAGGTTAGGAAATACAATACAGGCAATAGAGTAAGATACCTGAACTGCTGAAAGGAAATATACGCTGTAAAAGAGATAGCTGTAATGAAATATCTACTGTATATAGAGAACTGTAAGTGACTAGTGATGTAGAGGACAAAATAGGCATGTGAATGGCTAGAATTTATACATGATTACACTACTGAGTTTGCACATGATTACACTACTTTGGAATTATTCACATGTCCACTTCTACTCCTCCGTTACCCCAATCAATACACAAGGATCTATACAAGTTACGTTATTATACATGATATCACATGGGGCCTATGAAAGGGTGCACATGATAGTATACATGAGGGCTCAGTAAACATGAGAGTACATGATCACATGAGTGCACATGCATGATGGAAGCACAGGAGTACATGATGATAGTGAAACACACATAACATGAAGTACCCGATGCTCCCGAGGGGGATAACATCTCATGTAAAGATCCATATAGTACCAATCCGTGTTACCAACGTGACAGCATCAAGTAAAGTAATCTAGAGCGAGAAGTAAAGCCTGAACAAGTATGAAACGGTCAGAGAATGTACTCGCCTGATAACTGAATGTCTGAAGAGGATATACTGTCTGAGGAGAGGTGTATGGCTCCTAATCAGAGCAATACAAGTCACAATGTATCCACAATGGTAAAAATAAAGTATACAATACATACTACATGATTCTAGGTCAATCTGGTCAAACGTCAACTCTAATAGTCAAACTAGGTCACAAGAAGTCATACTAGATCACAGGAAATCAAGCTAAGTCAAATAAGGTCAAACATGGTCAAATAAATCAAGATTAGTCAAATCTAGGTTAAAATCAACCCTTGGTCAACATTCTAGCCAAACTAGTCAAATACTAGTCAACATGATCAATCTAGGTCAAATTTAGACCAACTAAGGTTTTGGGTCAAACAAAGACTAGTCAGCAAGGTGATTAAGTCAATGGTCAACTATCTAAGTCAATACCACAAGGTTAAGGTATAACCAATACCTATACAAGTATACCACACATATATATACATATATATAATACCAACCTTAATCCTATATTCAAGCTAATCCCACATTCCAATCTCAAGTCATGACTTGACTCTAAGTATCTAACTTAACCCATACATATCTTAACCTACATAAGTCCTTCCACAAAACCCAAGTCACAATAGTATACTCATATATAGGTCAACCCTAAACCAACTAGTTAATAGCCTAGGGTTTAGTCAAACTTAGTCAACAAGTCCTCTTAAGTCTATCCAAGCCATTTCTAGATCAATTAGGTCATGGTTGACCTATAGTTGACTTTGGTCAACAATGGTCAATTATCTAGTCAAACTAGTTGTTTTAGGTCATTCCTAGTCAATTCTAGGTTAACTAGGTCAACTTTGACCTAGGGTTGACTTTGGTCAACAATGGTCAACAAGGGTCAACAAGTTGGGTTTTGGGCCATTAGGGTTAGCCCCAAGCCATAGGCTAATAATCTTGGCCATAGGCTAGTCATAGGGTTTCTATATAAACCTATACCTAGCAAGTTATCTATATATACATATATATATATATATATATATATATATATATATATATATATACACTATCTATCTACTACCCAAATACCAATATGTAAATACTCTATATATACAAAACCCACATTCACATATATATATATATAATGGGATCTAATACAATGTATATATATATCATTTATATATATATACATATATATATATATATATATATATATATATATATATATCTATATATATATATCAACTTATATATATACACATATATATAGAGAGAAAGTGAGAGAGGGACATAGAGTGAGAGAGAGAATTAGATAGAGAGAGAGAGTGATACTGCTGTACAGCAGGGGGGGTTCCAGATTCTGGAACCACAATTCCAGTCCCAAACACACACACACACACAGGAACATATATACATATATATGTATATACACACAACTCCCTATATACACTACCAAATACCCCCAAAATTCACCCACACTCACACATACATATGTACTACGTATATATGTACTAAAATACACTCATACAATATAAAACATATCAAATTTGGGTTTGAAATTCATTTTCAAAAACTGGGAATAAACCCAAAAACAGGGAACAGTGCACTGTGCACTTGATAATAGGGTAACACGAAAAACACACACAAAAACGAGCTAAGGCTCGAATCTCTAGGTTGGTAACTGGTGCCCCACACATACCCTAGTGTCCTAGGTACCTGACACGACACCACGACACGGTTTCACGTGTCCAAACACACGAAACCCTCACTCGGGTAAACTCTGATACACATGCACACATACAGTATCGTGCACGCATGTAAATCACCCTAGGACACGACACACACACTCTCGTGTCTCGTGCTCGTGCACGAATGTTCACCTAGGGGTTGTGCACGTGTCCAACACCCTGTACCGTGTCCACGTTGATCCAGGACACGGTACGAAGACCGTATCAGTCGTGAAAACACGACTGATACGCGCGTTTCAGACCGCATCGTGCACGCGGTCGTACGTCTCGTGTTCGCGACACAGGACACGACACACCACGTGCTCGTGTCCACATGTTCGCCCCATGATGGGCTACACACTCGTGTCACTACGAGGTGCCCAAGTGTCGTGTCCACACGACACGACACGCGCGAAGTTGGCCCCCGCGCGCGTGTGCGCTGACAGTGCACGACCAGTGCACGTGTCCATGCTCTCTCGATACGACACCAACGTGTCTCAAACTCGAGGGGAAGCATGTCAGAGGTTGCCCCCTCCTCTGTGTAAATTTTCACGTATCCACGTGTCCTACAGTGTCCGTGCTAAGTGTCGAGTAGCAGGGCATGCACGCGTGGCCTCGTGCTGCGAGTTCGTGTCCATTTTGGACACGGACACAGCACAGAAATGTGCTCAGTCAAGTTGTTTCGTGTCCTACATGTCTAGGGCTAGCTAAAAGTGTAATTTGTTTTGGAAAAACATAAAAACCAATCCTATGTGGCATTTCAACAAACAAGGGTTTCTACCCTATGATACGTGTCCGATACGGACACCAAACCACTTCTAATTTCCACTAAATTTTACCCACAGTTATGGTAGTCCTATATAAATGCATCTATGAAGAAAAAAATAGGATTTTAACTAAGTTTGAGGGAATTTACCTATTTGTGCAAATCCAAGGAAAATTAAGGAAGAGGGGGGTGTGTGTCCTTCAACTTGATGATGTCCAAAGCCTCCAAATTCTTGATTGCTATCCTCCCTTAGTATCCTTGATGTAGTAGGGTCCCAATGCAAAAGACTAGAGTGAATTTGGATCTATATTGCTCAAGTTGTGGGTGTTTGAAGGAAAAGGGATTTTTCTAGGATTAAATTTATGTAAATTTTCCATGAATTAACACAATGGGATTATATAGAAATGTGGGCTGCTAGGGGGGTGCCCTATGGCCGGCCATGGCATGGGGGGTGTCCTAGCCCTTCCTTCATGGCTAAGGCTTGGACTTTGTGTAAAGGTCTTGATATTTTGCATGGTTTAAGCAAAATATCAAATAAAGGTAAACTAGATATTTAACTTGCTTTAACCTATGACTAAATATCCATCCTATAGCTTCTAGGTTAGTGGCTAACCTCTAGTTTAGGGTGGAATAGGTTAGGGACTAGTCATGGTACTCAACCATGATTAAAATAATATTAAAATCACATAATCACAAATAAAGTCTAGTAAATTACCAAAATACCCTTTTGGCCAAAAACCACTAATTTGATGTTCTAAGCCTATGGCTAAGCTCTCATGGTCATGGCAACTTCTAGGTTAAGGAAAACTAGGGTTTACACTAAGTTATACTAACCAAAATCACAAAGTCATAAGTCATGACTTTGCATGACTTAGAAAATGGTTCTAAGTACACTAATAATCACCCTAAACAATATCATGCCCTAAACACCATTAAATAATAATAAAAATAATAATTTTTCAAAAATCCCTAATTTCAGAAAACAGGGTGTTACAGTACTCTTGAGTGGTATTGTGTATATGAAATATACACATGTGTAATATCCTATAGACTAGTGTATGGTGTATTCTAGCTAGGGTAGACCGTTTAGGCTTAGTGAGACTTCATTGAGTCTAGGTTGACCTAGTTGACCTAACTTTGACTTTTAGTTGACTGAAGTTGACCAGGGTTGACTTTGGTTTAGGACTGACCTAATATCATGTAGACTGCATCATAGTATCTTACTTTATTAGCTGGACATGTTGTGACTTGTACTGTTCTGATTAGGAGCCAGACATCACTCCTCAGGCAGTATTTTTCTTTCGGACATTCAGGATATCAGACGAGTACATTCTCTGACCGTTTCATACTTGCTAGGAGTATTATCTTGCTCTAGATTATTTTACTTGATGCTGACACGATGGAAACACAGATTAGTACTATATGGCTCTTTTTATACGATGTTATCCCCCTCGGGAGCATCAGATACATCATGTCATGTGCGTTTCACTCTCATCATGTATTCTTGTGCTTTCACCATTCATGTACACTCTCGTGATTCATGTCCTCTCATGATCACGGAGCCCCCATGTTTATATTTATGTGCACCCATTTATGGGCCCCCGTGTGAATCTCATGTGCAATAACATAACTTGAACGGATTCTTGTGTATTGATTGGGGTACGGGGGAGTATAAATAGTCATGTGGACAATTTCCAAAGTAGTGTAGTCATGTGCAAACTCTCATGTTTATTATCAAGTCGTTCACATGTCTAGCTTGTACTCTAAATTACTAGTTCACTGTAGCTCTTTACTTATAGTAGATGTTTCATTACAGTCTTCTTTTTACTCATGTATACTCTTCAGCGTTTCATGTATTTTACTCTATTACCTGTAGCTCTTTACTTATAGTAGATATTTCATTACAGTCTTCTTTTTACTCATGTATACTCTTCACGTTTCATGTATTTTACTCTATTACCTGTATTTTATTCCTGTCATGATATGAACTGCGTGATATGTACTGTGCTCGCTCCAGTCCTGACTGGACCTGTTGAAATATTACAGATGACTTCGAGGAGCTGTGTCCCACCTATTACGGAGCAGGCTTAGACGACACACTTGAGCTGGACCCTCAGGAGGATCCATTACTTGCTGACGATACTACCCCTGTAGACTAGGCTAGTTAGCTAGGCTAATTCTATTTACTTTCATGTTATGATACATTTGTATATATTGGAGTTGTACTCTGGATTGTGGAGATGTTTATCTTAGTTTCAGCTATTTCTCTGTCTTGTATTATACTCTGTGGATTCTGAGTTTTATCTATTCTATCGTTCAGTACTATCTTCCTTAGCTGTGATTGAGTTGTACTTATTTATGTCACCTCCATTCGGAGTGTATAAACTGTACAGGTACCTTATAAATTGTTGATGTATGTGACCTAGGACAGCGTTCTACCGCCGATACTGCGGCGTAGGCTGGACGTACCCACGTCTCGTGCCCTTACACTGGGTGCGGGTCGTGACAAGTTGCAAGTTAATGATGTTTTAGAATGACAAGAAAGAGTATGGTAAGCCTTGATGCTAGAATGGGCACTTGTCATGTTTATGTATTCATGAAGGCTAATTAATGTATTATGTAGGGACATGCTTATGACACGCTTTCATATTATGTATGATATTGTTATATTGACAGAAAAAAGATGGTAAGTAATAGGTAAGTTCAACCTTGTGTGACACATTTATGTTTAGGGACACATGTATGTTATGCCATATAACTGATCCTAAGACAGGATTAGAACGACCACATAATGTTTGTTTGTTTACACTCACCTAAATCAACGTGTTAGTTTTAGTTGAGTTGATTAGAGGTTACTCACCAGTACACGACAATGTACTGACCTCCCCTAGTTGATGCAGTTGTGGGGAGTAGCTTGGACGATTCTGAGACGTCGAAGAGTTTGTTGGCCGAGCTGGGGTTTTTCAAGCAAAGATGTATTTTCTGTTATAAAGGACATAATGTATAGAACATCAGTGTATTGTATAGTTCTTGAGTTGTAAACCTTGTGACATTTTATTTTATTGAGAGAGAGAGAGAGAGGGAGAAGGAGTGATTATAATCAAGTTGTTCTTGGCTTCGAGCCATTACAATTTTGCCGTAATATTATCAATAAAGATAATTAATGTTGTATATATTGTGACTATTCAACTTTTCTTCGTATTATTTTTGCTGCAAATGACTTGTCTGAGATGTTTCATCGATCGAGTATTTGTGCTTGCCTTATAAAAGTGTAATTTAGGCATGTACCGCATCACGTCCAGTGATAACTTTCAGTCATGCGGAATCTGGACATGACACATATGAGGTGTGGGTAAACGAATAAGATGTCCGAAGGAAGGTCCTACCCAACCAATCCTTAATAGAATTCATGTTAAATATTTAATTCCAACGAGTTCATATCCAAGACTAACACTATTCGTACCCAACCTAAAAGTGGTTTTTTAGGCCATTGATAAATGTACTACAAAAATCCAACTCGAGTGACTCTTATAGTTACCGAGGAGAGGTATAAAACCCTGACTGGGTGGCGAAAGATAAGTGGATCGAGCCATGGGAAATATTATTCCTTCCATTTATAATAATGGTAGGAGTTGGAGGACAGTGGGCCCAAAAAGGCATGCAATGCAGCGTGCACATAGTCCCGTGCGTATCGTTGGACATATAAAAAAATGTACTACAAAAGGTGTTAACGACACTACAGTTTTGAAAGTCCTAATTCATTTGAGGATATCTAAAATATTGACAGTTCTTGCTATTTTAGGACTGTCAAAATTTTGGTAGTCCTAATTTTATATGTACTGCCAAAATATTGGTAGTTCTGGATTTGCAGAGGACTATCAAAATTTTGGTAACTCTATTTTTTCTAGGACAATTAAAAATTTTGGCATTTTCAGACTACCAAAGCTATAATGTTCCTTACTAGATTCCATAGTGCCTTTATCATTAGCTCTTTTTAGGAAAATTCTAAGGGCACTCCAACTTTTACTTGAAAACAACCCTTATTTCAGGTCAGCCCAGTTTGGTGAAACTTTTACTCAGGACAACCCTAAAATTTCTTTGGGACTGCCCAACCCTCAAGTTTACTGAGGACAGTTCCAAACTATCTAGTGGCAAATGCCGATGGGGGCGTGCACGCCCGTGGGAGCGCTGGGGCGAGGACGCCCGCGAGGGCACGGGGGCGAGGACGCCTGCAAGGAGTGCGGGGCGAGGACGCTGGCGGGGGTGTGGGTGCGTGGACGCTGGCAGGGGCGTGGACACCCGCGGGGGCCTCGGGGGTGTGGACGTCCGCGGGGATGCGGAGGCCGATGGAGGCGCGGATGACGAGCAGATAGGACTGCCAACAAAGTTCAAGATGACAACTTTGTTGGCAATCCTAACATGAAATAGGATTGCCAACTTTGTTGGCAGTCCCATCTAAACTCTATGTTTGGATATAGGACTGACAACTTTTTAGGACTGCAACAAAGTTGTCAGTACCAAGTAGGACTACAACAAAGTTGTCAGTCCTAAGTTATGTTAGGACCGCCAACTTGCTGGCAGTCATAACATAAAGTAGAACTATCAACATTGTTGGCAGTCCTACTTGGTGTTAGGACTGTGAACTTTGTTGGCAGTCTTGAAAAAAATTGGACTAGTCTCAAGTAACAAATGAGATTGACAAACTTGTAATTTTTTTGAAAATTTTTGGATTAGCCCAAGTAAAACTTGGAATGCCTTAAAATTTGCCTTTTTGTATCGGATGGAGACATTTCCTTTTTTCTATATAATAAGAAAAAGGAAAAAAAATTCTTTGCCCGACCAAAGATTACAACAGTATCAGTATATTGTGTATGCTTACATCTTGCTTCTCACGCAAACAAATAATAAAAATTCTGTGGACCAATTTGCAAACGACACCCACCAAAATAAAACCCTCCTCTTTTCCGAACCTTCCCGATCCTCCTCTGCTCCTTCCTCCCTCCCCCCATTTGCTTGTTCGGGAGCTCCTCCCTCCGCCCAAAACCCTAGAAATAAATCACCATACCATGGCTGATCCACGAAATTTCCCCGGATCCGACCGCGACCAGGACCACCAGCAGCCGGCCCGCCGGCTCTACAACCCCTACCAGGACCTCCACCTCCCCCACCGCGCCGCCTACTCGATCCCCACCACCCCGGAGTTCCTCTTCCAGGAGGAGTCTGTCGCCCAGCGCCGCTCCTGGGGAGAGAACCTCACCTACTACACCGGTATCGGCTACCTCTCCGGCGCCTCCGCCGGAGCCTGCCTCGGCCTCCGCCATGGCCTTTCCGCCGCCGAGCCCGGCGACACCCTCAAGCTCCGAATCAATCGCCTCCTCAACTCCTGCGGCGCCGAGGGCCGCCGCTTCGGGAACCGGGTCGGGGTCATAGGCCTCCTCTACGCGGGCCTCGAGAGCGGCATGGTCGCTGCCAGGGACACCGACGACTGGGTCAACAGTGTCGCTGCTGGGCTCGGAACGGGCGCCCTCTTCCGCGCAGCCAGCGGACCCCGGTCCGCCGCCGTGGCGGGGGCGATCGGGGGACTCGCGGTAGGTGCCACGGTCGCCGGGAAGCAGCTAGTCAAGAGATACGTTCCCATCTGATCTTTCTACTTATTTCTGTATCAGTGGTTTGTTGCCGGAAATTTTGATTTATATATTTGTTTGTTTGGTCGGTTATAGACCTCTGGTAATGTAACTGTGGAATGGCTGGAATAATGATACGAGACAATTCAATTTATTATAAACTTGAATTCAAGTGTTTGTGTGCTAGGGTTTGTTGATAAAGTTTTAACACTTTGGTACTTGAGGACTAAGCTCTTAGCTCGTAGATTGTTAGTATGTGCTTGTGAAACGGTGTTCTTGCACAAATGCAATGTGAAGCTACACGAGTTTTGGGATTTGATGGGGGAATTTGTGTACTTTGTCTTTTTTCTTCTTCAAAGCTCGAACTTTTAGCTTTGTTTGAAAGCTGATTGAGGTTCAATGGTGAAGTTTATGTATTTTGGTTCTTGAAGAGTAAAGGTTTTAGCTCATAGATTGTTAGTATATGTTTCTGAGTAGGTATTCTGTATGTTTCTGGAATCCACTTGCATAACTGTTTGTATTAGGATTCGGTGGGTAACATGTGAATTTGTCACTTATCTTATTTAAAGATCACATTTTTAGTTTTGTTTAAAAGCCGACTGATTATGGCTGTCTTAATAACCATTGTTATGGTTTAATGGTAAAGTTGGTGTCTTTTGTACTCAAAAGTTGACATCTTCATGTTTTTTGTTAAATTTTGTTCTTGCTCAAACGTAATGTTGAATGGCTGGGGTTTCTGGGATCCAATCACATAACTGTGTGTTAGGGTTTGATGGTTAATTTGTGCATTCTTGTCATATTTTTTGTTTAAAGGTCAATTTTTAGCTTTGAGTTGCTCTTTCCTGTGCTTGTTTTTATGACTTGGTCATAAGTTGTGTTTAAAGGACACATTTTTAGTCTTGTCCAAAGGCCATTTTGTGCCAGGGTTTGATGGTAAAGTTGATGTGGTTTGGTACTTGAAGCTCACAGCTTTATGTTTGTTAAATTGCATTTTTGCTTGAAAGTAATGTAGAATAACTCAGTTTTCTGGTATCCCTTAAGATGACTATTTATATTAGGAGTTAATGTCTAAGCTGTACATTTTGGTCAGATTTCTTGTTTAAAGCTTACATATTCAGCTTTGATTCAACTGTTTTTTCATTCAACTGTGTTTTTCTTTTATGGTTACTTGGTTCGACGACAAAGTTTTGTTTAATGGTTATCTTTGTTCATAGTCTGATTAGTTATAAATAACATTCAATTGGTGGCTTAAGAACTCATATTTCCTTATAGCTTTGTGGTAAGTTTGTGGTTTTGGTATCTAAAGTTAACATGTTTATGACTCATCAAATGTCATCTAGAATACCTGGAATTTCTGGAATCCAGTTACATAAATGTTCCTATTAGGATTTGACAGTTAACTTGGGTGTCTTTTTATATTTCTTGCTTAAAGATCACATTTTAACTTGGAGTTTGCTCTATCCTATGCTTAAGGTTTGTTGTAAAGTTAGGTTAAAAAGTCATGTTTTTAGTTTTGTTTAAAGGCCAATAGGTTATAAATTTGAATCATGTCTTAATAACTGGTATTGTGTATCTTTTTATAATGGTTATAAATAACATTCAATTGGTGGCATAAATCAATTGGTGGCTTAAGGACTCATATTTCCTTATAGCTTTGTGGTAAGTTTGTGGTTTTGGTACCTAAAGTTCACATGTTTATTGTTGGGTTTTGGCCTTTTTCATTTGGAATTTTAGTCCCACATCGGCTAGGCCAAAGGAGTTGTATCTCTATATATTAGCTATGCTATTTTAGAGATGCACATGTGGTGTGGAGGTACACATGGGTGTGCCATGTGGGGTTATTTTTCTAATGGAAAAAAGGCTAAATAAACAATTGAAAGCATTCATGCCTTTTTGCTCGTGTGAAATTTATTTTCATGGGAGCTAAGCCCCGTAGGGGATTAGCGACTCGGACTCAGACTCGGACTCGGACTCGGGCTCATGGGCTCGTGAGGCGTAATGTGGCGTTTTGTTGGCGCACTTTGCACTTAGCACGTCAGCATCGCCACTAGGCGCATAGTGCGCTTAAGTTGTGCTCGTTGCGCGAGCCACTTGCGCGGCCAGGCGCGCTGCCAGGATGCGCGGCCAGTTGTGCAGGCCAGGTTGCGCGGCCAGGAGCGCTACCAGGTTGCACGGCCAGTTGCGCATGTCACGCCCCGAGTCGACAAACCGTTCGTCCCCGGTGTTACATTGCCGATTCGATCGTCCTCGCTAAGGCGTGATGCCGCACGAGCCTGGAGTTGCGCTCGTGCAAGGCAAGATGACAAGTTCTCAAATGGTTATCTTTTGATTTTGATATAAATACGCCAAGTCCAAACTTCACAAATCACATCAGAATATAACACGCAGTATAGGAAGATAGAAATGCTTTTCATTCATAGCTTGCAACGAAGTGCAAGTCGTAATTTACATTTGATGCCGTTGCGGCTACATTGATTGAAAACATAAGGAAATACATTCGACAAGTTGCCTGAACTAACGCTTGCCGTCCCATACATTCGCCCCTTTATACAAAGCCGTCGACTTGAATTGGCTTCAAAATACTTCAGCATAGGAAGAGCTTCAAAACGCCTCTCCGTATCTCAGCTCCAGTTTAGTTGAACGCGTCCGTCGTACCTGGGGAAATTGGGGGAATGGGATTAGCACACTTGCTAAGTGGACGAGACGAACCCACTCGTCTAAACCGACTCTGATTGTTAGGGTAGGCATGTTTTAGAGTTGTCTTTCTATTAGAACTAAATGAATTCAGTTCATATTCGATAGCCATCTTTGCGTAATAAAGCATACAGTGAACCATAGCAGTTTATCAAATTTCTTACCACAGCCGTGCTCGTCCCTGCATAAAAACAGAGATAATATTTACACCTGCATAAGACAATAGGTGAGCATGCTACTATCTTATATGCGGTCATTGATGTTACACATCACGTGGGACTATCTCAACGGCATTTCGGCCCGCTCAGTCTAGGTTGCAAGCCTGACTGACGGTCCCGAAATGCATCAGTGCCGAAGCACGATTATTCATTCCCCCTAGGTCGAGTCGATTCCGATGCCCCGGATATCGATTCGAGGAAAATATCAACTTGTGCACAAGCTGTCCATGACCATGCCAATGCGTGAACAGTTTATATATGCAACCAGTTTTGTATAGCGCGGACAGTATTGAACGACATTATCATTTCCCCCAACTCATGCAACGTTTCATTTTCCCCAAGCCGTACTCCGATTTAGCGTCCCGTAGGCACGAAATTGTCCGAGGCATCATAACCCACGATCGACATTTCATAATATTTTGCAGCACGTAAAATAGTCTATCTTTTTACTAGAACCTTAAACTTTCTGGTTTATGTGATAGACTTGTATTTTCAGAGTGAATTTCTCTAAATCGATACATTTTTCCGAGTTCTTGGACTTAGTGGATTGGCATGCAATTAACTTGGCATCGTTCGATTTGAATGAATTCGAAGCAAGGAATAAGTTTGCGGGACAGAGTAGAAAAGAAGGGGCCGAATCACCCACCGATCACTTTGCTTTGTGCAGGTCGTCGAAGCGCTACGCAACGTCAATCCTTAGTTACGCGAGCTCCTGCAATGCATCAATACTTTGTTAGATTTTCTTCTTTTCCCCTTGCATCGAAATTTGTAATTGCATCCATGAAAACGACGCGAAAGCACTTCAATCAAGTCCAGCGGCAAAGCTCCAAGAAAACCATACAGCGGTCCGGTCCCGTCGAAGGGACTCTTATAGAGAGCTCACTCGCCGAGACGCAGCCCGCTGCATCTAGGACTTATTCCAACAGAAGTCGTTCCATTAGTTGGATCGATTCTCGTAACTTCCGTCCAAATCGATTTGAATCGATGCCGCAAGGCGTTAACGTTTACCAAGCTTAGCGATCGAGTCAGATAGCCATCTAAGTTCCCGGCCGATCTGACTCGGCGCAAGCATATTATGAAGTTCCGTCGCCTATCGAAAGCGGGGTGCTACATAATATACCACTAAGAAAAAGTTTCGTCCCGAAACTTAAGAACAAGGGTCTGACCTTAATTTAGACAAACAACGCGGGGTACTTCTCTTTCATCTCCGCCTCCATCTCCCACGTCGACTCCTCGACTGAATGGTTCCGCCAAAGCACGCGGACCAAGGACATCGACCGATTTCGCAGCACTTTCTCCTTGCGGTCCAAAATTTGAATAGGCTTCTCCGAGTAAGACAAGTCAGTACGTAGCTCCAACTGATCGAAGCTAACCACATGACTTGGATCATGCACGTATTTTCGAAGTTGTGAAACGTGGAAAACATCGTGCACATCAGCTAAGGCAGGAGGTAATGCGATCCGATAAGCAACCGTCGCAACTCGCTCAATAATCTCGAAAGGGCCTACAAATCTCGGGCTCAACTTGCCTTTAACGCCGAACCGCATCACACCGCGCATGGGCGTTACTTTTAGAAACACATGGTCCCCGGCCAAGAACTCTAGCGGACGTCGACGAAGATCTGCGTAGCTCTTTTGTCGACTTTGTGCGATGCGGAGTCTATCTCGAATCAAGCGGACCTTTTCGACGGCCTGCTCCACCAGTTCCGGTCCAAGCACTTGTCGCTCTCCGACTTCATCCCAGCATATCGGCGAATGGCACTTCCTCCCGTAGAGCGCTTCGTATGGAGCCATCTGAATGCTCGACTGATAACTATTGTTATACGTAAACTCCGCAAGCGGCAAATGCGTATCCCAACTAGTCTTTAGGTCGATCGCACACAGACGCAACATATCTTCTAAGATCTGATTGACCCTCTCTGTCTGACCGTCTGTTTGGGGATGGTACGTCGAACTAAAGTTCAGTTTGGTCCCCATCGCCGCTTGGAGGCTCGTCCAGAAACGCGATAGGAATCGCCCGTCTCTGTCCGAAATTATAGAGGCCAGTACCCCGTGCAGTCGAACAATCTCATCGACGTAGATTTGTGCTAACCGATTGTCGCTCCATCCTACTTTAATTGCGATGAAGTGAGCCGACTTGGTCAATCTATCAACAATGACCCAAATCGCGTCATTCCCCCGCGGCGTCTTCGGAAATCCCACAATGAAATCCATCGAGATATTGTCCCACTTCCACTCGGGAATGGCGATGTTCTGCAGCTCGCCGCCTGGCCGTTGGTGTTCCGCCTTCACCTGCTGACACGCTATGCATTGCGATACGAACGTAGTCACGTCTTTCTTCTTGCCGTGCCACCAAAAGTTTGTGCGCAAGTCCTTGTACATCTTGGTGCTTCCAGGATGTAACGAGTACTTCGCATAGTGCGCCTCCGTAAGAATTTCTTTTCTGAGTTCGGCAGTTTCAGGAATGCAGAGCCTTCCCTTTAGTCGCATCGTCCCGTCTCCGTCTTCCGCAAATTCAGTCGTCCTTCCCGTTGAAATCAGCTCGCGCATTTTCTTCAGGAATGAGTCGTCCCCCTGTGCGGTCTTTATCTTGCTAAGCAGGCTCGATCCTAACTTCAGTTGAGCTAGGTGCAGGTGTCGATACTCAATTCCGAGTTCGATACCCATCGCTTCAAGGTCTCGCTTTGTCTCCTTGTTTATGGCCAGTGTTCCCATAAACATTCTGCTGAGTGCATCGGCCACCACGTTTCCCTTGTCCGGTGTATACTCGATCGTTAGCTCGTAATCTTTTATGAGTTCGAGCCAACGTCGCTGTCGTAGGTTGAGCTCCCGTTGTGTAAATAAGTACTTCAGGCTTTTGTGATCTGTGTAGATTCTGCATGCCACACCATAGAGGTAGTGCCGCCATAACTTCAACGCAAAGACGATCGCCGCCAATTCTAGGTCGTGTGTCGGGTAGTTTTTCTCATGCTGCTTCAACTGTCGTGAAGCGTAGGAGATGACTTTGTCTCTCTGCATGAGTACGCACCCAAGGCCAGTTCCCGACGCGTCGCTGAATATCTGAAAGCCTTCTGGACCGTCTGGAAGTGCAAGGATTGGAGCTGAGACGAGCCGTTGCTTCAACTCTTGGAAGCTGGATTCACAGTCGTCGCTCCATTCAAATACTACTCCCTTCTGGGTGAGGCGAGTCAGAGGCGACGCTAGTTTTGAAAAGCTTCGCACGAATCGACGGTAGTAGCCCGCTAAGCCAAGGAAACTCCGAATGTCGCTAGTCGAGGCAGGTCGTTTCCAATCCACCACCGCATCAATCTTCTTTGGGCCCACCGCGACACCTTCGGTAGAGATTACGTGCCCGAGGAATGTCACGCTACTCATCCAGAACTCGCACTTACTCTGCTTGGCGTACAATTTGTTTTCACGCAGAATCTGCAATACCGTCTTCAAATGTTCTGCATGTTCTTCACGATTCTTTGAGTAGACAAGGATATCGTCGATGAATACGACTACAAATTTATCTATTTGAGGTCGGAAGACTCGGTTCATCAGATCCATGAACGCGGCTGGGGCATTCGTCAAACCGAACGGCATGACGAGGAATTCGTAATGACCATATCGAGTGCGGAAGGCAGACTTCGATATGTCGTCGGACTTGATCTTCAATTGATGATAGCCTAAACGAAGATCGATTTTTGAAAATATTGCCGCGCCTTGCAGTTGGTCAAACAAGTCGTCGATTTGCGGCAAAGGATACTTGTTCCGCACGGTCGCCTTGTTGAGTTCACGATAGTCGATGCATAGCCGCATCGACCCATCCTTCTTCTTCACGAATAATACAGGAGCACCCCACGGAGAGACGCTAGGGCAAATAAATCCGCGGTGTAGCAACTCTTGTAATTGCACCTTCAGCTCCTTCAGTTCTGCTGGAGCCATTCGGTAAGGCGCCTTGGATATCGGCCGTGTATCCGGAAAGGTGTCGATGCTGAATTCAATTTCTCGATCCGGCGGCATTCCGGGCATCTCGTCAGGAAAAACGTCAGGAAAATTTGCCACAACATCAGTCTGCGTGTTTGTATTATCCTTCCGTGCGTCTCGAACTGATGCCAAGTATCCCGCACAGCCGGAACGCAGCATACGCCTTGCCGAGATTGCCGACACCATCATTGCTGCCTTCGAGACCGTACCGCACGAATATGAGAACTCTGATTCGCCAGGAAGACGAAACACTACTCTCTTCTCCGCGCACTCGATCGTTGCACGACAAGCGCCCAACCAATCCATGCCCAGGATTATATCGTAATCTTTGTTGTCTAGTACGACGGCATCCAAGGATAGATATCTTCCTCCGATGCATATGTGGCCATCCCTACAAATAAAGTTCGCAGGCATATCGACTCCCGACGGAGTGCTAACGCTAATATTTATATCTAGTGATTGCATGGTTATTTTATTTTCTTTCGCAAAATCAGCAGATCTAAAGCTATGCGTCGCACCCGAATCGAATAATACTCGAGCAGGTATATCTTTGTAGAGTAATATACCTGTTACAACCGTATCGGACACAAGCGCCTCGTCCCGAGTTAAGGCATAAACTCGGCCTTGAGCTCCGTGGCATTGGTTCTGATGGTTGACGGGCACCGCATTCGCGCCTTGCAGTATCGGCGCTTTATGCGGATTCGGGACGTTCCTCGGTGGGTTGTGTTGATTCGGACCTTTGTGCGGGCAATATGTAACTATATGGCCTACCTCGCCACACTTGTAGCAAGATCTCGTGACGCAGTCGACGGTTCGGTGCCCACGCCTACCGCACCTGGTGCAGTGTTGACTGCCATGGCCTCGATCATCGAATCTGTTCGGACGCTTTGTTATTCCCAATCCCCCGGCGTCGGCGTCGTTAGGACGCTTGTTGAAGTGGTTACGGATGCCTCTACTCGACATACGGCCAAAGATGCGCTCACTATCAAGAGCGGCATTATAGGATTCACGGTATGTTCGGCACCTTTGATTCATGACGTCCCTTCACAGTTCGTCATTTAGGCCTTGTTGGAAGCGTTCACACCAGGCTTCCTTGTTGGGCAGGAAGGCGCCGGCAAACTTCGCCAGCTTTGAGAAGCTCGAATCATAATCGTCGACAGACATATTTCCCTGTCGCAGCGTCATGAACTCGTCTTCTTTTTGTTGACGGACAGCGCGAGGAACGTACTGTTCAAGAAAGGCTTGCTTGAATATTTTCCAGGAAATCGTGGCGTCCGTATCGGCTTCATAGATTTCCTGCTTTTTAGCGGCCCACCAGTCGTACGCCCTCAGTTGCAGCTGTAACGCCGCACAAGTTACCCGCTGGGACCCTTCGATGCTAAGCAGATTAAACAGGTCCTCCATCTCCGCGAGCCATCCCACGATCACATCAGGCTCCGCTCGGCCGTTGAACTTTGGTGGATTCATCTTGCGGAACTCCTTTGCCTTGAACAAGCAAGAAGAATCTATCATTTGCGGTTGAGTCTCTTCTTCCTCGTTTTCTTCTTGGTCGCCTTGCTTTTCCTCGGTCTCTTCGTCCGTCGTCTTGGTATTGCTCGCCATTCTGCTCACTATCTGAGTCAAGGCATTCATCTGTTTTTGTTGCGCCTCAAATTGGGCTTTGAATTGTGTCTGAAGCTGCTGCTGCTGCAGTTCCATCAACTGTAGCATCTTCTCGCTAGGCTCAGTGCTTTTTGTGCTCGACGTACTATCTACAGTTTGGGTTGGGGCGGGATTGTTCCTTTTCTTAGTCATTCCTACAGAACAGAGTAAACCCGTTAGTATTTTTCAAAAAATATCTACGGGCTTACCTGTATGGAACTTTTATTTCACGCAGCATGTCGACAAGCATTCAATCGAGCCATCGCAACGGACATTCCAATAATGAAACATCTTTCGAAAATCCGAGGAAACATAACTGTGCTCTGATACCAATTTGTCACGTCCCGAGTCGACAAACCGTTCATCCCCGGTGTTACTTTGCCGATTCGATCGTCCTCGCTAAGGCGTGATGCCGCACGAGCCTGGAGTTGCGCTCGTGCAAGGCAAGATGACAAGTTCTCAAATGGTTATCTTTTGATTTTGATATAAATACGCCAAGTCGAAACTTCACAAATCACATCAGAATATAAGACGCAGTATAGGAAGATAGAAATGCTTTTCATTCATAGCTTGCAACGAAGTGCAAGTCGTAATTTACATTGGATGCCGTTGCGGCTACATTGATTGAAAACATAAGGAAATACATTCGACAAGTTGCCTGAACTAACGCTTGCCGTCCCATACATTCGCCCCTTTATACAAAGCCGTCGACTTGAATTGGCTTCAAAATACTTCAGCATAGGAAGAGCTTCAAAACGCCTCTCCGTACCTCAGCTCCAGTTTAGTTGAGCACGCCCGTCGCACCTGGGGAAATTGGGGGAATGGGATTAGCACACTTGCTAAGTGGACGAGACGAACCCACTCGTCTAAACCGACTCTGATTGTTAGGGTAGGCATGCTTTAGAGTTGTCTTTCTATTAGAACTAAATGAATTCAGTTCATATTCGATAGCCATCTTTGCGTAATAAAGCATACAGTGAACCATAGCAGTTTATCATATTTCTTACCACGGCCGTGCTCGTCCCTGCATAAAAACAGAGATAATATTTACACCTGCATAAGACAATAGGTGAGCATGCTACTATCTTATATGCGGTCATTGATGTTACACATCACGTGGGACTATCTCAACGGCATTTCGGCCCGCTCAGTCTAGGTTGCAAGCCTGACTGACGGTCCCGAAATGCATCAGTGCCGAAGCACGATTATTCATTCCCCCTAGGTCGAGTCGATTCCGATGCCCCGGATATCGATTCGAGGAAAATATCAACTTGTGCACAAGCTGTCCATGACCATGCCAATGCGTGAACAGTTTATATATGCAACCAGTTTTGTATAGCGCGGACAGTATTGAACGACATTATCATTTCCCCCAACTCATGCATCGTTTCATTTTCCCCAAGCCGTACTCCGATTTAGCGTCCCGTAGGCACCAAATTGTCCGAGGCATCATAACCCACGATCGACATTTCATAATATTTTGCAGCACGTAAAATAGTCTATCTTTTTACTAGAACCTTAAACTTTCTGGTTTATGTGATAGACTTGTATTTTCAGAGTGAATTTCTCTAAATCGATACATTTTCCCGAGTTCTTGGACTTAGTGGATTGGCATGCAATTAACTTGGCATCGTTCGATTTGAATGAATTCGAAGCAAGGAATAAGTTTGCGGGACAGAGTAGAAAATAAGGGGCCGAATCACCTACCGATCACTTTGCTTTGTGCAGGTCGTCGAAGCGCTACGCAACGTCAATCCTTAGTTACGCGAGCTCCTGCAATGCATCAACACTTTGTTAGATTTCCTTTTTTCCCCTTGCATCGAAATTTGTAATTGCATCCATGAAAACGACGCGAAAGCACTTCAATCAAGCCCAGCGACAAAGCTCCAAGAAAACCATACAGCGGTCTGGTCCCGTCGAAGGGACTCTTATAGAGAGCTCACTCGCCGAGACGCAGCCCGCTGCATCTAGGACTTATTCCAACAGAAGTCGTTCCATTAGTTGGATCGATTCTCGTAACTTCCGTCCAAATCGATTTGAATCGATGCCGCAAGGCGTTAACGTTTACCAAGCTTAGCGATCGAGTCAGATAGCCATCTAAGTTCCCGGCCGATCTGACTCGGCGCAAGCATATTATGAAGTTCCGTCGCCTATCGAAAGCGGGGCGCTACAGCGCAGGCCAGGTTGTGCGGCCAGGAGCACTGCCAGGTTGCGCGGCTAGGTGCGCTGCCAGGTTGCACGGCCCAGGTTGCGCAGCTCAGGTTGCGCGACCAGGTGCGCGCCCAGTGGCGCAACCTGTTGCGCGCCCAGTTGCGCAGGTGGCGCAGGTGGCTCAGTGCGTGTTCAACGCGTGGTGTACAAGGCGCGCGGGGTGCGCGAGGTGCGCAACTTGCTTCAGATCGTACCTGTGCATGATCTGAGCGGTTACTGCACGTTCGGAGTGGTTATTACCATGTCCCGAATGTTGTGCTAACCGGGCAGTTGCTACTCGAGCCTATAAAAGGTCTTTTTTCTCTCACAGGCAGAGATACACATGCATATACAGAGAGTTACGAAAGTTTACAAGTGTTTCTTAACACAAGTAAACATAAGTCTTGAGAGAGAGGAGAAGTGTTGTACCAGCGTTGCTTTTGCACGGGAGTCCGTGTACGATCCGAGGAGTCCGAAGAGCAGGAGTGTTCCAAAATTCTCCGACGAACTTGCTGGTTCCTGGAAGCTATTCGTGTGGGGCGAATATAGCTTTGAACAACGGTGATCATTCACCCCAGCAGGATATTCATCCATCAATCGCCTGTCATCTTCTTCGCTGCTGTGGATTACGAAATCTTTTTAGATTCTCGTAATATCATATGCTGCTGTAACGAGATCTTCTTAGATCTTCGTTAAACTTGCGTAACCTTCCTAGAAGTGTTGCGTTGGAACATTGTTTTTACAATTGTTTCATCTTCTCAGTTTTCCATCGAAAAATTGTGCCCCGGCACTAACAATCTCGAAGCTATATTGCTACGATGGAAAACTTTAATGCTTCACTCCTCAATATTGACTTATGTAAGTTAGAAAAGTTTGATGGAGAGCATTATCAAGTCTGAAAGAGGAAGGTTTATCTCACTCTTCAACTCAGAGACGTTGATCACGTGCTTCTTGAAGAGGAACCTACTGTTCCAGATGTTGGGTCTGCTGCCGCAATCACTGCGGCTACTAAACTTCAGGCCAAGTGGAGAAGGGAGAATAGCATTTGCAGGCTGCTTATCCTGAATGCTATGGAGGATTCCCTAGTAGAATCCTACAGTAAGAAGACTATTGTCAGAGACATATGGAAGTCTCTGGAGAAACTGTATGAAGAAGACAAAAACAGGAGCAAGATATTTGTGGTTGAAAAATATCACAAATGGCTCTTTGAGGACGAGAAGTCCATACTGTCGCAGGTGAAGGAATTCCTGAAGCTGCGACAGAAGCTGGAAGACGAGGCGATGCCCCTCCCTGACAAGTTTGTTGTTGGAGGGATTGTCTCGAAGCTCCCCGCTGGGTGGAGTAAGTTCTATGCAAACATGCATAGGAAGAAGCTTGAGATCAACCTTGAAGATCTCTTGCAGGAAATTTATGTTGAGGACCAGATGCGGGCTCAACTGAAGGTGGACGCACTGTCCAAGCAATTGGCTAACGCCAATCTGGTTCGTACAAAGAAACCAAGGAAAAAGCAGGCGGCTTCCCACAGCAAGAAGAAGGACCCTGACAATCTGAAAGTCAAAGGAACTTCGTTCAAGCAAAAGAAGCCAAAGTCCCATTTGGCTTGTTTCAAGTGTAGCAAGAAGGGCCACTTTAAGAGTGAATGCAATGCAAAGACCAAGCAATCAGAGCAAGGAGAGCCTAGCAAGGTATCTATGATCACTGACGTTGTTGCTATGATTGCGCAGGTTGATGCGGTAGGGACTGACTCTGACTGGTGGGTAGACACTGGAGCCACCTGCCATGTCTGCTCCAGCAAGGAGTGGTTCACCACCTACACACCTACTTCTGAAGTGCTTATGGTGGCGAACAAGGCACAAACTGAAGTGCTCGGGATTGGGACGGTGGTATTGAAGCTGACTTCTGGCAAGTCTCTGACGCTTCAAGGCGTGAAGCACGTACCTGCTATCGCCAAGAACCTGATCTCAGGAGGCCTACTCTGCAATGCAGGCCTCAGGATGGACATCAATGCTGGCCAGATGGTGATGTCTATTAAGGGAACATATTTCGGAAAAGCTTTTTATACCGAAGGAATGTTCAAAATTCAGCTTGTAAATCAGTCCAATGTAATTAATGCAATCACTCCTAGTGCTTATACTTTTGAGTTGTAGCATAATAGACTAGGACATGTTCATTGTAAACGAATAAACAGAATGTCTAGTCTAGGGCTTATCTCCAAGTGTGGGGGTAAGGTAGAGAAATGTGAAGTTTGTGCTCAAACAAAGATCACAAGGAAACCCTTTCCTCGGGTTAATCGAAGTACAGATCTTCTGGAGTTGGTTCACTCTGATATCTGTGACTTCAAACAATTCTCTACAAAGGCCGGGATGAAGTATTTCATAACTTTCATCGATGACTTCTCAAAGTTTGCATTCGTCTACTTGCTGAAAGCTAAAGACGAAACATTCGAGAAGTTCAAGGAGTTCAAGGCCGAAGCTGAGCGGCAAACTGGACAACAACTCAAAAGAATAAGAAGTGATCGAGGTGGGGAGTACAGGTCTCATGAATTCGCATCGTTCTGCAAAGAACATGGAATTGTCAATGAGACTACGGCTCCGTACTCTCCTCAATCAAACGGAGTAGCAGAGAGGAAGAACAGAACGTTAACAGAAATGATTAACTCAATACTGTTGACTGCGGGTCTTCCTAAGTGCTACTGGGAAGAAGCTGCATTGACGGCCACTTTTATTTTAAATAGAGTGCCTCATGCAACTTCAGACGTTACTCCTCATGCACTCTGGTTCAAGGTCAGACCTAAGTTGAATGTCATTCGAGTGTGGGGGTGTCTGGCATATGTCAAGCTTCCAGATCTGAAGATTCAGAAGCTTGGGACAAGGACTACTAAGACGATCTTCTTGGGGTATGCCGAGAAAAGTGATGCTCGGAGATTTCTTGATATTGAGTCAAATCATATCATTGAATCTCGCGACGCAGAATATTTTGAAGACAAATTTGCAAGGCAGAAGAATATTGTTCTTGCGGATATACCGGAGAACAACGAGGGTGCATAGGAAACTGAAGTCTTCAATGAAGATGTGGTCCAAGAAGATGATGTTGAAACAACGATTGAACCAGAACAAGCTGAGCCGTCAGCTAAGCGTATGAGGAGGCCGAAGGACTTCGGAAGTGACTTTGTCACCTATCATGTGGAAGCAGATCCGCTTACCTATGATGAGACGATGAAGACCAGAGACGTGGTTTTTTGGAAGGAGGCGATTGACAATGAAATTGATTCCATCACCTCAAATAACACTTGGGTTTTGGTTGATCTTCCTGAAGGAGTGAAATCCATCGGATGCAAATGGATCTTCAAGAAGAAGATGAAAGCAGATGGAACTATTGACAAGTTCAAGGCTAGGTTGGTAGCCAAGGGGTTTTCTCAGAAGCAGGGGATTGACTACTTTGACACGTATGCTCCAGTAGTCCGGATGACCACCATCAGAATGTTGATTGCTCTCGCAACAATACATAAGATGGTGATACATCAGATGGATGTGAAAACGGCTTTCCTAAATGGCGAGCTGACCGAAGAGATTTACATGCAACAGCCAGAGGGATTTGTCGTCAAGGGTCTTGAAGATAAAGTCTGCAAGTTGGTAAAATCTTTGTACGGTCTTAAACAGGCTCCCAAGATGTGGCATGAGAAATTTGACAAAGTTATAAGGTCAAATGACTACATGATCAGGGAGACGGACAAGTGTGTTTACACGAAGTTCGCTGATGGAAGAGGTGTGATCGTTTGTCTGTACGTGGACGACATGCTTATCCTAGGTACGGATATGGGTTGTGTCACGGAGAGAGAAATTCATCTCGAGCAAGTTCAGCATGAAGGACTTGGGGGAAGCTGATGCGATCTTAGGGATCAAGATCATCCGGACAGACACTGGATTAGCGCTGTTACAGTCTCATTATATTGAGAAAATGATCACTCGTTATGGGTATCGGGATCTTCCAGGGATCGATACGCAGTACAGGTGTGATATGAAGCTGAAGCCTAATTCAGGGGAAAACGTCAGGCAGCTGGAGTATGCAAGCGTAATCGGGAGTTTGATGTATGCTACTACTGCCACAAGGCCTGACATAGCGTTCATCGTGAGAATGCTGAGTCGTTTCACGAACAACCCAGGTGTTGAACACTGGAAGCTATGAAACGGGTTATGAGATATCTCAAGAAGACTCAGACATATGCACTGTACTATAGCGGAGATCCGCCGGTAGTGGAAGGCTTCAGTGATGCCAGCTGGTGCTCAGAGGTGGAGAGCGAGAGGTCCACAGGTGGATACATTTTCACAATGGGTGGAGCTGCTATATCGTGGAAGTCGAAGAAGCGGACTATGCTCTCGCGGTCATCCATGGAATCTGAGTTCTTTGTACTTGATACCGCAGCCGAGGAAGCAGAATGGCTTTGGGAGCTCATGTATGATCTTCCAGTGGTTGGGGCGCAAATACCGGCGATACCGATATACTGCAACAACCAGGCGACTGCTGCGGTGGCATCAAATGACCTCTTCAACGGAAAGAAGAGGACTGCGGTTGAAGCACAGGGCAGTACACGATCTTATCAAGAGAGGTGTTATTGCAGTGATTGATGTTCGGAGTCAGGAGAACCTGGCGGATCCGTTCACCAAGGGCCTCAAGCGCCAGCTGGTTGACGACACAGCTTGTAAAATGGGCTTGAAGGCATTCTGATATTGTATTATTGTATTCCTACCATAAAGTTTTATGCTATTAGCTCAAAGAGAAATCTACTAGGCATCTAGCTTTTGGTTCAAGGGAGGACCACTAATCGGAAGAATATCAGGAACGGTGGGTACATGTTCTATTGGGCATGGAGAGGTTACGGACCTACAACCACTGTTGTCTATTATTGTTTTCTGCGAAAAACGGATCCTGTGGGAAGGTTGGCTTAAATGCCTTAATGAGTTCTCAGCCAGAGTGAATGCCTGGTGTGCTTTACAGGAAGCACGGTAGAACAGCACTACAAGGAGTGAAACTCCATGCTACTGTGGGGTGACTCCACCATGAGGTTCCCAGGCATGTGGTAATGCCTCGGCCTTGCTAGCCAAGTCACAGCGACGTAGTACCGCAAATAGACAGTTAGCCTAATGCTGTATGTTAAAATAAAGAGGGGTGTAGTCAGCACTACAAAGAGGAGGAGTTTCTCATGTTACAGTGGTATGACACCACGATGAGGTACCTGGTTAGGGATAAAGCCTCGGTCTTGCAAGCCATGTCGTTGCAGCGTAACACCGCAAGGGAGCCTAAGACTTCATGCTGGGTAGTTTGGCACTACAAAGAGGCGGTTGCCTCATGCTACAGTAGTATGACACTACGATGAGGTTCCCGGTACGGGGTAAGGCCTCGGCTTTAAGCCGTGTCATAGCGGCGTAGTACCGCAAGGAAAGCGCAAATCGCTTCATGCCATGTCTCTTTAACAAAGAACTCACCTATAGTGTATAGACAGAGATCTCAGGCCGTCACTTGAGGGTAAACTGGTTGACGTCTAAAATTATACACTGAAACCAGGCTGGCACAGGGCCTTTAATGTGCAAGCCAGAAGCAAATGTAACTACATTATGTGAGTGGGAAGAATTTCAGCTATGATGCAGAATTCAAGGCTTAGTCCATTCTTGTATTATAGTTTGTTGTTTGACCCATGCGGAAAGATTCAAGTCGTCAGCGACATCTCTCCTAATGCATGATGGACAGTTACTGTGGGAAACACTTATACCCATATATAAAGATATGTGGGGGATTGTTGGGTTTTGGCCTTTTTCATTTGGAATTTTAGTCCCACATCGGCTAGGCTAAAGGAGTTGTATCTCTATATATTAGCTATGCTATTTTAGAGATGCACATGTGGTGTGGAGGTGCACATGGGTGTGCCATGTGGGGTTATTTTTCTAATGGGAAAAATGCTAAATAAACAATTGAAAGCATTCATGCTTTTTTGCTCTTGAAAAATTTATTTCCATGGGAGCCAAGCCCCGTAGGGGCTTAGTGACTCGGACTCGGACTCGGACTCGGACTCGGACTCGGACTCGGGCTCGGGCTCGGGCTCGGGCTCGGGCTCGGGCTCGGGCTCGGGCTCATGGGCTCATGAGGCGTAATGTGGCGTTTTGTTGGCGCACTTTGCACTTAGCACGTCAGCATCGTCGCTAGGCGCATAGTGCGCTTAAGTTGCGCTCGTTGCGCGAGCCACTTGCGCGGCCAGGCGCGCTGCCAGGATGCGCGGCCAGTTGCGCAGGCCAGGTTGCACGGCCAGGAGTGCTGCCAGGTTGCGCGGCCCAGGTGCGCGCCCAGTGGTGCAATCAGTTGCGCGGCCCAGGTGCGCGCCTAGTTGCGCAGGTGGCGCAAGTGGCTCAGTACGCGTTCAGCGCGTGGTGTACAAGGCGTGCGGGGTGCGCAACTTGCTTCAGATCGTGCCTGTGCATGATCTGAGCGGTTACTACACGTTCGGAGTTTACCACGTCCTGAATGTTGTGCTAACCGGACAGTTGCTACTCGAGCCCATAAAAGGTCTCTTCTCTCTCACAGGCAGAGATACACATTCATATACAGAGAGCTACGAAAGTTTACAAGTGTTTCTTAACACAAGTAAACATAAGTCTTGAGAGAGAGGAGAAGTGTTGTACCAGCGTTGCTTTTGCACGGGAGTCCGTGTACGATCCGAGGAGTCCGAAGAGCAGGAGTGTTCCAAAATTCTCCGACGAACTTGCTGGTTCCTGGAAGCTATTCGTGTGGGGCGAATATAGCTTTGAACAACGGTGATCATTCACCCCAGCAGGATATTCATCCATCAATCGCCTGTCATCTTCTTCGCTGCTGTGGATTACGAAATCTTTTTAGATTCTCGTAATATCATATGCTGCTGTAACGAGATCTTCTTAGATCTTCGTTAAACTTGCGTAACCTTCCTAGAAGTGTTGCGTTGGAACATTGTTTTTACAATTGTTTATCTTCTCAGTTTTCCATCGAAAAATTGTGCCCCGGCACTAACATTTATGACTCATCAAATGTGATCTAGAATACCTGGAATTTCTGGAATCCAGTTACATAAATGTTTCTATTAGGATTTGACGGTTAACTTGGGTATCTTTTTATATATCTTGCTTAAGGATCACATTTTAACTTGGAGTTTGCTCTATCCTATGCTTAAAGTTTGTTGATAAAGTTAGGTTCAAAAGTCATGTTTTTAGTTTTGTTTAAAGGCCAATAGGTTATAAATTTGAATCAGTGGCTTAATAACTGGTATCGTGTTAGACTTTGATGACGTTGATGCCATTTGGTACTATAAGTTCATGTGTGTTACTTTCTTTCACATGTTTATAATGGCTGGATGTTGTGGAATCCACTCACATAACTGATTGTATTAGGACATGACATTTAATTTGTGCATCTTATTACTTTATTGTTTGAAGGTTTTATTTTTTAGCTTTGACTTTGTTGTTCTTTCACTGTGTTTATAGACTTTGATGACGTTGATGCCATTTGGTACTATAAGTTCATGTCTTACTTTCTTTAACATGTTTATAATGGCTGGATGTTGTTGAATCCACTCACATAACTGATTGTATTAGGACATGACATTTAATTTGTGCATCTTATTACTTTATTGTTTGGAGGTTGCATTTTTTAGCTTCGACTTTCTTTGTTCTTTCACTGTGTTTATAGGCACCCTATTTATTAGTTTTAAAGTGGTGGTTTAAGTGGAGTTTGCTCATAAAGTTGGTGCTTTTTATCCCTCCTCCCTCACCCCAGTGTCTCTGCATCTTTCTTAGGTTTTAGATTGTTACTTTTTCCCAGTTCTCGATGACAGATTTGATACCTTTTGCTACTTGTTATATCTTTGGCTTTGAGTTTGCTTTTTTGTGCTTGTTGTGCCTCACTATGTATATTTTCTGCTTTGCTGATTGTAGTTTGTGGAAATAGAGAAGTGGAATGTCTAATTTGTGATGAAAACAAGTCACTCCGAGGATGTTTTTCTTTAGGAATCTTTGTCAGAACTTGATATCTGGTAAGGCCAAGTGATCTTGAGGATTACCACAAATATTGGATGGTTTCATCCACTGTTTATTCGACTAATAATTCCTAGTTATGGGCAACTCCACAATGTAGCAAATACATGCACAATTTAAGCTCTGCCATTTCGTAGTATTTTTGAAGGAAAAGATGGCTATCATATATCTAGGCTTCCCAATCTTCATAGGAAACACTTACTAAGTATTATGATTGATAGGGAAAACTGCTGTATTTGATCGATATTGGGTGAGTATGGAGCCATAGCGGATACACAACAGATATAGAAATATAAAATGTTTCTATGTGTAATATGAAATAAAGAAAGTAATCTTTATTCTGGATGCTACTTTGGGTTGATTGCGGTAGAGCCAAATGAATTATGTTCCAACTTTTATCAAGATTATGATGAATAAAAAATTCATTCAATTTTCTGTTTAAACTGTTATGCTTATGTTCTCCATTTCCATTTTTATTCATTTTTCTGTTTAAACTGTTATGCTTATGTTCTCCATTTCCATCTCATCTTCCCTCCTCCTGCCAAAATGTTTTCTTAAGGTACACAGGTATCTCTGAGCAGGCTAGGCAGCCCAAATATTTGACAAGACCGTCAAGGTTTTGCCCAAGTCATGGTGGGGCGTCCTCAGCTAGGTGGGTGCCCATCAGTATTCTAGTTGATACTTGGATAGGCGGAGAGTGCTCAGAACAAGTTAGTGGGTCTACCTTTCATCTAGAAGTTTTTGTGCATACCGTTATTTATTTCTCATATCCAATAGAAGTAATATAGAGCACATATATTCTTATTGTGTAAATCTCCTATGTTGGTTCTGTTAGAAGACTTACCAAGCTTTTTTTATGTTGTTTCTCGTGGAAATAAAAATCTTACTCCCAAAACACTTGCCATCCCATGTCTTCACATTTGTGTCTTAAGTTTCTCGTGCGCCTAATTATAGAAAGCAAACATGCTAGGATGCTTCAATTATAGTTTCATTTGGTACTGAATAGTGAATACGACATTTAACTTCTAATTTTTAACTAAAAGGGAAAATTTTAAGTACTTGAAGTTGATAAATCATATCCAATATCACTCTTGAAATGTAAGCTTCTGGAACAATTGAGCTGGTTTCAGAATTATTGGTGCGATCTTATAATTCAACAAGATGGCTTCATTAACATTTAACAACTTTTATTAGCATGCACTAAAATAGATAATTTGAGATGCTTTAACGAAGGAATAAGTCCCATCAATTTTCATAGTGTGGTATGAGAGCAATGGTCAAACTCCAATGGGATCTGATTATGGTATATGCAGTTGATTTGAAAGACTAGGCAATGTTATAGATATCTGTCGATATGTCTGTTTGAGGCCCAAACCGACATATATCAACCATATATATCGTATATATCGACCATATATATTGTATATATCGTTTTGAGAAAAAATAGGCGAACATATCGATCAAAATCCGATATATAGGTCGATTTCTCCCGAGATATGAAAATATCAAATATCCCCCGATATATGAACAAATCAAATATTAGAGGTGAATAAGTGTTTTTGGGTCGAGTTAGTAGGTTTTTATATTGATACAATGTTATTAATATTACTAGATTTTTTATTTGTACTTGTACTTTTATAATTGTTAGTTTACCATGTTATGTTGTTATATTATATATATATTTTTTAGTTAGTTACTTAGTTTTAACCTTTTAGGACATCTAGAAATTTGAATTTGATTGGACACTTGGTATATGTAAAATATAAATATATTTATTGATATCTGATATTTCAATTATATTTTTGATATATCTATACGATATCCGACATCCGATATCTCAAAACGCAAATTGATATGAACCCGATATCCGGTATCTCAAACATTGCTAGAAAGATGGACATGGTCATTGGAGAGAGAGTATAAAGGAGACGAGTCAATATGATAGAAGGTACTAGAGAAGATAAAAATTTCGTAGATGAACCACTAGCCTAGAGCAAGTAATAGTTATGGATTAGACAGAAATTCTTAAGTTCATTGGTACATTGGACCTTTTGGGAATTTGGAGCATTGGTGAATGAGTTGGATAAAGAAGATGAAATCAAGAGAGGTACGTCCACTTATTTAAATATTAACATACATTAAGTCTATAATTTTTGAACCAACTGGAGTATATATGAGACTCATATCTTTGTAATAACAGCATCTAAAAGATTTTCATTGTAGTCTATGTTTGCATTGACATGACTATGGAAAAGCAATATATGGACACAAAAAATCCGATTCAACATCCCCTAGTATATTAAGGAGTGTCCCTGTTGTGACGAGTGTGTGTGTCCGACACTGATATGATAGTGAATTTTGATTACCTGTGCTTAAGGGTGTGCTTAAGGGTGAGCAACGGTTTGGTCCGGTTTTGCAAAAATTGAAATAATCGAAAACCATATTTATCAAAACCGAAAATCGAACCGTTTTGTGAAAAAATGGGACAAAACCAAACCGAATTAAAATGATTCGGTTTTCGGTCGGTTCGGTTTCAAAACTAAAATTGCACATTTCTTCCATTAACATAACCATGACTTTAGCAAAAAAAAAATGAAGCATCAAATGCATTTGTCATATAGAATAGAAAGAAAGAACATGTTGCATTTAGGAGCAAGAAGTGTGTTTTTTCTAGAGAGAGAACAAACAATAAGCAGAAGAAGCTGAAAGACTACTAGGTATATAAGGATTAAGGAGGACAAGCTTTCCGGCCGCCGCCGATATGCCGTGGCACGTCGACCACAGCCTCGCGGGAAATATCTCGGCCGACACGACGAATGTCGTCTCGTTGGGGCCAAAGTTGGCAAAGAAGAAGGTGAAGCCGTACATGAAGATAAAGCCAATGTGGTTTCCTGGGGTGGTCCAGTGGTTGTAAGGGAAGGCGAGGCCAAGCATGATGATGGTCATCATGAAGAATCCCATCACTTGGATGGTGAACCGGCTGATAATGTCGATGAGAAACGCGGTGAACCAGTAGACCGGAATGGTTCCATACATAGCGATGAGGGTCTGAGCACGGGAGTTCTTGAAGACCTCCTCGAGGGCATTTATGGTGGCGGCCTTGGGGATCCATCCGATGGCTGAGAAGATGTCTTTCTGGAAGAGGTTCTGGTTGTAGAATGCTATGTTGAGGAATAACCAGGTGGTGGTGGTATGGAGCAAATGGAGGATGACATGGAGGGGGAGCAGCACTACTCTTTCGAGAGAGTCGTTGCGGCTGAAACAAATAGAGGAGAGAGAATGGTAGGTTAGGGTTAGGGGTTTTGAGTATATGTTTTTTTGGTATATATATATATATATATATATATATATATATATATATATTCGGGTTGGGTCAGGAATCGAATCTTAAACCCGTAACCTGAACCGTTAACCGATTTTCATATATAAAAAAACGAATTTCGACCCGTATTTCCTAAAACCGACCAGAACCGTTATTTTGGATCGGGCCAGGTCGGTTTTCGGTACTAAAACCGTTTTTTGCTCATCCCTACCCGTGCTTCCTAGATTCTAGCGCACATGGAAAAACACGGAAAGACATGGAAACAAAATGTGTGATCTTTATGAAAAACATTATTAAACCCTAAAATGTAACAGATAGAAATTATTGAATCTTCATTTAAGTAGCTACGAAAAGTTATCCAAGCTACATCCAAAGCATGGATTATGAAGAAACTATTGAGTTTATTATCAAGCAGAATTGCGTATGTCATCAAATTCTGTTCTCTTGTTCTTGTTGTTGAGAATTTTAATGGTTCTATGCGGGTTTCATTTTGAATAAACCTTACCTTTGTTTAACTCGATGCCATCATACCAAGGACATCTTATATTAAGCAATTGATCCTTAAAGATATAAATTGGATCAAATTTACACACTGATATAAGTTCTCTTGGAGTCAAATGGAATCCTTATAAAAATCCAAAGCATGTATAGATGATTAAATCTTTATCGGAACTAAATAGAGATTAGTAAACTTCCCATTTTCTCTACGATTGATGTTGATAAGTTCGTTGAAATTCGCTTCAGGTTGTTGCTTCTGCTTTTCTTACGATGACATTCCTCTCTCACACCCTCTTTTTTCCACTCTTACTCTCTCGGAACCATCACAATGTCTTGCAATACAATCTCTTAATATGCCATTTTTATAAGCCCCCTTCAATATTATAATTTATAAGATCCCAGTTCACTCTTTTATTGAAGGTAACCTAGAGTGCATTCAAATACAACCACATGATCTGAATCTAACTTCTTATCCGATCCCATGATCGCTCCTTTTGTTTGGTGTTATCATTGCGTATCCATATACGATTATGATCTTATTTGCTACAACCACCATTTGGAAATGTTGATCTATACCCAGATAATACCCATTTTCGTTTGTCTACACTATGATAATTATAACTTACCTATATATTTAGCTCTATTAGATTATAATTTATGGGTTTTGCGAGCAAGTAGCGTAAGGGCACTTGTTAAGACCCCATTAATGCTGCTTTTTTGTTGGTAATGTCACTCTCTTATGAATTATATATTTAGTCTTATCTGCATGCTTCTTTAAAAAGTATGCATTAAATTTGTTTTACTAGAATTGTTATTATGCAAATGTTCAATTCAAAGGAATGTCACTCATGAATGTAATCCTTATAAATTTAGTTTATTGACCTAATTTGATTTTTGTTTGGTTAGACAATTATAGTTAATTTTCAACTATAACACTCGTAGGCTAGGAAGCATGTACTCTCCGAAAGTTTGGGTCGTGTCTGACACATATTTGGCACAACTCAGACACTCCAAAATACACTAGGGCACCAAAATATGTGTTGTAGTCGTGTCTCCATTACCATGTCCTGTTGTATTCATGTCCTTGCAACATAGCTCATAGGATACAAGAGATGTATTGTATTTGAACTTTTAGAGCACAAAAGACTTTTGAGGTAAATTTTCATAGTGTTGAGCAATTAGGAAAGCTATAACTTCTGGTGCTACCATAAAATATTCAATATTTGCTGAAAATGCAATGGAGATTCTGTAAAAATTTTAACTTTTGATGCAAGAGAAGTAAACTATTCTAAAGTAGTGTAAATACTTCTCTTAGGAATTGACATACTGTCATTTTTGTTGAAATTATATGTATAATTTTGTTTTAGTGTGCAATATTTCTTAGGACTTCAGGAAAAATGTCAATTTTAGTGAGAAGCATATATGTAAGGATGTCTTGGGTAGTAAAGCAATTACTGTTTTTTTCGTGATAGATGCTAATTAGGTGGAAAGAGAACATTTATTGGCGTTTCAAGTTGCCAATGTTACAAAAGCGAGAACTATAGGGTGTATGAGTGCCTATTATTTTGATTATCAATTATCAACAATTATGCATCCTAAATATTTAAGGATCCATAATTTGGCAAATTAGCTACTAAGAGAGTTAGGCAAATTCCCCGAATATTCACATAGCTTATTACACTGACTTCTCAAAAATATGGAGAACAAAGAGTTATCTAGATAGTTTGTATCCAAAGCTCGCTCTCATCCTCCTATAGTCTCATTTTTAGTAATTGTCAAGGTTTAAGGAGCCCTTTGTGTAGTAG
Source organism: Iris pallida (assembly GCA_029216955.1). NCBI lineage: Eukaryota > Viridiplantae > Streptophyta > Magnoliopsida > Asparagales > Iridaceae > Iris > Iris pallida. The sequence continues at coordinate 16,284,023 of JANAVB010013398.1, forward strand.
TAGTAGTAGTAGGCGTTTGCATGCAAAAGAAGAGTTGTCTTAGGGGGAAGTTTGTCACGTATGATACTAATTTTAAATATATTATTCTTGTGACTTCTCTTTGTAGGTCTTTTATATTCATAATCTGTAGTGTGTGCGTACACAGACAGGTGTCTGTATTTGTGTTATGACCTTTGAAGCCCAACTGAATTCTCTTTCTGTTTTGGTCATTGTAGAAGTTGGTAAAAGTTAGAAAAAATCATAATAATGTAAACATGGTTTACTAGAGCTTATTTGTAGTAAAATCAAACTCATTGAAGATGAACTCTGGAAATATAAACATTGGAAAATTGAGGGATAGTTCTTTCTTTGAAGGTTGGTTTTGTTGCAATATACCTTTGGATCTAGAGGTGGGGTAGAGCAGGGTTTAAGTAACTGGTACATATGTAATTTTCTGAATCAAGGATTTAAGAAAATGGCTGAGGTAGGAGTAATCAGTGGAAGGAGCTGGATTTATGGTGGCTGGTGTTGTAGTGTTGAAGAAATTGGAAGAAAAACCAAATGATTCCTTCACATATATACAAAGACCTGGGATTTGCTCAGATGGCTTCTAGTTTGTGGCTGTACTTGGTTGAATTTCTGATTATTGGGAGAAAAGAGAGGGAGAGGCAGCGAGGAAGGGAAGAAGGGAGGGTTAGTGGGACCTCCACAATAAATCAGTCGGGATTTTAAGGGCAGCCAATAATTACAAATGGGTGTGAACGCAGGGTGGTTAGTTTGCAGTATCGGCCAATAACGATCCGATATGGCCAATACCGATATGGTTTGGCATGTCCCAATCCGATATACCGATACTCACCGATAACGACAATAGGGGTCTCTTTTTCCGTCATTTTGGTGAAAAAAATTGAACGAAAATGACCAATGAGCAAGGGTGTAAAAGCATTATGAGATTGTAAAAACATGTGAAAGAAAAAACTTATCTATTATTTAATTCCAAAATTACTAAGAAACAACAGAAAATACTTAAAATTATGCCTAAATATATAAAATATTTTTTTTCTAAAATTTTAATAATTATTTGCTTTCCGATATGAATAATATATGAAAGTGTACTCATCCATAAATATACTGCGAACCTTGGGTTAAACTTCACAGTAAATCGCTCTGGACTTTAAGGGCAGCTAATAATTACTATCAATACTGTTCCGAGAAAGTGCCAACTTAGCAACTATGGGCTATTAGTTGATTGGCCTGTATAATCTTATATGGTTAGTGATTTAAACTGTATAGTGTATGCAACCAAAGACAACTCTAGACAACTGGTGAAATCCTTTTCATGGTTTCATGTTTCACATTCAGGTAAAGGAGAACCTCATGTTGTGTATGTTATTCCTGAAAACCTTTTAATGTGAATCTGGACTGTCTAATTAATGCTGGATATACTCGGCATCAGAAACTAGTTCCAGTAGATGGTGAACTGTACCATAATGTTTGTTAGAGATCCTTCTTACCTTTTAGGGACCTTACGAGGTCTTACATGGGTGTTATTTTGACACTGCCACTGGTGGGCAAAGTATCTACCCATCTTTTTTTCCTTTATTTTTTTTTGTTACTGTGCTGAATAATGCTTTTTGATGCTTATTACTATGTCTCTAAAACCCCTTCTGCCGTGTGTATTGTTGAATTGAGGTCTTGTTTGGCGGTTTGCAGAAAGGAGAGGAAATCAATTTTTTGTTCTTTCCTTTCTTTGGAAAATTGTAATTCCTATCAAAAAAATTTCCTGGGGTTTGAAAAGGCCAGAAAATTGGGAGGGAAAGTGAATCATTCGGGTGGAAAAATGAATCCTTGGGGTGGGTAATAAAGTGAATCCTTGGGATGGGTAGGGGGAGCCATTTTCTCCTATATTCTTTTTCTGCTGCTTTTTTTTGGGTATCTAAGCACATAAAATGAATGACTTTTCTTTTCCAAGACTGATTCCGCAAGCAAATCTGTAAAGCACAAGTGCAAGAAGTTTCAGAGTGACTGAATTTTAATCCTGCTGCTGAGTGGTGGTTTAAGATGAAAATAGAGAAGGGGCCATCTGATCGAAGTTAGAGTAGCATTACTGTAAGATGGGAGTTCTAACATGGAACATTGATCACCTGTGGATGTGGAAGATGCTTTAGAGAATTTTAGGGTAAGAGGCAGTATTGAGGTATATTATATTTCTGTTAATTCCAATGTTCATTGTTCTCTCTTTTTTATGTCTCAGACGTTGAACGTAGGCTTGGGATGGAGCATTGTACGACTCTGTGTGTGTGTGATATTTTATCCGTTTGTCCTTTGTTTGATCATTTACTATTTTTTTATTATTGAGTTGTTTTGCTGCTTGTACTTAAAAATTGTGATGTCCATCTTTGATAGCTGCTTTTGGATACTATCAGTGTGTGCTGATATCGTGGCTTAGATACTTTTTGGTTGCGAAAATATGTCAACCACAAGATTTTTCTTTATATAGAGACCTTTGTGTAGCCTATCACGTAAGAGGTTATTTGAAGAAGTTTCTGTAATACTCTTGGGTTGCATGCACTTCTTGAAAAAAATCGTTTGGATGTTTCTCTTGGATATTCTTTAGAAGTTTTCTAGATTTTTGACTTTTTTTTTTATATTTTTTTTTTATATTTTTTTTTTGCATTTTACATTTTAGGAACTTCTTGAGAATTTCTCACATATCTGGCGGGCTAGATATTTTGTTGGTCGTAAATATTTTTCATAAGTGCAGTATAAATATCTATTTTTTAGATAGTTCCAACTGCTATATTTATGACACATGACATTATGTTGGCCATTCATGTAAAAGCCAAGGGATCATATAAATGGGACGAAGAGGACTCATTTTTATCTCACTACCTAAAAATTGTACTCTTTTCTAATATAGTGGAAGTTATGAACTATTCACTCTCTTTTATGTTCCACATTTTTTCATTTTTGTCTTAGTGATCTAGCCAAGTTTTAGGAAAAATGACTTGCACGGATCTTCCAAGGAGGAAGTTTTTGAAGTTCGTGCACCGCACGGAACAAGGTGTAGGTAAAAAACTACGTTCTTGATAAGTAGGTATCAAAGCGAAGGTCGGTCGGTCGGCACAGTGTCGACATTCGAGAACATTCAGGAGAGGCTAACGTCGCTTAAGGAGAAATAGCAAAACCAACAAGAGGAGCAAGAGCAATGAACTTATGGTGTAACGTATCTTTGGTACGTCCCGAGATCTTGGAGGGGGGTTTGATGGACATCGGGATACGAATGGGCTCTATGAAACAAAGCAACATGAGGCTAGAAGAGTCATATAAATGCTTGGAGTGTGACGTCGTTTCATCCGTGACAATATTTTGGGAGCAAATTCAAGAGCTCCAATTCGTATTTGAGGAGGAACGCAAGGCATAACATGCGTAGATTGAAGACATGCATATGGAGGTCCAAGGATACGAGGACATGAAGACCTTATTTGAGAGTTACAGAAAACTCAATACCAAACTTGTCATTTTTGAGAAGGCTATTCCGAGTGATAGATCTTCCAGTAGGGAGGTATTAAGAAGGAAGATCCCTGAGCCAAAATCCTTCAGCGGGATATGAGATACCAAAGAGATGGAGAAGAACTTGTGGAACGCGGAATGATACTTCAAGGCGTCGAGGACAAGCTCGAGAGAGTAAACACATTGTTGCTCTACTTTACGGAAGATGTCATGTTGTGGTGGTAGAATCGATGTTGAGATGGAGAAGGGTCTCTTCTCAATCGAGACTTTAAAGGATCTCAGAAGGATATCAAGTCTCAGTTATATCCGAAGAAGGCAGAGTTCGTGGCATGGCGAAGCTTGCAGCAACTCAAGTACACTTGGTTGATCAAGAGTACATTGCAAAGTTCACACATTTGATGCTCACGTTATCGAGCATGGGTGAGGAGTATCGCCTATTCTTCTTCCTTAATGGATGTCAATCGCGAAGGCTCAAGAATTGCAAAGACAACTGATGCAAGACTTGAATGTCGTGGTGGCAGAGTCCAATAGTCTCATTAAGTACAAGTGGAATGACAACAAAGTCAAGTCCAAGTCGAAGACTACTAAGTAGAATGGTGGGGCAGAGAATATCTCTTCTAAGGCGGTCTTTCTGAGGTGAAGAAGCGAGAGGTCCCAAGTCAAACTTACAGTTTCATGTTGTATTTATGGAGAGAATCACTATGTTTAAGATTGGCAAAACAAGATCAAGCGGGTGAATGTCGTCCGAAGATAGGAGGTGGAGGACGAAGAAGAGTATGAAGTACACATGGGAGCATTGCGCTTACTCAGCGCCATTAAAATTGTGTCCATTGTGTCGAAGGCATCGAACATGGTGCTCATGTACATTGAAGTAAGGATCAATGGCACGAACACACAATCATTGGTTGATACTGGGCCATTCGTAACTTCAATCTCGGACGCGGAGGTCCATCGCTTGTGTCTAGCATTGGAGAAGGATTCAAATTAGATGTATGCGATCAATTCTTAGGCACGTCGTAACCAAGGAGATCACATAGAGGTGGGACATTGGTTGGGTGTTGCCAATTTTATCACTTCTTCATTGGACGACTTCAAGATAATACTTGGTATGGATTTCTTAATCACTGCGAAGGCGGTTCCAATGCCACACTTTGAAGACGTCAGCTTTATGGAGGAAGTCCATTGTAATATGCTCTCACTTTCACTACGGGATATGGAGTGGCTGAAGTGATTATGTGGTATCTGCTGCTCGGTCTTTACCTGCTGACATATTAAATAACGGGATATGAACCTCGTTATCTCCCTCTTCGTCCCATGCCATCAGAAATGTTGTCTAACATCCTGATACATCTTTATACCCCCTGGATGGATGAAGTATGGAGAACTGTGGTCTCAGTCATAACTACCTATCGAATATCTCCACTCAGCACACAGAGACGACTACAAAATATGAGTGTCCTATCCTCGTGAATTCTCAACTCCTTTATGAGATTAGACTCACACTCTCGTCGAAACCTCTGAATTTGCAAACTAGCTAGAATTTTGATATCCTACGAAAGAACCATCTCAATATCCATATCCTGAAGATCTTCTAATATGTGCCTCTAAGTCGTCAAGATGAATGCGCTGGCTTGCCTCCTCAATGCATCTGCTACAATGTTCGTCTTTCCTGGATGATACTGAAAATCTGCATCATAATCCTTCAACAGCTCTAACCATCTTCTCTGGCGCATGTTCAAGTCATTCTGGGGGAAGACATATATTAGGCACTTGTAATCGGTATAAATCTCCATATAAATAATGTCTCCACAACTTAAGCGCAAATACCACTTATGGCAACTCCAAGTCATGTGTCAGATAGTTCTTATCATGATCTCGACGATGTCGAGATGCATAAGCTATCACTCTCATATGATGCATCAATACGCATCAAGTTCCTTGTCGTACGCATCACAATACACAGTAAACCCTCTAGGACCCTCTAGAAGTGTCAAAATCAGTGCTGATATCAACCTCCTCTTCAGCTCCTCAAATGAAGTCTGACATTCTATTGACTAAATACAACATCCTTACGCGTCAAATGCGTGAAGGGTTCTGATATCCTAGCGAAGTCTGCCACAAACCTTCAATAATATCATGTTAATCCCAAGAAACTGCATACATCAGCTACTGTCCTTGGAACTGGCAAACTCTACATAGCCTCCACCATCCTTGGATCCACTGATATTCTCGCTCCGGAGTTGATATGTCCCAGAAATAAATGTGATCCAATCAAACTCGCACTTGTTAAGCATTACATACAACTAGTGCTCTCTTAAAATCTGCAACACCCTCCGGAGATGCTCCACATGCTACTGGAATAAACGAGAATATCACCTATTAACACCACGACAAACTGATCAAAATGGGCATAAATATGCGGTTCATCAAATCCATAAATACCAATGGGGTGTTGCTTAGCCTAAACGACATCACCAAGAACTCTCAACGTCTATACCACGATCTAAATGCTCTGTCTTGGGTATGTACGGCTCGCGAACACTCACATGATGATACACAGACCGAAGATCTAATTTAGAGAAAAGTCTGGCCCTACTCAGTTGATCAAACAAGTCATCAATACTTGGCAAATGATACTTGTTCTTGGTAGTCATCGGGTTTAGTTGTCTGTAATCAAGGAATAAATGCGATAAACCATCCTTCTTGATTGTTAATACACACCGACGGTCCCCAAGGTGATTTACTATCTAATGGATCCCTTGGTCTTCAAATCCTTTATATGTTGGTATAGCTTGTCCAACTCGGACTGGGACATCCTGTAGACTACTGCAAACTGGAGCTACTCCTGGTATCAACTCGATACAAAATTTGACTTATGTAACCGGTGGTATGCCTAGAAGCTCATATGGAAATACGGCGAGAAACTACTCCTCTAGGAACCTACTCTTCCATTGCAACCATGCTATCAATCTGCCTCTAGAATAACCTCCTATCCTTGAAAGAATGCGAAATCCTCCACGCCTGGAATGTTGAAAATAATTCGTCCCTCGCGGTAGTCGATCATTGCATAACTGTCTCTCAACCAGTCCGTGCCTAGGATAACATCGTTACCCATAGGGTTTTTAATCAATTTAGCAGGTAGAAGTTGCCCACACACTACGATTAGACATGCTAAGAAAAATATAGAAACTCCTAGGAGTACATTACGAGTGAGTATGTTTAGCCTCTCTTGTAATGCCTCGAACTCCAATCCAATATGTGTCACAAATCATGCAGATACAAATGAATGGGAAGTCCCTGAATCAAATAAAGGTACCACAGGTGATGAAGCAACAAAAATTGTACCTGCCACCACATCGCCCGATACCAATGCCAATGCCTCCTTTGAAGATAAGGTAATTGCCTTTTCATGGCTCCCCTCTGCTGTGCCTTTGCTGTTGTCCATACTGATTTGCCTTTGCTACTAGCCATGCTATTGTGGCCTCTGTTGCTGGTACATTTGAGACTGAGTTGGTTGTGGACGTTCTGCCAAAGGTCAAACTGCTAACATGGTCCTTGAACGGTATTGCTACTGGTAAAACTGAAATTGTGGCACTGGCCCACCTGTCCTCTGGAACAAGGTACAAGTAGACATCATATGATCTAGACTTCCATACCTGAAGTACTGTCTGTTGACCAATCTACACACCTTCTGAGTGTCCTCCCTTTTTGCAGAAGGTACATCCCACTAGTGCTCTCCAACGTTGCTGTTGAAACCTAGCTTGCTACAGGCGTGCCGGTGTTGTAACTATTGATACCGTTAGACGATGTGATACTCCAAAATCATGAATCCTAACCTTGGGCACTGGTGCTGACATCCTGGAAATATCTCCTCTAATCTATACTTTTAAATGTATCACGACTCGTTTCTGAATAATCGGGTATGAATCATGTTACGTCCGGCCTACGCTGGTGTGAGCAGCGGTAGTCAGTCGTCTAAACCTTAGGAATCATCAAAGTAGAGAGTATCAATATCTCATCACAGCTCTACTCGCTTAACCTGTCAACAATCACAGCATCCAGTATATCTTTTATTACATGTCCTTTTACAAGAGATCCCCGAAAACAGATCCGGTAAGTGATAAAGGCAACTCTATACAATCCTCAAATCTCATGAACATCGAAAACTACAATCTACATCCCCTTGGGGAAAGTCTCCTAGCCTGGATAATCTCCGAATTGGTCTCCACTTTCAGGTCCTCATGTGGTCTGTAGAGTGTGGGATAGTCAAGCTCATCATCACCTGTCAACGATCCAGTTAGGAAAGGAGCAAAGTACAATATAACTCAACCATAATCAACTACGATATGCAATAGTACATAAAATAACAAAGGCAGTAAATAACAAGTAAACTGAAGAATACCGAAAATCATGCACTAACTACATGAAACATGTGCAATAGAACACCAATAAACATGTAGAGGCTATCATGTACAAGGCACATCGTAGCCGATATGCTAGTAGTCACGCAAGTAATGGACGTAAGGCATATATAGTGTGAGCAGTCATGTAAATGTCCATATGCCAAGGTAAACTACATGCTTCATGAATGTTCTCTTTCTCGACATGAAACACGAGAAACAAGTAAAGTAAGTGATACAGTGTAAACATGTCATGCAATGCCGCTACGTAAATTTGAGGTATAAGTATTTGCTTTTTACCGAAGGTTGGCAATTGTCTCTAGGTCTACTAAAATGGTTAAGGAAATATGGATTAGAAAATATTCTATGACTTTCTAGAAGATCCCTAATAATACTTACTAATTCTATTCTAAATATTCCTAACTAAGAGCCTAATAATAACTAACTATTAATAATCAAGAATATATACTAGCAAACAATATCTAAAATATTAGCAGAGGTTTTATTAGCGAATAATAATATTAGCAAATATATTTTAGCAAGTAAAATATTAGTAACTAATCCATAGATATTTAGAAAATCTATCTAGCATAGAAAATATTAATATGATAATTAAAGAACAAAATATATAAAACTCCTTTTCCTAAATTCTTCTCTCTTCTCTCAGTTCTGAGCTCGGTCAGCCCACTGGCCCAACCCTTCTTTTTCTTTTTCCTTTCTTTTCTCTCAGGCTCGGCCTGTGGGCTTGACCCAAGAACCGACCCAATCTCCTAACCTTAAGTTTTTTTTCCTTTCCTTACATACTCTTTCTCTCTCTTCCTCACTCACACACACAACCACCTCCCCCTCCAAAGAAAACCCTAAAATCCTACAAAAGAGAAAGAAGGAGAAGTAGAGGATGATGAAGAAGAAGGAAGGAATCAAGAAGAAGAAGATAGAGAGGAGGAAGGAGATCAAGGAGAAGATGGAGCTCACCTTGGCGCTCAGGGAGGCACGATGTGGCCCGGACGGTGGCCCCAGTGTTAGGTGGCGAGCTCTGGACGATCGGCGTTCCAAGCGATGGATGCGGTGGTTGGAGGCATCGATCAACGACGAAGTTCTCGGTGAGGCGGTGGATCTGACTCCTCAGCGACTACGGTAGCTGGAAAGGAGATCCGCAACGGTCTTCGACTGCAGCTTAGATCAGCATGCGTAGTGGCGGAGGCTCTGGATCCAGTCGAAGGATCGACACAGGAGGCTGGCAGTGGCGGCTTCGTGACTGAATGACGAGCTCGAGGCGGCGGTTTAGACGAACGCCGGTGGCTGAATGTGGCTCCGGCGATGGAGACGATGGTTGAGGCTAAGACTGCTACGAGGAGGTGACTCCGGGAAGTCGTAAGTGCAGCGGAGGTCCCCGATGGCTCACGGTGGAGCGACGACGTCGACAGTAGCCATGAAGACCGCTAGAATAGGGATAGGTTTAGGGTTTTGGATTTAGGAATTGAGCGTAGTCTGTCCATGTCTTGTGGACACAACAGGACACATAGGAAGAATAAGGTTGTGGAATGTAGGGATGTGTCCGTGTCGGGAACACAGACACGATTAGGGCTTGGGAAATGTGTGTTTGGCTTGTAATGGATGTGTCCATGTCGGGGGATAAGGACACGGTTAGGGTTCGAGTGTTTTGGAAAATCGTGTTGTGTCGGACACATGAACAATGTAGAATAGCTAGGCTATTAAAGAAATGTGGATGAATACCAACACAATTAGGACACGGTCATTAGGACCACGTAGGAATTTGGAGCGATTAGCACTAATGACAATTAGGAATATTTATAGGAGTCATTAGAAATAATCTAGACTCAATTAGCACATGGCTTCAAGGAATATCCCTAGAATATTCCAGAGAATGAATATTCTAAGGAATATTCCTAGGAATACTCTAGATCCTAGAGCATATTCCTAAGAATATTCTTTGGGATTAATTAACACTAATTATAATTAATTAAGAAGGGGCTCTAGAAAGTTTTCACTCTAATCCCTATGGCTAATGACTATAGAAAAGTACCAAACCATGCCATCCTACAATCGTATTTACAAATATGACATTCCTAATTATTACAACTATGCCACTACACTTCTAATTATTTACAAACTTGTCATTCCCTCTTCATGATTCTCCAAATAACCAACTCCCCCTCTAAAAATTATTAAAATGCCATGCCTAATAATTAATAATAAATAATCAATAAATATTTTTGGAAAATGATCGGGTTTGTATTTGAAAAAAATAGGAAAGTGGGATTACAGAATGATAATCAAATGCCTTCAAGCCATTGTCAGAAGTGCATAAAAAGTCTGATAATCATGTCCCTCGACCAACTGCATGATCTCCAAATGAAATTCCTGCTAGAACTTTATAGCTTTCTCTGGCTAATTCATAGCTACCATCGTTAAAGCGAACCTACTCAGCCTGTAGAACTCCGCTACATATATGTCCACTGATCTCCCAGACTGCTTAAGGTTGATAAACCTCTCCTGTAACTCAAATCGGGCCATTGCACCAAAAAACTTGATCTAAAATATGGTCCTGAAACCATCCCAAGATATACAACGTGCAAGATCACTCTATAGAATCCCAACTATCTCTGGAAAGGTCCTACAGCTGTAACTTTACCAAATCCAGTTGCTCCCCATATGGAATCTTGGCTACTACTAGGATAAACAATATGCTTTGGAATCATAAATCTAAAGTAGTAGCTTCCTTCGTGCTATATAAGTAACGAGGGTTGACCCGATAAAATCAGCCTGCCAACACAGAGTCCAGTCTTCCGCCTCTCTCTAAGGCTATTTGTAATCCCTAGTTGAATATAACATTCTGATCCTGCGACTAATGTTGCTGAGTAGTCAAACAACCCATGGATGGTCTCCAACAAAGTATGGGTGTCGGCTACCACTGGTGCTGTCGGAGGTTTGCCATTGAAAAGTTTTACAAACTTTTTTATTAACAAACGAGAAAAAGTACAAAGGAGTCCTAAATAGGATCTCTGAGTACAATTTATTTCTGAAGAAGCGTGACGATGGAGATTGAACGCTGTAGTGGTTTCTTTACTCCCTTAACGATATGACGACGAGACGAAATAAAATTGCAAGTCTTATGCTCAGCGACGAGGTGGACAACAATTTGGCTCTCTGAAGTTTCCTCAAATTCTTTCTACGTCTGGGGGGGGGGGTAATGAAGGCAGGCTCCTTCTATTTATAACAATATGGAGAAATCCATCCATGCGTGCATATACACATCGCACATGGATTTTGGCGCATAAGAGCGCTGCACGGATGAGATTTGCTGCCACGTGGCATTTCTGAATAGAATGCAGTTACAACTGTGCGCATATGGCGCAGCTGACTGCCACATGACCGTGGCTGGGATGTAGTTGTTACTGATATCTTGGGTGGTTAACACCCATCATGGGCATGACCGAGTCGTTTGACACGTGGTGCATGCTGATGATTCGAAGATCTCATTCTGTTGGAACGGAAAGATTGGATGCGCGTGCAAGATTCAGCACATGAAGGAACTTGGCGCATGGCTTCTGAGGTGCATACCAAGTCTTGGCTTACGGCTTCTGAGGTGCATGCAGAGGTTGATAGGATCAAGCCACGTGGCATGGCACAACTGTAACTGCCAAAAACAGTAATGATTGCTGTGACGTATGTGTTGATCCATGCTGTTGGCTCGCTCTCCGAAGCGACTTTGTCTTTTAGTGAAGAGCCTTTAATATGCATAGCAGTAATGGAGCATGGCAGCATAGGTGTATGGCGCCCCAACGCGTAGAATCATGTTGACGCTTTGTTTATCGTGTAACCATTGTTTGCACATATTTTGAGGCACATGCTGCACCATGTTCCAACTGACAGTTGACATCTGACGAAGTTGTCAATGTTGTATTAAATACTGATAAGATAGTTTGGGAGCCGTAGGGTCATGGAATCTTTGGCGCATGAAGCTGGCTGCCATAAGTCTTTCATGGTGCAAGTTCTGAGGAGGTGCATGGTCATTTGGCGCATCATTTAACTGAGTATCCTTGGCACACCAAGCTTTTTACTATCCAGTTTTGACGAGGCGCATGACCTGTGAGGCACATGGTTCCATATGTGATTTTTCATGCTTCTAGAAGACCTCCTTCAAAGTTTTTAAAACTTGAACAAGTTTTGAAATACTCTGAACAAGAAGCATGGGAAGTAGAGTTTTAGGTGCATGGATTTTGCTCGTCTTATGGCGCATGGATGGGTTGTCGCATAGACGTTGCTACACGTGGCGCCATTTTATCAGGCTAAGTCTCGAAGCGTCACCGCCATTTGGGGCCCGTGAGTCGAGGCGTCCGATTGATCATCATTAATTTGAGATTCTTCGCATTTATTGGGATATTAATTTTCCACCAAATGGCACATCAAATGCGGCTGACCGGGCATGCTTTTGAGCCTATAAATAGGGGCTCTGGAGAAAGATTCATTTTGCTTTTTGTCTCCTTTATGTGATGCTCATGACTTCTCCATTTTCGCAGAACCTTAACTTCCTTCCATGGCTCCCAAAGTTGCAACTGCTAGCATGAGCAAGGGCGAGGGAAAGGTGAAGGCAAAGCCTACTGAGGATGCCGCCGTACCACTTGTCGTCAACACAATACACCCCGATGTTCGGAAGGAAATCGAAGGTGGGTAACCACCGTCGATGGCCATGTCTTACTCTGAACACAAAGACACTCTTGCATGGTCAGTAGTATAGATGGGTAACCATCTAGAACATACGCTAACCTCAATCCACTGCTAACTCGCATGGACATTGCTAACGCGCATGAACATGCGCTAACCCCATTCAGCTTCTTCAATTTGACTTTAAAACATTCAACATACTCTTTTATTGGAATTTTGGGAGGAATTATGAACATGGATATCAAAAGTAATTTCCTCCATTACTTTTTTCTTTATTACTTCTTTCAATTTTTTTTTCTTTTCATTTTCTTTTTTCCCCCTCTTTTTTTCCTCTTTTTTTGAATCATCATGGAAATCAAGAATTTGAGAATGAAAATATGTAGCGAAACTAGAAATTCAGATACCCCCACACTTATTTTTTATACACCCATACATATCATAATGCTTCACTAGCTTTCCAGCTTGGGTAAAGATTTTTTTTTTTCAGGTTAAAGCTTGTAATGTGGGTTCACAAAAATAAAAGCAACAATGCTCAAAAGGGTTCAAGCAAAGGAAAAATAATTTCAGGGTAGGCTATTTAGCTTATGTAGCGAATAACAAAGAGGGCATTAATCATGTTCATGTATGCATGTGTCGATGTGACCTCGAAGAGAATCAAAGCAAGTTCTCGAGAAACAAATCTATAGAAGAATCTCTCTCATCAAAGAAAATAGTGAGACTGATGTGTCAGTCTAAATGCTCAAAATCTCAACGGCTTTTATCTACCAAATTTAGTCACTACCATTCTCAAGAAAAATAACTGGACTAACTATTCTAAGTTTAAAGATTATTTCAATCATGTTATGAATTTTTCGAACTTACTTGAATCTTTCTCATGACATACAAAACAAAAAATTATTGAAAACCACAAAACCATTATTTTTTTAAAAAAATTGTCTATATTTATTTATTTTAAAAAACCATGCATTTTCAAAATAAGTTAAAACAAAACCTAAATCTCCTTCCCTACACTTAAACCTGACATTGTCCCCAATGTAAGGCTAAATGCAAAGAAAAGACAAAAACAAACAAAAATAAAAATGCAAGAATAAGAACAAACTCCCCTTGGGTTGCCTCCCAAGCCACACCTTTGTTTAATATGTCGTTGGCCCGACTCTACACACAATTGATGCAACTAGGCATGGGTTTCACATCTTGAATAGAGGCCTGCAAACAGAGGGTAAATGCCTTCTATCAGAAATTGATAATGAAATATAAGGAACATTTCCTAACTGTTGTCTTTTTATAAAATCATTCAACCCTGCAACAGTTTTATGCAAATTATTACTCATGTCTAACTCCTCATTCTTTTTCTTAAGATGCTCACTAACGGCAATATCGAATCCATCTTTGCCATTAAGTTCAAAACTTCTTGTGCATTTGGTACTACGTTGTCATTTGTTCATGTCTGCAATGCTATTTTCTCTTCTCTTGTTTTGACAATGTGGTGCTTCTTTTACTAGAATGTCCACCTCTTTACCACTTCTCAAAACGATTGCGCTTGCATTTTCTTTTGTATTTACTATCGTTTGAGATGGTAGTTTTCCTGAACTTTGTGTATCTAGCTTATTAATTGCTTCATTTGGCTCATTTGATTGTCCAAGCTTTGAATACTAGCCCTTGTCTCCTGTTGAAATTGTAAAGTATTAGTGGCAAGAGACTTAACAATTTCCTCTAAAGACATACCAGAGTTAGAAGTTTGGCTTAGTTGTTGTTTAGGGGGATATGACTGCTTGTACTGTTGGTAACTTGGCCGATTTTGATTGACGGACTGATTTGATTGTGGATTTCCATAGTTGAAATTGGGATGATCTCTCAATCCTGGATTGTATGTATTTGAATAGGGATCATACTTCCTTTGTGGTTGTCCATAAAAACCACCTACCATGTTCACTTGTTCATTGGGCTCCTCTTGAAGAGTTGGGAACATGTAAGTTGGATGCCTTGCTATTGAACAAATCCCACAAGCCTTCGCAGTTTGTATGTTACCTGTTGGTGTTTTATTCTATGTGTTGTGTGTGTTCACAACATTCTATTGTTAAAAGATAGTCCCACATCGGAAAATCACACCAATATGTATCTCTATATATTACTTATGAAGGAATAGAGAGATGCACATGGGTTGAGGCCCAATGGAGGGTGCCATGTGGGGGGATTTTACATAGAGGTGAGAATAAGAAACCAACTTTTGGCCAAAATGAAAATAGATTTAAATCTATTGGAGCTAAGCCCCGAAGGGGCTTAGCGACTCGGACTCGGACTCGGACTCGGACTTGGACTCGGACTCGGACTCGGGCTTGGGCTTGGGCTAATGGGATTTTGAGGCTTATTATGGCTTTTTGATGGCACTTTGCACTTAGCACGACAGCTCGTCGCAAGGCGCATTGTGCACGAGCCTCTGCGCGGCCCTGCGTGGCGTGCGGGGCGTACGGAGCGTACGGGTCGAGCGGGTCGAGTGGGCCGTTCAAATTATGTAACGTCTGCGGGTCTTGTGGGCTCAGATCCGAAAATGGCTCAGATCCAAAAAATCCGGATCTGGCATTAAACCAGGGCGTGCGTTCAGAATTTGAAAAGCCCATCTCGTGCCTATAATATCAGCAGCATCTCCTCTCTCCAAGGTTACAGAAAAATACTCAGAAAATTTCCAGAGAGAGAGAAGTGCTGCTGCTATTCCGAGGAGTCGTCGACATTTTTTTGGCCAGCGTTCTAAAGTTTTCTTCGAACTTGCTGGTTCCTGGAGGCTTGTCCGTAAGGCGGATATAGCTTTGAGCGCCGGTGATCTTTCACCCCAGCAGGTTTTCTTCTTCCTCTGTTGCCTTCGAGAATACCGTCGCTTCTCTTTAGAAGTTATACGGTTCTGTTGCCTTCGAGAATACCGTCGCTTCTCTTTAGAAGTCATACGGTTCTGTTGCCTTCGAGAAATATTACGAAATCTTTTTAGATTCCCGTAATACAACATCACCTTCTTTAAGGTGTTGTTGCTGGAAACATTGTCTTTACAATAGTTTCTGAATTCGTGGTTTTTCATCGATTGTTCGCCAAGGGACTAACAATCTCAAAGCTATATCGAAAAGATGGATAACTCACGTGCATCGCTCGTCAATACCGACTTTAACAAGTTGGAGAAATTCGACGGCGAACATTTCCAAATCTGGAAACGAAAAGTAACCTTGAACATTCAACTCGTGGAAGTTGATTACGTACTGAATGAGGAAGAACCGATCGTTCCAACAACCGGAACCGCAGAAGTTATTGCAGCTGCTAAGTCCAAGCAGGCAAAATGGATTAGAGAAAACAGTATCTGTAAACTATTGATTCTCAATAGCATGGAAGACTCTCTGGCAGAGTCCTATTCCAAGAAGAATTCTGCCAAAGAGATTTGGGACTCCTTGGGAAAATTGTATGAAGATGACGAGAATCGGTCCAAGATCTTCTTGGTTGAAAGATACCACAAGTGGACCTTCGAAGATGAGAAGGCTATGCTGCCCCAAGTAAAAGAGTTTCTGAAGCTGCGCCAAAAATTGGATGACGAGAAGATGCCTCTTGTCGACAAGTTTGTCGTTGGAGGAATCGTCTCTAAACTTCCTGCGGGTTGGAGCAACTTCTATGCAAGGATGCACCGCAAGAAGCTGGACATATATATGGAAGATCTCCTGCAAGAGATCCATGTTGAGGACGAGATGCGCTCTCAACAGAAGATGGATTCTCTGTCCAAACAACTGGCGAAAGCAAATCTGGTCCAAACCAGAGAGTACAAGGGGAAGCAGGCGGCTTCTCCTCATAAGAAGAAGAAGGACTTCACTAATCTGAAAGTGAAGAGTCCTTCATTCAAGAATCAGAAGTCCAAGTCCCATGTGACTTGTTACAAATGTGGCAAGAAGGGCCACTACAAAAGTGACTGCAAGGAACCACAAAAAGGTGAGCCTAGTAAGGTTTCTTTGGTTACTAATCTGGTTGCAATGATAGCGCAGGTTGCAAATGTGGGGGTTGACTCGGACTGGTGGATAGACACTGGTGCGACATGTCATGTCTGCTCAGACAAGGAATGGTTCGACTCCTATGAGCCAACTTCCGAGAAAGTCATAATGGCAAACCAGGCACAAGCTGAAGTACTGGGGATCGGGACGGTGGAGCTGAAACTCACATCGGGGAACACTCTGACGCTTCAAGGAGTGAAGCATGTTCCTGCAATTGCTAAGAACCTGATCTCTGGGAGCCTGCTTTGTAACGCAGGCTTGAGGATGGACATCAATGCTGGCTAGATGGTGATGTCCAAGAAGGGTACATTCTTCGGAATAGCTTTCCAGACTGAAGGAATGTACAAAATTCAGCTTGTTGTAACCCAGAAAAATGATATTAATGCTATTTCTACTTTGAACTATTCTTTTGAGTTGTGGCATAATAGGCTAGGACATGTTCATTGTAAAAGGATTAACAAGATGTCTAGCCTAGGACTTATCTCCAAGTGTGGGGGTAAGGTAGAGAAATGTGAAGTGTGTGCTCAGACGAAGATCACAAGGAAACCCTTTCACAGGGTCTATCGAAGCACAAATCTTCTGGAGTTGGTTCACTCAGATATCTGTGATTTCAAGCAAGTCTCTACAAAAGCCGGGATGAAGTATTTTATTACTTTCATCGATGACTTCTCAAAGTATGCTTTTGTCTACCTGCTCAAGTCTAAAGACGAAGCATTCGAGAAGTTCAAGGAGTTCAGGGCCGAGGCTGAACGGCAAACTGGACAACAACTCAAAAGGCTAAGGAGTGATCGAGGCGGGGAGTATCGATCTCATGATTTCTCATCATTCTGTAAAGAATATGGAATCATAAATGAGACGACGGCTCCGACTCTCCTCAATCCAACGGAGTAGCAGAAAGGAAGAACAGAACGTTGACAGAGATGATGAACTCTATGCTGTTGACTGCGGGTCTTCCAAAGAGCTTCTGGGGAGAAGCTGCATTAACGGCTACTTTCATTCTCAATAGAGTACCGTATGCAACTTCGGACATAACACCTCATGAACTCTGGTTCAAAGTCAGACCTAACTTGAATGTCATTCGAGTGTGGGGGTGTCTGGCTTACGTGAAGCTCCCAGATCTGAAGATTCAGAAGCTGGGGACTAGGACCACTAAGGCTATCTTCTTGGGTTATGCCGAGAAGAGTGATGCTCGGAGATTCCTTGATATAGAATCAAATCATATCATTGAATCTCGCGATGCTGAATATTTTGAAGACAAGTTTGCAAGGCACAAAAATATTGTTCTCGCGGATCTTCCGGAGAATGATGAGAGTGCAAAGCAGACAGAAGTCCTTAAAGAACCAGTAGTCCAAGAAGAAGCTATTGTCGAAGAGACACCAGTTGAACCAGAACTCGCTGAGCCGTCAACTAAGCGAGTAAGGAGGCCGAAAGACTTCGGAGATGACTTCGTCACTTATCATGTGGAAGCAGATCCGCTTACCTATGATGAAGCGATGAAGACCAGAGATGTTGTATTCTGGAAGGAGGCGATAGACCATGAGATTGACTCAATCACCTCCAATAATACATGGGTGTTAGTTGACCTGCCAGAAGGAGCAAGACCCATCGGATGCAAATGGATCTTCAAGAAGAAGATGAAAGCAGATGGAACCATCGACAAATTCAAAGCCAGGCTAGTGGCCAAGGGGTTTGCTCAGAAGCAGGGGATCGACTACTTTGACACTTATGCTCCAGTAGCTCGGATGACAACCATCAGATTGTTAATTGCTCTAGCAGCAATACACAAGCTGGTGATACATCAGATGGATGTGAAAACGGCATTCCTTAATGGCGAGCTGACCGAAGAGATCTACATGCAACAACCAGAATGTTTTGTCGTCAGAGGTCTGGAAGACAAAGTCTGCAAGTTGATGAAGTCTCTGTATGGTTTGAAACAAGCTCCCAAAATGTGGCATGAGAAGTTTGACAAGGTGATAAGGTCAAATGGCTACAGGGTCAGTGAAACAGACAAGTGTGTCTATACGAAGTTTGCTGACGGAAGAGGAGTAATCGTTTGTCTTTACGTGGACGACATGCTAATCCTAGGTACGGATTTAAGCTGCGTCACAGAGACAAAGAAATTCCTCTCGACCAAGTTCAGTATGAAGGACTTGGGGGATGCCGACGTAATCTTGGGGCTCAAGATCATCCGAACCGGTACTGGAATAGCGCTGTCACAATCTCATTATATTGAGAAGATGCTCACTCGCTACGGGTATCAAGATCTTCCTATAATTGATACACCGTACCGGAGTGATCAGAAGCTGGAGCCAAATTCGAGGGAAAGCGTCAGGCAGTTGGAGTACGCTAGCGTCATCGGAAGCTTGATGTACGCTACTACTGCCACAAGGCCTGACATAGCTTTTGCGGTGGGAATGCTGAGTCGGTTCACTAGCAACCCAGGCGTTGAACACTGGAACGCTGTGAAGCGTGTTATGAGATATCTAAAAAAGACTCAGACATTTGCACTATACTACAGCGGAGATCCGTCAGTAGTGGAAGGCTTCAGTGATGCTAGCTGGTGTTCAGAGGTGGAGAGCGAGTATTCTACAGGTGGATTCATATTCGCTTTGGGCGGAGCTGCTATATCGTAGAAATCGAAGAAGCAGACAATGTTATCTCGCTCCTCCATAGAATCTGAATTCTTTGCATTGGATGCTGCTGCAGATGAAGCAGAGTGGCTTCGGGAGCTCATGTATGATTTTCCAGTAGTTGGAGCTCAGATACCGGCAATCCCGATATACTGTGACAACCAGGCGGCAGCAGCAGTAGCATCAAATAAACTCTTCAACGGGAAGAAGAGGACTATGCGGTTAAAGCACAGAGCAGTGAACAATCTCATCAAACGAGGCGTCATTGCAGTGATCGATGTTCGGAGTCAGGAGAACCTGGCGGATCCGTTCACGAAAGGCCTCAAAAGACAGCTGGTCGAGGACACAGCAAGGAAGATGGGTTTGAAGGCATTCTAATATTGTGTCATTATAATCCTATCAATAAATTTTATGTTATTGGTTCAAAGAGAAATCTACCAGATATCTAATTTTTTGATTCAAGGGAGAACTATTGACTGAAAAAATATTAGTTAACAGTGGGTACTTGTTCTGCGGAACATGGAAGGGTTTCGAACCCAGAACCACTGTTGTCTACTATGAATTTTCTACGGAAAATTGATCCTGTGGGAAGGATGGCATAATGCCTTAATGAGTTCTCAGACTGAGTGAAGGTCTGTTATGCTTTACAGGAAGCATGGTAGCACAGCACTACAAGGAGTGTGACTCCATGCTATGTGTGGCGGTGACTCCACCATGAGGTTCCCGAAGGAGGTAAATCCTCGGCTATGTTAGCCAAGTCACAGCGGCGTAGCACCGCAAATAGGCAGTTGGCCTAATGCTGTATATTGAATTAAAGAGGGATGTAGTCAGCACTACAAAGAGGTGTTCCTCATGTTACGGGTGGCACGACACCACAATGAGGTAAACCCGGCTAGGGATAAAGCCTCGGCCTTGCAAGCCATGTCGTAGCGGCGTAACACCGCACAGAAGCGTAAGGCTTCATGCTGGGTAGTTTGGCACTACAAAGGGGCTAGACCTCATGCTACGGGTAGTATGACACTACGATGAGGTTCCCGGTGATTCGGGGTAAGGTCCTCGGCTTAAGGCCATGTCATAGCGGCGTAGCACCGCAAAGGAAGCGTTGGACGCTTCATGCCATGTCTCTTTAATAAAGAACTCACCTATAATGTATGGACAGAAAAATAGGCCGTTTCTTGAGGGTAAATTTGTAGACGCCCAAAATACATACATTGAAATCCAGGCTGGCACAAGGCCTTTAATGTGCAGCCAGAAGCACAGATAACTACGTTATGTGAGTGGAAAAAATTACAGCTGTGGTACAGAATTCAAGGCGTAGTCCATTCTTGTATCATACTGTTGTTCAACCCATGCGGAAAGATTCAAGTCGTCAGCGACATCTATCCTAATGCATAATGGACAGTTATTATGTGGAATGCTTAACTCATATATATAGAGATATGTGGGGGATTGTTGGTGTTTTATTCTATGTGTTGTGTGTGTTCACAACATTCTATTGTTAAAAGATAGTCCCACATCGGAAAATCACACCAATATGTATCTCTATATATTACTTATGAAGGAATAGAGAGATGCACATGGGTTGAGGCCCAATGGAGGGTGCCATGTGGGGGGATTTTACATAGAGGTGAGAATAAGAAACCAACTTTTGGCCAAAATGAAAATAGATTTAAATCTATTGGAGCTAAGCCCCGCGACTCGGACTCGGACTCGGACTCGGACTCGGACTCGGACTCGGGCTTGGGCTAATGGGCTTTTGAGGCTTATTGTGGCTTTTTGATGGCACTTTGCACTTAGCACGACAGCTCGTCGTAAGGCGCATTGTGCGCTTTAGTTGCGCTCGTGCGCGAGCCTCTGCGCGGCCCTGCGCGGCCCTGCGTGGCGTGCGGGGCGTACGGAGCGCACGGAGCGTACGGAGCGTACGGGTCGAGCGGGTCGAGCGGGTCGAGTGGGCCGTTCAAATTATGTAACGTCCGCGGGTCTTGTGGGCTCAGATCCGAAAATGGCTCAGATCCAGAAAATCCGGATCTGGCATTAAACCAGGGCGTGCGTTCAGAATTTGAAAAGCCCATCTCGTGCCTATAATATCAGCAGCATCTCCTCTCTCCCAGGTTACAGAAAAATACTCAGAAAATTTCCAGAGAGAGAGAGAAGTGCTGCTGCTATTCCGAGGAGTCGTCGACATTTTTTGGCCAGCGTTCTAAAGTTCTCTTCGAACTTGCTGGTTCCTGGAGGCTTGTCCGTAAGGCGGATATAGCTTTGAGCGCCGGTGATCTTTTACCCCAGCAGGCTTTCTTCTTCCTCTGTTGCCTTCGAGAATACCGTCGCTTCTCTTTAGAAGTTATACGGTTCTGTTGCCTTCGAGAATACCGTCGCTTCTCTTTAGAAGTCATACGGTTCTGTTGCCTTCGAGAAATATTACGAAATCTTTTTAGATTCCCGTAATACAACATCACCTTCTTTAAGGTGTTGTTGCTGGAAACATTGTCTTTACAATAGTTTTTGAATTCGTGGTTTTTCATCGATTGTTCGCCAAGGGACTAACATTACCTACAGCCATTTGACGAAGAAAAGAAGTTAAACTAGCAATTTGTTGTTCTAGGGAAGAAATATTTACCTCGTTGGCATGGATGAAAGATCTAGCCTAGTACCAAATCGTTGAGAATTGGCCGCCATATTTGCAATTAAATTTCTTACGGCCTCAAGAGTTTTATCTACCAAAGCTCCTCTACTAGCAACATCTATCATGCTTCTATCATTTGATAGAAGGCCTTCGTAAAAGTACTGGATAAGTAGCTGCTCACTAATTTGATGATGGGGCAGCTTGCACACAGTTTTTTGAAACATTCCCAGTACTCGTTGAGAGACTCTGTATTGTGTTGCCTTACCCCACAATTTTTTTTCCAGATATTGGCCGCCTTTGAAGTTGGAAAGTACTTTTCTAGGAACAATCTTTTCATCTCGTTCCATGTGACAATACTTCCCGACGGTAGGTAGTAGAGCCAATCTTAGCCAAATCCTTTAAAGAAAATGGAAAGGCTCTTAATTTGATTTGCTCTTCAGTCACTCCCGTTGGCTTCATACTTGTGCATACCACATGAAGCTCCTTTAGATGCTTGTGAGGGTCTTCACCTGCAAGACTATGAAAAGTTGGCAATAAATGTATGAGTCGAGATTTTAATTCAAAAGTAGTAGTAGCATCTAAAGTAAAAAATGTTATGCATAAAGGGTATTGGTTCAAATCAGGGACCGCGAGTTCTTTCAAAGTTCTATTTGCGGCATGACTCCTTCAGGATTAGAATGACAAGAGAATACAGAATCCAGAGTGAGGTTGTTCTCGTTAGAGTTCTTTGAGTTTCCTTCCTTAACCTGCACATGGTTTTTTCTATTTCTGGATCGCTCTGAAAATCACCATGATTAGAAAATCGAGTCACAACCATAAACAATCAAGTACAATATGAAAAGCAATTTAGAAAAAAAGTATATGAGAATGAATAACTAATCATTTTTTTTCTTTTCCCTCTTTTTATGAACGAAAATAAAAGTAATTATAAGGAGAAAAAAAATAAAGATCACAAAAATCACAAAATTCAACTAGAATTACTTCCCGACAATGGCGTCAAAATTTGGTATGCTGTCGTAGACACCCAAAAATAAAACTTTTACTCTTAAAATTATATATAGAAGTGAGAGTAAGGATCGATCCCACGGAGAGTAATTAGTATAATTTTATGCTATGTGAACAAGGGTAGGGGGGGGGGGAGAGTTTTGAATATGATAAAAAAAAATTTAAGAAAAGCTAAAAACAATTAAAGTATTGAAATCAATGCAAGGAACAAATATTGGTCTCAGTCAACATTCACCATTGGGATCTTAGAATTGATCATCGATGCAAACATAAATTAACTACTTTGAGTATTCACCATTGGAAGTATCTTCCTATCTCTCTTAGGCTTAGTTAATTAAAAACAAGCGATCTAATTAACTTTAATTACTAAATAATCCAAGATAAGCGCTGAAGATTTAACATAGCAATTTTCTAAAGAACCAAAAGATCGATGAAGCAAAACAACACAAGCACAAGCGGTTGCATTTAGTTTTGATCTAATAAAACAAAGCAGTTCATTAAATCTTGGTTACTTCACAAATTAGAGAAATCAAACAATTGTGGATTTGATATCTAATTAAGCAGTAGATCGAAATGAACAATAAACTAGTAGGCCTCCTAGTAATTAAACAAAACAATCATGAAAATGGGCAAAAAAACATTTAATCCTTAAAGTTAAATCAAACAAACAATTTAGATCTCAGAAGTTTATTGATTTCAAGGCTTTCGTTTCCTTCGACCAACAAGACTTTTAGCCGCACATGTTTATTGAAACTTTAAAAGAAAAGTTGGAGAAGAACAAGAGTTGTGTTGTGGTTCCTTTCCTCATGCTTTCTACCCTTTTTATACACCCTAAATTAGTTATTTGAAGCCCACAATATCTTTCCACAAATCCTCTAAAAGTTACAACTTCTCAAACAAAAAAAACTAAGTCATAGAACAAGTAGAAAAATAGTTATTTTGGTTCCTATTTCGTTCACAACATATTTGACTCAATTTCATGTACGATTTCGCCCATGATGTAGGCTGAATCTCGTAAAACTCAAAATACGAAAGTTGTAGATATTTGTCTTAGCTTTCCAAATTTTTTTGAATCACCTCAAAGTTATGCCAATTTTGGTAAAATGTATCAAAACTGTCCAAAATTGCTATTTAGCTCCAGTTTGCACTTAGTGTCTACAACTGCATCCTAAATCAAAATATAAGAATAATGAGTACCTTTAGTCATGAAATGAGCATAAAATGTTGAACACTAACGGATAAAAATATAACATTTTATGTTCTCATCACACGGTCAGTACCATGGATGGGTAACCATCTAAAACATGCGCTAACCCAAATCCATTGCTAACACGCATGGACATTGCTAACGCTTTGTTCAGATGATGCTCCGACACTTAGTTTGTCGCATAGATGAGTAACCATTGTACGCACATTGTCAACGCGCATGGACTCTGCTGAAGAGGCTGCGCTAAGGGCTTGCTTTGCTGCGCTATGCTGCCATGCGCTGCCAAAGTGATGCGACTTGAATGTATAAGACACATGGTTTTTTAACATTTTGCTTGTTTCTTTGTGCAAGTTCTGTCTCAACTTGTGCTGACCAAGATGGAGCATGGATGGATATCATAAACCTCTTTGTTCAAAGAGGCGACCTCCTTGATGCAAGAGCTTGCCACGAGACCAAGCGAAGGGATCCCCTTTCAAACAATATGCTAGCTATGTTCATTTTTGAGACGAGATATGTTTCCCGCTGGAATTACAATGACGATGATCACAAGGTTTGGACTGATTGCCTGACTTGGACTCGGTCTTCCAGTGGCTCATCCACATGGCATGGGAGGCCTCTGACATATCTTGAATATTAATACTAGCCTAGTTTTGCGCCTGATCCTCGTCATATTGTTGCTCTCTCCATTACCGGAGGGCTGGTCCAGAAATGCATCAAGGATCCAAATGTACTAGATTTTCATGTGATCATGAATATAAATAGAAATCTGAATATGTAATAGATTTTCATTATATGCAATCATGAATATCAATGGAAAATATTCTTTTTGCTTTCGTTCTTTAACGAGAACTTTTGAATGTAGTTGTAACCTCCTTGAATCGAATTCTAGAAATTTTTCGAATTTTTAGAATTTTATTTTCTAAAATCTTCTTGAATCATCAAATCACCAATTTTGATTTTTATGATTAAGTATACGATATATATTATCGATCACGATATGTTATGGAATTTTGTTATTGGGTTATTGGCTTTCGAAAATGGTTTATTGAAAATTTTATAGTTTTGGACTTATAGCCTAATAAAATAAAATAAGTTATTTCGAATTTCTTAATTAATATAGACTAGATTCATATATATAAGTACTTTGAAAACTTGTATTAGCCATTAGGACTATTAGATTTCAACTGTTCCGGGCCTAAAGGCCTAAAGAATAATAAATATTATATTTGAAACTAAATTTGTATATGAGCATAAGCTAATTAAAATTTACCTATAATATATGTTATTTTGGGCCAAGATTTAATTACGTAAAAATACTTTTATTTAATTATAGGTTACAAATGAAGGGATCTTCTTTGGATTTGGTTTCATTGGGCTATTGGCCCAATTCATGGAAGATCTTTTGGGAAGAACTTCTTGGAAGCTTCCTCTCACATGTTTGAGAGCATGCCTCACCATTATTTAATGGGGACTCCCATTCCTCATTCACACTTCAAAATGCATTCCAAAGTGAATCATGTCCGTGTCCACTCATCTTATTCCAATTCTTTTACCCTTACATTTTTTGAATTTCATGTCCGACACGCCGGACACCAAATCAACCTCGTGTCCGTGATAGTGCATCGACATGCCAATTCACTGACTCCCCGTCCAGCTCTCCAGCCACCCGTTTCCTGACCGGCCACCTCCCTTCACGGTCGGCCATCTCTGGAATACCCTCCTACCTCAATCACCACCGCCACTGCAACCACCATCATCATCATCCCTCCGCCCTCCTCACCGCTATCTCCCTACATGGACCATATCAACCCCCGCCACCACCAATATCATCCACCACGCCGCCCCGACCGGCCTCACCCTCCGGCCGTCCCCGCCTCATCTAGCACCGCACAAATCACCACTACCACAAACATCATCACCACATACAAAACACACCAAAATCGAAACCCAACTCACCAGAGCTGCCGCCGTGTGGACCAGGCCCGGCCCTGCCCAGGGGCAAACAGTGCGACCGCCCTGGGCCCACTGTTTACAAGGGCCCAATTTTTTTTTAATGTAGTATTAGGTATATTTCAACCCTAGCTGGCAGCTAACAAATAGGCGCTTTGGATGGAATTTCCGCTGGCAGGTGGCAGCTAACAAATTAGTCCGGAACTCCGGATGTTCTGCGCTTTTTTTTTTTTGCATGCGGCATCAACTGTTCCGCTCCTCAAGGCTTTCCTTGCGCGCCGTTTAAAAAAAAACGCTTCCACTTCTCCAGACTCCAGAAGGCAGGAGGTATTCTTTAATCTTCTTCTTCTTCTTCTTTTTATTCTTCCTCTTCTAGTCTTCTTTATAGAGTTTTGAAATTGAATCCAGGAAGTATCCAGGAGGCAGGAGGTATTCTTCTTCTTTTTGTTCTTCTTCTTCTTTATAGAGTTTTGAATCCCCTTCATCCCATCTCATCTCATTTCATCTCATCTACATAGTTATAAATTCCTAAAATAATTTTTTTTGTTGGTAGATTGGAGATTCCAAAATCCAAATTCCAAAGTGTCAGTGCAAAATTGGTCCTTGTAGAAATCAATTGGAGGTAATTTTTTATGATTTTGATATCAAATGAAAAGGATTTTTTTTTAGATTTGTGAACTCATGCAATTACACATTTTCTTTGCAGGAATTCCTTTAAGTTCTAATTGATTGCAAATTCAAAAATATCAAATTTGTTTCTGTTGAGGAGGATTTCTCAAAGGGGGTTTCGTTTCTCAAATTCCATGTTATATTGTTTTTGTTTATTCTTTGAAGATTAAAATTGCATCGGCTTTTCTTGTATTGTTTCTGTTTTCAAGTAACAATGTTCCCTAAGAAACATCCATCTGGAAGTCAAAAAAGAAAAAGAAAAAGACAGATAGAAGAATTAACTCAATCTCAAAAGGGAGCTCTGGATAAATTTTTTCAAAACAAAACAAATAGTTCACTTGATAACTCAACTGAAGATTTAGTCAATGAATCTGAGCAGCAAAATCATGTTGAAGAATTTGTAGGAATTGATAATGATTTAGTCAATGAATCTGAACAACAAAATCATGTGGAAGAATTAGTAGGAACTAAGAATGATTTTAATGCACAGGTGGGTGACTTAGGTGAAGATGATGTGGGTGTAGAACCTGTGGGTGTAGAACCAACTTTTTCCTTAAACATTTTTGATCCTAGAATTTGGGATAATCTAGATGAAAAAATGAGAGCTTTACTAGTGGAAAAATTCCTGCAAGAGATAATAATATCAAATTTCCCAAAGATGAAAACTTTAGACATTTTTCCTCGACTTATTACATGAGAAAGTTACCAAATGGAGAGACTCATGATAGAAAATGGCTAGTATACTCAAAGGAATTGGATAAGATATTTTGTTTTTGCTGTAAGTTGTTTAAGACAATGTGTTGTAAAAGCCAATTAGCAAACGAAGGATTTAGAGATTGGAAACATCTTAGTGAGAGGCTTAAACAACATGAAAACAGCATTGAGCACATAACTAACATGAGTTCTTGGATTGAATTACATAACAGATTGAAAAAAAAATGAAACAATTGATAAAGGCATACAAGAACAAATTATGAGAGAGAAGGAACACTGGAAACATGTTTTGGTAAGAATAATTTCTGTTGTCAAATGTCTTGCTAAAAATAATATTGCATTCCGTGGAACAAAAGAGAGAATTTATGAAGAAAATAGTGGTAATTTTTTGGGTATATTGGAAATGGTTGCAGAATTTGATCCAATAATGCGAGAACATTTTCGATGAATTCAAAATGATGAGATTCACTATCATTATCTAAGCCATAAGATTCAAAATGAGCTGATAGCTTTGCTAGCTTCAAAAGTCAGAAGTGCAATCATTGAGAAAATCAAACAAGCAAAATATTTTTCAGTGATACTTGATTGCACTCCTGATTCAAGTCACAAGGAACAAATGACTTTGATAATACGGTGTGTGGATGTGTCAAGGAGTCCAATGAAAATAGAAGAGTACTTTTTAGAGTTTTTGATTGTGAAAGATACATCAGGATTAGGACTTTTTAATGAATTGCAATCTGTCCTAGAGTCCCTTGGTCTTAAAATTGATGATGTTAGAGGACAGGGTTATGATAATGGCTCAAATATGAAAGGAAAACATCAAGGTGTACAAAGAAGATTACTTGAAATAAATCCTAGAGCTTTGTTCATGCCATGTGGTTGTCATTCACTTAATTTAACACTATGTGATATGGCAAACTATTGTGTAAAAGCAAAATCCTTTTTTGGGGTGGTTCAATGCATTTATTGTGTTTTTGCTAATTCTACAAAGCGTTGGAAGATTTTACAAGATCATGTACATGGTTTAACTCTCAAAACATTGTCAACTACACGTTGGAAAAGTCGTGTAGAGAGTGTTAAAGCAATAAGATACCAAACTGCTCAAATAAAAGAAGCTTTATTTAAAGTAGCAGAAACTAGTGAAGATGCTAAAGCAAAAAAGCGAAGCTGAAAGTTTAGCAACACATGAACTGGAAAATTTTGAGTTTTTATTAGGCATGGTTATTTGGCATGATATTTTGTTGAAAATTAACTTAGTTAGCAAGAAGTTACAATCTATAGATATGTGCATTGATGTTGCTTTAAAAAATTTGGAGGGGCTCATTTCTTTTTTTGAGAATTATAGAGAAAATGGATTTGCATCTGCTATGATTGAAACTAAAACTATTTCTTGTGATATGGGGATTGAACCCGAATTTCCTAAAAAACGTCAAAGTCATAGAAAGAAACAATTTGACGAGAATGCCAATGATGAGACATTACAATCAATTGAGGAATCATTTAGAGTCAATTATTTCATCTGTGTAGTGGATATGGCTCTTTCTTCATTAAGGAGTAGATTTGAACAAATGCAAACATATGATAGTATTTTTGGTTTCTTGTTTAATTCAAATAAGTTAACTTCATTGGGTGATGAGGAATTGAAAAACTGTTGTGTGAAACTTGAAACTACTTTAAGAAATGGTGAGTCTTCTGATATTGATGCAAGTGATTTGTTTTCAGAGTTACAGGTGCTGCAATATCTTTTACCATCAGGAGTAAACACAACACTTGAAATTGTAGAGTTTGTAAAAGATATGGACTGTTTTCCAAATGTTTTGATTGCCTATAGAATACTATTGACTATACCTGTTACTGTAGCATCTGCAGAAAGAAGCTTTTCTAAATTAAAACTATTAAAATCTTACTTGAGGTCTACCATGTCACAAGAAAGGCTAAATGGGCTAGCAATCTTATCCATTGAAAAAGAGATGTTAGAAAAACTTGAATTTGAAAGCATCATTGAGGATTTTGCTTCTCAAAATGCAAGAAGAAAATCATTTAAATAATATCTTTTTAGTTGTGATTTTGATGTTTTTCACCTTATCTTGCAGGTGGTGATGTTGATATTTTGCTGGTTGCTGAGGATGCAAAGGGATTTCAAGTAGGCTGTTGTTGTTTGCTTTGGCTATTGAGGAAGAAAATACAATTTTGTTTTGCTGGTTGCTGAGGATGCAAAGAGCCAAAGAGATTCAAGTAGGCTGCTGCACTTTGCTTTGGCTATTGGGGTTGTAAAAACATTTTTGTTTTGCTGGTTGCGAAGGATGCAAAGGGATTTCAAATAGATTGATATTGTTTTGCTTAGGCTATTCAGCATGTAGAGAAAAAAAAAATGTTGGTTGCTTGTTGATAGATGGAAAAGAACTTATTTTGCCGGATGAAAAAGAACTTATTGAATTGTTATAAGCATTTATCTTATTTATATATTGTAGCATTTTATTCTAAATTTTAATATATTGAAGTTTGAATCGATACAATTTATTTGGATTGAATGTTAATTTTTTTAGTTAATTTGGACAGGTTAGAACTTGGTTGAAAAATAAGAGTGGATTTATTACTAAGTTTAAATATATATATATAGGGGCCTAATTTTTTACTTTTGCCCTGGCGCCCTGAAAAATTCAGGACCGGCCCTGGTGTGGACCTACGCTCCGCCGCGGGAGCCTTCTTCTCCTCCTCCTCCTCTAGATCTGGTGTGTCCTTTCGGATCCGGCTCCGCCGTATTGAGTTGCGCCGAACCCGAGCGCCGACGAGATCTCCGCCTACCGTCGCTCCCTTTCGGTTCAGATTCGGCTGACCTGACGCTGCGCCCTCCCCGTCGCCATGGCCGAGCCAGCTGTGCCGACCGAGCGGAGGTGAGCCTCTCCATCTCTCTCCCCTCTCCTTTTCTCTCTCTCTCCACTCTTCCTCGTCTCATTTTCTTTCCTTTCCTTTTCTTCTTCGGTTCTCGTTTCTTTTCCTCTGTAGTTAACTTTCTCTCTTCGTGGGAAAAGAAGAGATGGGCGCTGCTTTGGGATGAAACTGAGCCGGGCCGGGTTAGTGAAGCCTGGGCCGGGCTCAATAAGAGAAAAGAAAAAGAAAGAAAAAAAAGGAAGAAGAATAATGTTTTGAATTAGAATTTTAGGTTGGAGCCCATTGCCTTATGTTTAACTGATCTAAACATAACTTCAGTGGGTCGGGCCTATGAACCCTGGGCCAGGCTCTGTTATATTTTAATAATAATAGGTAAAAGAGAATTATTTTTGGCTGGGCTTTAAAATCCTAGAATTATATATGTGAATAATTATTTGTGTAATACATTTATGAGAAAAAAAATGTATATATATGATATATGTTTTGGGAAAAAATAATTTGGGCTTTGGTTGTAAATGGGCCTATACAAGTTTTTGGTTGGCTTGAGGCTATTTAATTATTGGGTTGGACTTTAAAGCCAACAAAAAGATTTAATTAAAATTATTTTGGGCCTTGGCCCACGTATACAATTAATACCTTTTAAATATTTTTGACCTAAAGTCTATTTTTAAAATGGATTTGGGCTATATATATATATATATATATATATATATATATATATATATATATATATATATATATATATATATAATCATTGACTTATATTTTATTTGGACCCCCATTTTTAAAATAAGTTACCTAGTTATGTAAATATATTTTCCAATACCTTCTAAAATAATTATGAAAACCTTGTTGATTTTTGAGTAGATTTTTAGTACTACTTCTAATGTAGCTATGAGTATTTGATCATTAGACTTTCTTAAATTCCCTTTTTATTTAATTAATCACCTCTTGATCATGACTAATATAGTCGTTTTCTATCCTTTGATTGTAGACATCTACCTCGATCTCGATAATCATGCTGAACTATGATTTTGGACTTCTATATACCTAACTTGGCTATTTGGGCTATTTTGGACTCATTGGAACCGCCCGTGTCATTATTTGGGACCATCTTGTGGAGCATAGCATCGGTATCTATTCCGTGTCGATACGTTCGTATCGTGCACGTCGACTCCAAATAAATTGAGGCGAGTACATTCTCTGATAATTTCCTATTTATGTTGTTTTCTATGTTTCGTGTATTTAGTGTAGATATACTTGACTTCTTGACACTTTGGTCACACGGATTGGTAATTGTCTGGATCCTGTCATGAGATGTTATTCCTTGTATTTCTTTGTATATCATGTGCGAGTCTTGTCCTTGTTCTTGTGCATTGTATAGACACGATTCCTGTGAGGGCTCGCGACCATCTCAAACGTGTCATGGTTGGATCCACTGTATCAGTCGGAGACGAAGAGTAGTAGTGTAGATATGTGGTCAATACCCTCCTTGTGCATGTATAGTTCCTTGTGAGTGTTAATCATAACCTTACGTATGATTATCCAGGCCAGTAGACTTTGTGCAAATT
Organism: Iris pallida; assembly: GCA_029216955.1. NCBI lineage: Eukaryota > Viridiplantae > Streptophyta > Magnoliopsida > Asparagales > Iridaceae > Iris > Iris pallida. The sequence continues at coordinate 16,315,881 of JANAVB010013398.1, forward strand.
TCTAAGCCGGCCACATGTCGAAGCTAGTACTTACTCACATAGCTAGTATAGATTCTTTGACTCTTGTACATGATATAACCTGCTTTACTCTTTCTTGCTCTAGTTTACAAATTTACCATGCCGTCTACTTTCATGTACACTTTACTTATTCTCGTATATTCTCTCTATTTACTGTTACATAGTCTTTATCATTTACTGGGAACTGTTTTTAGTAATGTACTCGTTCCAATCCTGACTGGATAACTATTTTTTAGGTAATGTTATGCCCCACACTTTGGACTTCATGATGTCAGATCTCGACGTTCTTTTAGATCGTGAGTTGACCTCTTGTGAGCTCTCGGCCATATTCTTTTCTAGATTTATGTCTTGTTCATTTGAATATGTCTCCGATACATTCCTTGATATGTATAATCATTTTGTAGACTCCTTTGTTGTCTTCTTTAATACCTTCCTTAGCTGTATGTGATTTGAGTACATGATGTTTTAGTGGATCATAGAACTGTTAAGATTTTTGCTGGGTATTTGACAGCGTTCTACCGTCGATATTACAGCGTAGGCTGGGCGTGGCCCACGTATTTATTCCCAATTATCCGGGTGCGGGTCGTGACAGTAGTCATGTTTCCTTTATGCAAAAAGAAATAAAGATTTTATTTTCTTGCTCATTTTGGTTATGAACTTATGGTAATACGAATGCTATCAGAGGTAATACAAATGCGATATGGTGGAGTAACTCCACTGGAGAAATTGTTTTGTGGGCTTAACATCCGTAACGTACCTAGACTTAGGTATGGATGGTATGTTGATATGACAAACACCATCAGAGGTATTATGAACGTGGTGGTAAAAAGTCGATTGGTAGGATATTAACTCAGAGGTAATGTGGACATGGTAAAGATAGAATCCTATTAAGGGCATCTTACTCAGAGGTTATGCTAACACGGTAAGATATAACTTTATGGGAGTTCAGGAAACAGTTCAAAGGTGATATGGACGTGAATGTTTTCTGTTGGATATTATAGCGACACAGAGGTTGCTGGGTGAGAATGTCTACTCATAGGTAATATGGACATAGTAAACATATGATTTGTTTAGAAGTATCTTACTCAGAGGTTATACGAACGTGGTAAGATAGAATTCTGTAGGGATGTAGAAGACAATTCAGAGGTGATATCGACATGATTGTTTTCTACTGGAAAAATTATGAGGAAATGTTCTAGAGCGACTGGGCTATGAGGTCATATTTACTCGCTTGGGGAGCAAGCCTAGCTGGGGATAATGACAATTGGATAGTTTAGAGGTAATATGGTCGTGAACTATAACCTTAGTGAGGAAGGAACTTTCTGACCATGCTGGAATTGCAAAATAAGACATCTTTGGACGAATGGGACCCGTTTTTATTTTTGCGAGGGATGGATATAATGTACAACCATATATTTTTATTTAGCTTCGCTGGGGATAGGAGCTAGGACTAGACATAGTACTCCTCGAGGAACTTGCTATTAATCGGCATCATTAACAAGTCTCCGTTAGGTTTTGCGAGCCGATAGGCGCCATTAGAATACACCAATTCTATCACGAAGTGGCCTTATCGGCTGTCTTGTGAGTCATGAACATCGACCTTCTTACTGATAACACGAGGTCACCCATTTGGAATGCTTTTTCCTTGACCCCTTTGTTGAAGGCTCCAAAAATTCGTGCCTGATATAACTCAATGCGATGTTGATCTAGAATATGCTTTTTCATCGAGCGCCTCTAATTCTTATAATTGACGACGTTGGTTGTCTTCATCCGTCAACTGATTAGTAATAGCCATCTATAGAGAGGGAATCTGGATTTCTAAGGGAAGGACTGCTTCGCTCCTGTAAACCAGGAAAAATAGCCTATTGTTAGTTGGGGTCCGATCTATCGTATGATAGGCCCAGATGCATTCACCAATCTTTTCATTCCAGTCACATTATTAGATGAAACGACATTCTTGAGAAGCTTGACAATGGTTTTGTTGAACGCTTCTGCCATTCCATTTGCTGTTGGGTTGTAGGTTGTCGAAGCTACATTTTAGATTTAGTTTTTATCGCAAAACCGATAGAAAGCATGACTTACGAATTGGAGGCCGTTGTCGTGGATGATCCTCCGAGGAATCCTAAGACGTAGATGGAGTGATGCTTGACAAAGCTAATCACGTTTGTGGTCTTCACTTCAACAAGTGGCATCGCCTTCGCCCACTTAGAGAAGTAGTTGGTGATGGCGAGGATGAACCGGTGCCCTTTGGATGACGGAGGACAATCTGTCCAATGACGTCCATACCCTATGCCTCAAATGGCCAGGCCAAAGCCGAGGGGTGTAGGTGCTCAGAGGGTTGATGGGTGAAGTCAGTATATATCTGACATGCTCTACACTTCTTGGCATACTCAACAGTATTTGCCATTATCGTGGGCCAATAGTGGCCCATGCGTCAGAGTCGGTCCTACAACTTGGGACTGGATTGATGAGCTCCACAAGTGTCATCATGTGCTTTTCAGAGTGCTTCCGTTGCTTAGGTATTCGATAGACATCAGAGGAGGAAGAGTCCGTCATTAGAACGATGATGCTGCATTTTAGTAGCTGTAATGTAATAGAACCGGAGAGAGCGGCTTCCTTCGGTTCGTCGGAGAGGATCTCAAATGCATAGTCTATGAACAAAAATCGCCAATCCCTGACATTGATATTGTTGTCTGTCTCCATATAGTAGTTCAGACATATGCATAAACTATTCTTGGGACACACTAGTTCTCGACCAATCATTGTGACAGAATGTTGGGTCCCGACAGGGGCTGCCAAGGAAGCGGCTAGAACGACGAGAGTATTAGCCTCCAGGTTTTGTAGCCGACACACATGTTCTATAAAGAAACCTATGAAAGTAGAGGTTATGTCGACTGCAACCATGTGGTAAGAGAGTAAGTCTTCATGTCGGACATCGTACTGGCCTCTAACCTAATTAACTATCAGTTTTGAGTCACCATAGGCCTCTAGATAGTCAACCCCCAACTGTTTAGCAGTTGGAGTCCAATGATAAGAACGTTGTATTCTGCCACATTATTGGAGAATGACTCTATGAGAGAGTATGCATAGTGGATGACTAGGCCTTCAGGGGTAACAGGACCACCCCCACTCGTGCAATAATTTTACCTTTTGGCCCTGTTCTCGAAGCACCGTCGAAGAATATTCGCCAGATGGACTCATCTACTGCTGTATTATATATCAACACTTCATCTGGAATACCATCATAGAGTTTTGATGTTTCCGGTACAGGATGTGCTGCCAGGAAGTCGGCTAGTGCTTGGCCTATAACTACCTTCTGCAGGACGGACACCATATCTTAAGGTGATATTAAGATTGCCCATGTTGCTAGGCAAAAGAAATTCTCCATGCGACAATGAAGATGTGTAATAAACTTCTATCATGTGTAACAAAGAACATGTGACAAATTTCCTCTAATGAGAGTCTTTTGCTCTCTCTTGTGGATGTGTGGGTATTTTTACTAGAGGTATTATGGACGTAGTAGAAATTTTTTCTGTAGGGATCCACTGGTCGAGAATTGACACCTCATTTAGGCTTGTAATTATCATTTTTCCAAAGAGGGGTATTTTTGGCTTTTCCTATTTCTTGTTGTTATTGTGAATTCAAATCATATTTGGAATGATAAATCTAATTGACAAAATTAGTAGTTATATTTTTGGATTAATTATTTGTATTAATTAATATAGTGCATATGCTATATTATTGAATATGATTAGTAGTTAGCCATTAGTTAGAATAATTGTTAGTGACCCTAGTGAACCTAATTAATGAGACTAGACGAGTACTAAAACCATTTTTGTTAGACTCTAATTAGCCCTAGTTAGACTAGCAAGTTTAATTAGAAATTAGGCTAAAAACCTAATTCGGAAGAAAGGTCTTTTCCTAAAACTAGTCATGACTTAAGAAGGGACCTTATGGACATTGCAACTAAGCCTAAAACCCTAAACCAAGCTTGTTTGGCCAGCCATAGTAGCCCCCCTTGCTTATAAGAAGAATAAGTTCTTCTTCTTCCTCCTTTCTTTCCAAAACCCAACCCTAGTTTAGAGGTTTCTTCCCCAAATTGTTCCTATCACCAAACTCATCCAAAACAGCCCCAAATTATTCCATTCTCTTCCTTTGGAGAGTGGAAGACCCTAGAAGCATAGGATTGGAGGTTGGAGCACTTGGAGCTCGAGGGCTTTTGGATCTTAGAGCTTTTTCATTGGAAATCCATCTCCCAATAGGTAAAATGCATTCTAAACCCTTTAATTCGTAGTAAATAGTATAGAGGCATCAAATAGGAACCCCCCTGCATTAGGAATACCCATGGTGAGGAGTTTAGACTCTTCTCTTTCCATTTGAAGATTTTTCCCTTTGTATTTGACCCAAATTGGGTAAAATTTCGAGAATACCAATTCTAGGATTTGTGAATAGGTTCATTGGGTCACATTGTGATTTAGAATGTGTGGGAGTACTTTGGGTCAAGTTTGGATCTATTTGGAGTGTGCCAATTGTTTGGCAAAATAACCAAAGGAATACCCCATGTTCTTAATTTCAGTTTTGATCCTTGTTTTAGGTGTGCATTGATATAGGTTAGCATTTGTGAGCCTATCTAATGATTAGGATTAAGTTTGAGGGATTTTTGTGCCATAGGGGCTTCTAGACATATGTGGATTATTTTAATATATGCAATGTGGACTATTGTATACCTGTATGGACTTTTGCACTGGAAGGGTGGACTGTTGGATACATATGAACTGTTGTGTTTTTGGACCGAACTATTTTGTAACAGTCATTGATATATGGTTCAGTCCTAAAATATTGTTTCAGATCTCATTGGACTCTATGTATCATTCAGTCTCCTCTCTATATAGTTCAGTCCCTACTTCATATTTTGTTCAGTCTAATTGGATGGGGGCCTTAGTTTCAGTCCCATTTCTTTCATCTGTTCAGTCCTATTCATGATTGTCCAATCCATACTTTTGTTTAGCTCACTATTATGAGTTAGACATCAGTTCTATACATTATTGTTACAGTCCCACACATTGTATCAATTATTACCAAAGGTATTAGTCTCTGCAGATGAGGAGAATATTATCAGTCAGTGAACTAAGATGATGAGGGGATTACCTGTTGTTCAGTCCTCTAATTTTGTATTAGTCACTACTGATATTTATTAGCCTCTTTTTTGTCAGTCTCTGTCCTAGATACCATGGTATCAGTTCCCTACTTCATCATTTTACCAGTCAATGATAAGGGGGATTACCCAGTCTCATTTGTTCAGTCATTCAGACTAGTCCCCTATTATTCCATATTAGTGATTACTAATTCATGTATCAGCAATATGGAGTGAAGAGAGGCTCGGGTTAGCCCATTTGATGTTCAGTCATATTTGAATTTCGTTTAGTCCTTGATTAGTCTATTTGTTCCGTCATAATAGCTTAGAATCAGTCATTTGATATTACTTGTATCAGTCAAAGATTGGATTAGTTAGAGGCTTTGGTACACCTTTATGTTTCAGTACTACTTGCCCAATCTTGTATTAGAAATGTAATAGGCTAGGTAAGCCATAGCAGTTGGTTGAAGGATAGGCTTGGGCAATAGCATAGCAGCAGTGACCATTAGTTCAGTCCTTTGTTTGATATTGTATCAGTCCTGATTGAGGAAATTACCTATTGGTTAGTCCTACATTTGAATTAATGTTTCAGCTCCATACTTCTTTAGGATCAGTCCTATAATTAATTAAGGTATCAATCATACTTGTACCTAGTATCAATCATAGGGAGGATGTCTCTATGTTGACTGTTAGTAGGGGGAGGGGCTTTAATGTTCATGTTGTTCAGTCCCTAATGAGGGGCTTTAATGTTCAAGTTGTTCAGTCCCTAATATATATATATATATATATATATATATATATATATATATATATATATATATATATATATATATATATATATGCATTCAGCCCTATAGTTTTGGTTTCAGTCATACTTAGTTAGTCCTTATTTGATTTGCTCCAGTCCCCAATTTACGTTTTGTTCAGTCTTTGTATTGCCTATTCGTATCAGTCGCTGAAATCATTTTAGATATCAGTAAAATACTTGGTTTATGTTAAGAGTTTTGATGCACTTTCATATATAATTGTCCTATATATTGTTTAGTCCTTTCAGTTCAGTCCACAGGGCAGTGAGAGGACTTAGCATCAGTCCTCTGTTTCATTAATCCCAGTCATCTATTTTGGTATCAGTTATGAGAGACCCTTGTTTTAGTCCTGCATATGGATATTTATTTATATTAGTCCTAATTTGTTCAACCCTCTATACATTTGTCTCGGTCATCAGTTTAAGATCATTCCTACACTTTTAGTGTATCAGTGCTACTTGAATATATGTCAAATCACATATGTGTAGCACTTGTATCAGTCCATTGATGAGTGAGTGGTTATGGCTGTAGTGTAGGGGAGTATAATGTAACAGTTATATAAGGGAGATGGGACTATTGTGTTCTCAATATAGGGAATGGGACTGATTTATGCCCATTGTATTAATATTCAGTTGAGATAGGGAAGTGATATCAGCCATGGGGTATGACTTTCAGTCCCTATTAGTAAATGGTATAAATCCTAGTCTTTAAATATCAGTTCTATATAAAAACCAAGTGTCAATTAGGGTCAATTAGGGGAAACTCCATATATCAGTATATAGGGATAGCCTGTAGCATCTATAAAGGATATGTGAGTAGCCTAATATAGAAATAGATAATACATGAAGTAGAGCAGGGTATTGGATATTCCATATAAGGAAACTTTAGGCAAGCTTAGATAAGTAATATATTTACCAAAGTAATCTAGATAATGGATACTATGCTATCATATTTAACTAATATAGCCTAGAAATTTAGGGTATGGTTCCTTAATCCTAGAGTTGACCAGTTGACTAGAGTTGACCTAGTTTGACTTCTATGACCTAGAAGAGGCCTAGCAGCATGTAATCAATGCATTTAAGTACATTGTTTACTCTAGAACACCTTGTAACATTGTAAATTCATAATAAGTCTTTGTGATGCCGGTTTAAATATCAATACTCAGTCGTTGCTCAGGATATCAGGCGAGTATCTACCTCTGATTGTTTTTATCATGATAGTATCTATATTACCTGCTCTAGACTACTTTGTTGAAGAGCATTTAAGGTACAATCTGATAATCATATGCGTCTATCCAAAATCATGGTACTCCAAATCCTCGTCATACTAGTAAGCAAGGCTACGATAATCACAGAGTCCTTGACTAAGGTACGTACCTCTAGTTTCATGGTATTTAAAATTTTCGCATTGCCGCATGCGACGGTGAAAACCTTAAATTTCCATACCCGAGAAATACATCCAAAATCTGACTACGTGTCCTCACTATGCCAACTAACACAACTATCGAAGATTCTAGATCCCATGATTTAGGTGACCTAGCCCATATGATTTTTTTTTGAAGAAAAACCAACATAACAAAAGAACAACATGACAAAATTAATCAATCAGCAAGGAACAGATGGAATCGGATTCCAAGGTAGTTATAAAAGACAATTTCGGGAATGGAATTGAGAAGAACGGAACTTGCAGCAAGATCTCCAATGGTCTGTGTATCCTCGACAGTCCTGACGATAGCTCGCCCTGCTGGTTTTCTCTGGCCTGTTACTGATGCTGCATGAACCGCTGCTGCTGAGAGAAATCGGAAATGACGGGAAAATGTCTCTGTACAGGCAGAGGTGCACCTCCAATGTAGCAGAGACGCCAACCTGAGTCGGCACAACAGGAGCTGCGGTCTCGAGGCCCTGATGAACAGGACGAGAGGTGGCCAGCTTCTCGATAGTATCTCCCGAACCGAAGCGATGAGATCACGTCTCCATAACCATCACGAAGACAGATCAAAACAAGAAACAATTTCTGAGAATGAAGCGAAATTTCAAAGAAGGACAGTTTATATTCAAGGGAAAAACAATAAGCAGCAAATTTAGATAAAAGGGATCTGATAAGGAGTTTTTCTTTTCCTAATGTGATTGAGTACCTTCAGAATATCCTAATCCTACTGCAGGCTGTAGTGATACTCTAGTTCGAATACCACTACATAAACTCGACCTGCATGGGCCACCACTAAAAACGTGTCACGACCCGCACCCACCGTGAGGGTACGAGTACATAACAGCATCCAGCCTATGCCGCAGTGTCGGCGGTAGAACACTGTTCTAGGTCATGAACTATAACTAACTAACATGAAATACTCTCCATAAGGAGGCCAACACCGAGGTACAACTCAATCACAATCTAGAGATAGAATATGGCACGATAAAATAGATAAGAAAAATCCTCAACTGAGGTACAATAGAAATGAAATAACAAGTCTCATCAACTACCAGTCTCAACATCTCTAAATATACAACTCTGAAAATAAAGGTAACAGCTAAACATGAAAGGAAAGAGCAGTCTAAGCTATCTACACTATGCAAGGTATCGTCCTCAGTAGCTGCCTGAACCTCCCCAGGGGTCCAGGTCGCGAGTGTCATCTAGGCAAGCTCCCAAGTAAGGGGTGCAGGGTTCCTCATCATCCTCTGTAAAATTTTCAACACGTCCATTCAGGACGGGAGCGAGCACAATACATCTCAACAGATCATAGCAGGTTAGAAAATATAATCATGCAGTAAAGTAAGATACATGAACTGAAAGAAAGTACAGAATGTAAACAGAGAGAGAACTGTAATAGAAATATCTACTATAAGTAGAGAGCTACCAGTGACTAGTGATTTAGAGTACAAAGTCAACATGTGAACGACTGGATTTGCACATGGCTATACTAAAGAGGCGTACATGGCTATTCTACTTTGGAATTGTTCACATGACTATTTATACTCCCCCGTACCCCCAATCAATACACAAGGACCCAACAAGGTTATGTTATGATTCCATGCAAAGGCCCACAAGGGGTGATACATGGAGGGCCCATAAATGGGTGATCTGGGAATGCCCATAAATGGGTGATTCAAAGAAGACTCTGTGATCATGAGAGTACATGTCACAAGTGATCAATGAACCGTAAAGCATAGTGATACACCATGTAAGCGAAACGCACAGAACATGTGGTATCCGATGCTCCTGAGGGGATAACATCTCAAGAAAGGATCCATATAGTACTAATCCGTGTGACCAACGTGACAGTATCAAGTAAAGTAATTTAAAGCAGAAAAATAATTCTAAACAGGATATGAAATGATCAGAGAATGTACTCGCCTCGTATCTGAATGTCTGAAGTAAATGTACTGTCCGAGATGAGGTACCTGACTCCTAGTTAGAGCAACACAAGTCAAGATGTATACAAGGGATGATAAATGTAATCTACAATGCATCTGCATGCTGTCTAAGTCAAACTAGACTAAAGTCAACACTTGGTCAACTCCAGTCAACTATACTAGTCAAACTAGGTCAACTATGGTCTAACAAGTCTAAATTGGTCTAACTAGTCTACATTAGTCTAACCAAGGCTAAATCTAGCCTATACTAGTCTATCAAGTCTAAGTCAGACCATTCCAGGCTAATCAATATCTAGGCATATATATGTATATTACATATACACTTGTATTCCTAAACCAACTTATACAACAATACCTAGGCTAAGCATCATCTATCACATAGCCATAACACAAAGCCTCAAAAACACATTTCCTATCATAAACACAACCTATACCACTAACTAACATATAGCATATCATAAGGTACTATACTTACACATACATATATTATACATTTCACCTATAGATATACACACATTACATATGTTATAGAGAGAAGGAAAGGCAATGTGTGTGAGAGTGAACCATAGGTGATAGTGTCATGTAGGTTGTGTGTAGTGTGTTCCCTGTGCACAGGAATATAGACAGGAATGTGTGTATGGGATACTTAGAAATAGGCATGTTCATGTGTGTGTGTGGGTATTTGTGGCTGTGTGTGTGTATCAGAATATGTGTGTATATATGTGAGGCATGTGTAGACATGTGTGTGAGGAAAGGAAATGTGTGACAGGTAATTGGGGAACCTGTGTGACAGTTAACCAAGAACCCACACAATCATCAGGTTTCCTATTCCAGTGTGTGTGTGTGTGTCACATGAATGTGTGTGATAGAATACATGAGAGTGGGTGCCATGTGAGGATGTGTGTGAGAGAGCATGTGTGTGTAACTTGTGTGTGTGTGTTAGTGTAACATGAGGGTGTGTCAAGAGAGGATGTGTGTGTGAGAGAGTGAGACATGAAAACAGTGTGACAGTGAAAGCAAAACAGTGAAGAAAACAGTGAGCTAAGAACAGTGAAGCATATATGTGAAAACAGTGATTTAGTGAAGGGAAGGCATGACAGTGCAAGTGGTACAATATCAGTGGCATGTGTCAATGGGAAAATCAGTGAGTACAGGAATGGGACAGGAAACCAATTCACACCCATTGAAAAGGAAAGGAAATCAGTTCAAACCATTCCAAACAGTGCAACACCCAGTTCTCAGTTAGGGAACTAAATACAATGCAAAAAGGAAGGGAAACCAGTTCAGTATTTCAGAACAGTGACCCAAAATCTCAGTTTATACTTTCCTGAAATTCATTCTCATGTATTTAAGAATTAACCCATTACAATACAGTGATATAGGGACAGGAAAATCAGTGCACTACCTTAAGAAATCTGGAAATAAACTCAGGTTTAGGCATATAGTTCAATGACAGTTAATATATGAACTAATTGACAGTTCTATAGGAAAATCAAGACAGTTCTATACCATTCGAATCCAACACAAATGTTTAATCAAATGGCTAACTTCAAATCAGTAAAGAAGAACCAATAATCACTAAGGAAAGGAAATCAATGAACAATTCAAAACTATTTCAGTTTACAGGGAAAGGTCCAATGTAACAGTTAACAGAAATTTCGAAAACCAACCCATTTGTCAAAATCTCATTCTCACATTCAAAAGCCAAATCAAATTGAAATACTTCACTTTCCTATACTAACAAACATGTAGGAATAATTAACAGTGCAAAATATTACATAAAACTGGGAATTTAGAAAGGAATGGGGAAAAACCCAGTGTCAGACATGGTTTCAGTGTTCCTGCTATTTAACCCATTTTCGAACCCAAAATCACATTAAAACCTAATCCAATCATGTAAACTGATCTAATATAGATTACACGTCATTTTTAGGATCAAATTAGCAAGTTAGAACATGTATTAAATCATTTAAAACTGTAACAAAACAGGGAAACAAAACTACACTGATACACGCACACAGTGCACACTCGTGCACACGTGATTTCGTGTCCGACACGACACGAGAGTTCGTGCAACTCTGGGAATCTCGTGTCAGTCATGGACACAACATGTGTGTCGAGTTTCGCGTGTCAAAGTGTCAAGTACTGTGAGTTGTGGCCCCCGAGTAGCAGGGGAAAGAAATCTGTGTGCGCGCGCGTGTGGGCACCGCGTGTCTGTGGGGACTCGACACAACACCAAAACACGCTCAGTACACAAGAAACACGTAAGCGAGATCAAACCCTATTTTTCTATTCAAAAACATTTCACAAAATCAAACGAAATGTCCTTTGGGGCATTTCACCAAACACCTATACACATAGGCTGATACGTGTCCGATACGGACACGTATCGAACTCGAAACCTAGGGTTAGCTAGTCCTACAGCTAGGGTAGGCCTAGGGCTTCCTAGAAATGCAATAAAACAACAATTTTATGGTGTATATTAGGATTTACCTATTGATGTGCAAAGGCTCAAAACTCTCCAAAGAGGGGTGGTTCCTCAAGCCACCAAATTCCTTCAAATTGTCCAAACTCTGAAATATCCTTACATAAACAGCAAGAACAGAAAAATTAGAATCTATAGCAATTGGTTTGGAGGAAAAAGGAGTTGAAATGAATTTTCTATGATTTATTGAAGATGGAGACTTACCTCTTCTTCAAACTAGCAAAATTCCTAATGGAGGCTAGCCCTAACTTTGAGGAGCATTAAATAGAGGGGGGGGGATCATGTGGCCGGCCATGGGCTGTTAGAATAGGGCTAGGGTTCCATGGTGTGGGCCTATGGGCTTCTAAGGCTTAAGTCATTAGTCATGACTTATGAAGTCACAAGCCATTCTAGCCTAATCAATTCCTAATCTCTCCAAATAAGTTCTAATGAGTTAATCATCACTAACTTAGGTCAAGCTAAGGTTACTTAACCTAACCAAGTAGTCATGACCTAGGTTAGTCTCTAGGTTAGTCTCCTAGTCAACACTAGTCAAAGTCAACTATAGGACCAAAATCAATTATACTAAAAATCACATTAATTCTAGTAAATCTAAATAATACATAATAATTCCAAATAATTCCCAAATTTCAAAAATGACCAAAATACCCTCAAGCTCGAAAAGTGGTAGTGACACCCAGTCTGGATGCTGTTCCTCACGGATGAAGCCGCTGTCTATTAGTTTGTTGACCTCAGCTTCAATGGAATTCATGACGTCGGGACGGAACCGTCGTTGCTGTTGCTTGACTGGTTTTGCGTCCGGACGAATGTTGAGTTTGTGAAGTGCAACCTCGAGGTTCAGTCCTGGCATATCTTTGTAGCTCCAGGCGAACACGTCGATGTATTCTCTGATGAGTTGTAGTAGTGATTCTCGTTCTTCGTCTGTCAGATTCTTGCTGACGAAGATAGGCTTTGGAGAGGACTCATCACCGAGATCGACTTGCACAACCTCATCCTCAGTGGGAGGCTCTCTTTGTTCGAACCGCTTCTCCCATTGCGCATCTAGTTGTTGTGCCCACGGCTCTAACTCAAGAAGTTCAGGAATGTCTTCATCTTCTTCGTAGGCGTCGGCAAGTGTCATATTGACGGACAATACTTGCCTGAATACGTCTCCGATGCTGACGTCCGAATCGGAAGTGGGTGATCCGGTTGAGTGTGAATGCCAGTCGCATTCCTCATCTGAGCTCTCAGGGGTCGTTGCAGGTGTAACATAACCTAGCCCACATCTGGTTTTGTTGTAGTAGTCTCGTGGTTTCCCAGCCGGGACTGACAATTGTAAGGGTAACCGCCGCCCAGTGCCGTAGTTCAAGCCTGGTGTAGTTTCCAGATCATATCCCTATTTTTGCATGAGGTACTTAGATCGGGAACTATACAGATAAAGGGGCAATCTTCCGATGGCGGGTTCGAGATCAACTTCTATCCTAAAGGGTTGTGGATCATTCTTCCTACCGAAGATGATCGGATGATCTTCTCCCTCGATTATGCGGTAAGCGTCTTCCACTGGAGTAAGTTGGTTTGCGGTGTAGACATTTGTCACCTGTATGTGTAGGTGGGTGCCTATACCGTGTTCATAGCATACATTATACAAAGCTTATTAAGCTCTAGGTAGTTCAAAGATAACCCTTTATTGATGAAGTAAGATATCTTTTCCAGTGGGATTACATCATCTGCGGAGGGAACATCGGTGTGAGCAGCCACATACTTGGCCAAGCTCTGGCTCTTCTTCAGCCACCCCTTGTGTAAATGAAGACTGAGAGGATGACTTAGGCAGCTTAATCATCAGGGGCTCCATGGGTGGAGCAGAACATGGAGTCGTTGGCGTATTAGCCACCCCCAGTTTGGTGCTCGGTGCTGGGCGGGGAGTTGTTGGCTGGCTAGCAGTCCCTGGCTTAGCACTTGGCTGCAGATTCATTCTGGGAAGACGAATCGTCATCGGCTTGACAGAGGGATTGCGCTCCTCTGTTTGCTGCTGGTTAGCTCTGGGCAGCCTGATTGTCAGTGGCCCTGTCGTGGGTCTTGGCGCTTGGCCAGGCCTTGGCAGTCGGATTATCATCTGATCCTCCTGTGCAGAGAGGCTGATTGCGTCCTTACGCAGAGTGGCTGTAAGGGGCGTAGTTATGCCAGGTTTGCGGGCTTGGAGGTGGATCGTCAGAGGTTCTTCCGATCCAGCTGCCAGCTACAGTTTGAGCTTGAGTATCTCCTTCGGCAAGGTGCTTTTTTCGACTTCTCGTACAAGCATGAATCAGAGTAGTAGGATTCGACCCCTTTAAAGGGATCGATGTCGGCAAATTCTGTCCTCACGAAGCCGTGCTTGTCGACGTACTTGAAGCACTGGTGCAGTGTGGAGGGCACGATCATGTAATCGTGTATCCAAGGACGCCCCAGGAGAATATTGTAGGAAGTGTCCGCATCTATGACATAACAAGTCACTTCTGACTGAAGGTCGCCGATTTGGCACTTCAAGCGAATCTTTCCGATCGGATAGCTTCTGCCTGAATTGAAACCGCTGATGGCTGTGCTTGTCGATGTCAGGCAATGCATTGGGATGCGCAGATGGTATAATAAGCTCTTCGGGACTGATGCTTATGGAAGAAACGGGATCAATATGCATCCGATCCACCTTGATATCGCCAATGTACCCAGTATAATACAGAGGGCGATCGTGTAGGTTGGTCTTGATAAGCATGTCCTGCGGAGTGAAGACGATATTGGGCATTGCGCTTGTGCAAGCGCTGTCCTGGAGATCTGCAGGCGAGCTTTCCCCAGTGAGATTTGACTGAACCAGATAAGCGTCGGCATTCTGGAGTGCCTCGCTCAGTGCGACATGAACATCCTTGGAGAGCCTTAGGAGCTCGTATAGCGACAATTTGGCCGGTGTGTTGGCCAATTGTGCCAAGATGTTAAAGTTGTATGGCCTCTCCAGCCCATGAGGCGTCTCTCTTCGGAGCGGTTTGTCGAAGCGAGTCTCCTTCGGCCTAGGCTTGTCGGTCGTCGAAGGCTGCGAAGGTCCTGGAGCATCAGAAGCTGTCGGCTGATGATCTTCAGCCGAGTTACCCGATGGAGGTTGGGTTTGTGCGCCGGAGCGGGTAACAACAGCAGTAGCTTCTTCGACCTCTGCCGAGATTGTGCGGCATGATTTGACTTTTCCATTCTTCTTCTTGCTAGTGGAGGGAGGTGCGGATTGAGTCACCTCAGGTACCAAGTCCGGATGGACCCACATGATCTCCTCCCGTGATGTGGTAAGGGACACTAGGCCAGCAGCCTGGTCTCGGGGAGGTGGAAGGTTAGCGACCTCCATCTTTTGCTCTGGGGACGGACACTACTCCATCTTGAGTCTTTGTCGGAGGGAAGCTGCCGAATTGTACTGACACCATGTTGGCCGCCACGGTCACCTCTTCGAAATCAATGGCCAAGGCCTTAGAACCGATGAGATGTTGGATATATCGCTTTAGTTGGTAGCAGTCTTGTGTAGCATGGTGGACATAGCGATGGTAGTGGCAGTACTTGGGGCTCTCCATCTCTGCAGGACGGGGTTCACGCCTTGGAGGAGGGAGCTGAATTCGACCTTCTTGGATGAGCATGTCTAAGATGGGCTTGACATGGCCGTCCTCGAAGGAGTAGGTCATCTGAGGCCACTGCTTCTCTGCCGGCTTTGGTTCAGGCTTCGGAGCTGTGTCGGCCACCATAGCCTGTTTGTCCTTATTGTCTCGGTTGTTGGAGGGATTACCACCATTGTTGCTGTTGGTGTTAAGGCGTTTGCTCTTGTCCTCTCCTTCCGAGACGTGCAATCCCAGTTGGCGAGCTTTCTTCAACTTGTCTTCTGCGCTAGTGGCACTGATGTTGAACGTCTTCCAATCCTTAAACTGACTTTCGCCCATCCAGAGGCTGATTGTGGGAAGCAGCCTCTTTTGGCAAATTTCAATTAAGGAGGAATCAGGGTTACCGGAAGGCAACTTCATTGCTGTTTGGCGAAACCGCTCGATATAGTTCTTTGTCAGCTCCTTTTCTCCCTGAACAACGTCCATGAGGGTGGACATTGTCACGTCTTGTCCTACTTCGTAGAACCTCTCCAGGAACATACGTTTGAAGCCAGCGAAGGAATGGATGCAGTTGTCCGACAAGTTGCGGTACCAGTCGAAGGCAACCCTTTCCAATGCTCCGATGAACAACCGCGTGAGGATGGCGTCGTCATGAGGCAGATGGTCGGTTGTGACTTCGAAGTAGGTAATGTACCTGCTTGCAGATGTCTTCCCATCGTATGGATTTATGTGGAATGGTTTATATTTTGATGGGAATGAAACATCTCTCCACGAAGCAGGATACGGTTGTCGTATCCTGAGGTCTTGGCAGGTTTCTCGGGCGTGGAACATGGCCCGGAGCTCCTGGACCTCTCGTCTTGCCTCCCTGGCCTCGTCTGCAGCGGTGGGAGCCGACATTTCATGAGGATTATCACCCGGGTTCGGTGCAGCTGAGTTTGAGTCCGCATTGACCGCGGGACCCAAGCTTGTTTGGCCAGGCATCCTTCCTTGCAGAGTTGGAAGGGCCGCTTTGATCTCGTCCACGGACTTGACCAAGGCATGCAGTATGGCCTCCAGGGTGTCGATGCGTTGGCGGTCACTGGGACCCTCTTGGTTGCTGTCCGTCATGAACACCGTCCTCACATGAGGAGAGATGGAAGGAACGGTAGAGGACGCGCCCTCTGAGTCATACCCTTGTACAGAGAAGTCGTCAGGGTATGTGGGAATATTCTCCTCTGGTTCGGACTCAGAAGGAGTGGTACCCCCAGCTTCATAGCTTGCCTCGTCTTGAGAGTTGTGGACGTCCTCGGGGACGTCGAGATCTGCTGCATCTGTTGGGTGAACCGTTTCCCCTGGATTATCTTCTTGGTACACCGGATTGTCATGGATATTTGGAGGAGTGCTACCCCCGGCTCCAGCGCCTCCCAGAAATGTGGACGACGAATCTCCAAGTGTGGCAGATTTCGTCCTGGAGCGAGTACCTTGGAAATCTCCTCCCGCAACGGTCGTGGATAATCGCTTAGAAGAGAGTTTCTTGGTTGAGATTTTCGGGCTGGAGATGTTTGTTTTCTTCCCTCTCCCGCTGTCAGGGATCTTGTGAGCAGAATTGCAGGAGGCGACGAGAAATGCCTCGTCCTCTGAGCTTGGGTGTTGCAGTCGTTGAAAGACTGACCGCCGGTCTTCTTTTACTGCCGCTTTGTTGCAGCAGCAGCTGATAATGACTTGGGTGCAGTGATGTCCCCGACATGACTCTTTGCACACTAAGTTTTCGTCTCTTTCCTTGCGTTTGTGAAGAATCACGTTGCGCAAGTCACCCGTTTTGTGGGCCCGGGAGTTCTGAGCACATGAGTGTGTCGGCATCCCGCCTGCTCCTTGATGTGGGGGTAGTACGTGTACTTGCCCCTGATCGTTGTTGGGAGATCCTTGATAACTATCCCGTTCGTTTGCCGCCGGGGGCTGGACACGAGTAGTTCTGTACAACTTTCCATCAGGGGCCCGCGTAATAGTAAGCGGGACGCCCTGATAGTCAAAATTCGGGACAGCCGACTGAGCTCGACGAACCCGTGCCGTCCTAGACTTCTTCCCTTTAGCACCCGAGAGTGCATAATAGGAAGAGTCCAAGTTGGTCACAACAGAGTCTGGCATATACTCCAGAGAGCCTCCAAGGTCAGGACCGCATGAGAGGCGGTCAAAGACTGACCGTGAGCCGCATGGGACAGATGGTATGCGGCTGGGATCGGTGGCCGTGCAGGCTGTCTGCATGCGGCTGTCTTTTGTGGCCGTATGAACCTTCTGTATTTGGCTAGAAGCGGTGACCGCATGAACGTTCGGGATGCGGCTGGAAGTCATGGCCGTGCAGGCTGCCTGCATGCGGCTGGTAGTTCTGGCCGCATGGGCTTTCTGCATGCGGCTGACTTCTGTGGCCGCATGAGTCTTCTCCATGCGGCCGGCAGTTGCGGCCACATGAGCCTTCTTCATGCGGCTGGCACCCTTATGCGGCTTGGCCCCCACGATCCTAGCCGCACGAAGGAGGCGGCCGCACGAAGGAGGCGGCCGCATGAAGGAGACAGCCGCATTAAGGAGGCAACCGCGTAGGGAGCTTTGGGACTTGGCAGATCATGCCAGCTATAAAAGATTTTCTTCTTTTCCCTAGGAGCACGCCATCATGTCAGAGCTATCATTTCAGCTTTATGTCAGAGTTGTCACTTCGTCTTTCTGTCAGAGCTGCCGTCAGGACATTTAATGAGGCATTTGATTTATGGCCAGCTTTAGAGGCGAACTGCTCAGGGCCACGTGGCTCCTTCCTGAGCCGCATGGAGCTATCCGAGCCGCATGAGGCTCTAAAGGATTTTTGAACCGCATGAATTTCTAATGGAATCCTGAGCCGCATGAGGCTCTTTCTGTGTGAGCCGCATGGGCTTTTCTTGTTATTTTCCATGCTTCTACAATAACATCATCTCTAGAGGTTAGATATATTAGTGGCTTGAACATACGTTACAAAACTTTCAAATACTTAAAGCATTAAGAAAATGTTAAACAATGGAGACCAAAATAATCAAATTAATGAAAACTTATCATGGGATTAGCGTGGTTGCAGGATATGAATGAAACACCAATTTGTATATAATGCTTCCATGCATAATTTGTATATAATTATCTTGGACTTTTTTAATCTAGCAATTGGTCCATCCTTTGTTGCATTTCATGGAGTAAAGCATAAACTTAAAATATAGGGTGTATAAAATGTGGCTCTCTTGTTCTTCAAGTCTACACCTGTTGTATCGGGAGAATATAAAGAAACATCACTATAAGCACTAACACCGTTCAACCCTTTCAAGATTAGCCATGAAGAGTGTGCTCTTTGAGGGACGAAATGAAAACGACGAGCCCCGGCTTTGGGCCATCGTGAACTATTTTTGTCGAGTCGGGCATTTTGCTCGCCCGTAGGCATTTCTGTAATGCACTTGCATGTACTACTCCATCTCTAACTCCAATAGCATGCAATCTTATCGTAATCGCTCACCCCAATCTATTTCAATATGTATTACTCGAAAAGAGCATAACACACAAAGTTGAGCAACAACTTTTATATTTTTCGTATAATATCTTATAGAAAAATGTTCATAAAATGTCCAACAGTTATATAGACGTAAAAATGTACAAAATGGTTAATATGCAAGAAATCCATTGTCGAATTGGACAATTTTCTGAAAATGGGTACGTAAAGAAGGTCTATCCTCTCAAGCAAGAAAAAGTGTACCCATTTTCTTTATTGTCCATTCCATACGTACCGTTGCTCTAAATGAGCAAAACACAATGTTGAGCAACATTTTCTTAGTTTTCACTTGAGATATCTTACATAAAAATGCTCAATTGCCCAATTATGCTAGAATCTCATGCTGGAAGTGGAATGAAAGAAGTCAATGTTTTAGAAAATGGATAAATAAAGGTCTGACCTCTCAAGCAAAATTAACATACCCATTGTTCTTTCTTTCCAATTATTCTTTCTTAAAATGTGTAAGTCAAGAATTATTCCTCTTCTACTTCTAAAATGGGTAGGTGTAGAGAAACTTTGAACTCTCTGAGCAAGACTCTCCATGTGGATACTATTTATCACTTTCAAGTTCACCAATGTTCATTCTTTGTTAAGAAGAAAGAAATAGAGGAGAAAGAAAGAAACCTCCAACGGCCCTAAGTGTATTTTTGTCCAAGGAAAAGGAATCAAGTCCATGTTATTAGGCATCAATTAACAAGAGGACTGAGTGAGAGATGACGGAAGGGGGCAACTTGATGAAAAAATAACGGTTTGGGGTGGGGGTGGGGGGGGGGGGGGGGGGGGGGGGGGGTGGGGGGGGGGGGGGGGGGGGGGGAGGGTTGTTGTTGAGGAGCGTCCATACCACAAGGGGTTTCCTGTAATTTACCCTATTTGAGAACATTATTTTATAGTAAATATTACCTAAATGTGGTGTTTGGGTTTTCATGCAGATGCCAGAAACAGTTCTCACAGTATACTTGTCCTAGGTGCAACACTCGGTATTGTTCTCTTCAGTGCTACAAGGTGGGTTAATATGCCTCCTGACCCATGGTTTTGTTCTTCTCATACGAAATGGTGTGGCTTGTACTGAACCCATTCATAACTTTTTGGTTATTAAACAAATGATAAATTTTCAATATGAAGAATAGGATTTCGATTTTTTCTATGTTTCTAACTGTCTAGTTATGGCAGAGGCATAGTCTTCGTTGCACCGAGTCTTTCATGCGTGAGAATGTCATGGGGGAGCTACAACATTTACAGCCAGAAGATGAAACAAAGAGAAAAATGCTAGAAATTCTTAAACGATTCCACTCGGAGGACGAGACAAACAGTGATGAGGAAGACGGTATATTACTTAAACTACTCATTATTTTTCTTTGGTTCATCTTGCAATTTCTAATTCATTTTCCTAGAAAAGCTACTCTGAGGTTTTTTTTTTTCACGATTTAGGTTACTCTATGCTGTCTTTCTGTAAATTAAATACTCTAGATTGGTAAAAAGTCTTCCAAGTGCTGAACAATTTAAATCAAATGAGAAAACAGATAAAATGTCATCAACAATGTTGAGTTTAGTTCTCTGATATGTAAGACACTTATCCCAGTAAAATTCACCTTATCAATACATGTCTCAGCAGGTACATTTTCCGTCCTTCCACTCATCTAAGGCTCTAAGTACATACTTATCTGGTGACTTTTGATTATAGAATATTTATAAGAGGAAGAGTTGTCTTCACCTATGTAACGAATACTATATGATTTTATTATTCTTACACATTTTTGTATTTATTAAGTTCCTTACAAAAAAAAACTAACTCAATTTGCATACAATATTAATATTAAATATGTATATTTGCAAAGGTATGCATACATAGCTGTGTCCTCATGTCCCCGCTGTGAACGAACTACCAAAAAGACCATAGGAAAAAGAACCTGAAATACGGAATATTGCGTAATTCTCGTAAATCATGCTTAATATGAATTATTTATAAAGAAAGTGTCTAAGAATGAATATTTTGTGTCAGAAAGGAGCTATGAGTTAGACTGCATGGGTTTGTGGCTTTTCAACTATTGAATAAAAAAGGTCATGAAATTGATTTTTTTAACTCGCTTGTGGATTATTTTGCAGAGTCCATGCTATCTGAGGAGACTATTCAAAAAGTAATATCTGGTAAGTTTAAGTTCCCTTATCTTTTGTTGTCCTGATTTCTTGCACTTCTCTGGTATCGATGTCGATAGCCTTGGTAGGAAGCTGTCTTGTTCATAAGAAAAGCTGTGCCAATAGTTTAGTTGATGATCCAACTACAGATTTTGTCAGGCAGATTGAAATTGGATTCTGTCAAGGTTACTCGAACAGTCAAAACTGTTGGTGTTTTGCCTTAGGCAATAGAAAAATAGTCCCACATTGCCTAGGCCAAATGGAATGTATCTCTTTATATAGCTTTGCTTGTGGAGAGATGCACATGAGGTGTGGAATAGCACATTGGTGCCATGTGGGGGTATTTTTCTAGTGGAAAAAAGGCTAACTCAACAATGAAGCATTAATGCTTTTTGTCATGCTCTTGAAATTTATTCCTTTATAGCTAAGCCCCGTAGGGGCTTACTGGGGCTTAGCGACTCCGACTCGGACTCAGGCTCATTGGCTCATGTTGCGTAATGTGGCATTTTGTTGGCGCACTTAGCACGTCAACATTGTCGCTAGGCGCAGAGTGCGCTTAAGTTGTGCTCGTTGCGCGAGCCTCTGCACTGTCGATCGCTCGCCCGTTTTTGTGGCCCGATCGCGCGGCCAGATGGCACGCCAGTTAGCGTGGCCAGATGGCGCTGTCCGATGGTGAAGGAGTTGGCGCAGCAGCTTGCGCGCAGTGCGTGCAACGCGCGCTATGCGCGTTGTGCGCGGGTGCGTGAGTGCGCGCGGGCGCAGTTGGCATAATTGGCGCAGATGGCGCGCGCTGTGCGCCAATTAGCGCAGTCGTGTCTGTGCACGATTTGAACGGTTACGAAACGTTCGGAAATGGTTCTTCCCACGTTTCGAACGTTTTGCATACTGGACGGTTACTGCATGAGCCTATATAAGTTTCTCTCTTCTCTCTCAGACGACTGGTTGTTCTGTACACTTTCCTTACGAAATTCGGCAGAGAGCAGAGAAGAGAGAAACAACGCTAGAGTTCTGTTCATCCGAGGAGTCTGAAGAGCAGAGTGTTCCAAAGTTCTTTTTCGAACTTGCCGGTTCCTGGAAGCTATTCGTGTGGGACGAATCTAGCTTTGTGCTCCGGTGATTCGTCACCCCAGCAGGACTTCTTTCTTCTTCTGTTCATCTTTTCTTCTTTTGTAATTCGTTCTATCCCAATCATAACACGATTACGAGGAAGAACGAGAACTATTTTCTGATCTAATCAGAAATATTCTGTGGGCTTTCGTTGCTACTACGAAATTCATTTGTGCCTTATTCGAAGTGTTACATTTGTATTCGTCTCTCTCTGAATCCTTCGGGATCTCAGTCGTGCACCTTCCTCGAAGTGTTGCCTAAATCAGTTTTTCATCTTAAAATCACGCCCCGGGACTAACAAAACTTGGCAGAAAGTCCACGCTTCTCTTGCTAGTGCCTGGTCCTAATTGTTTGAAGAGTTTTATCATGGACCTAGATAAGCTACTTAAATGCTTTTGTTTTCTTTATATCCAATCTGAAAAGTTTGTTGTTTAACCATGGAAGAAACCTGGGGGTTTCGAAAGCCTCACAAGGATTTAACAAGTTATTGGAGGGTGGAGTGTTTAGTTTACCTAAAGATTTTACCTGATGTCACCCTCCCAATATTTGGTTAATTCAGAAGCAAACTTGAAACATTATAGTTAGCTACCCGATGTTAACTTGTCAACAAATTACTTAACCGAAAGGATACTACTGGCTACGTTTGACTCCCAAGTAACATGGATCATGTCTGTATGGGGGATACTTCACCTATTCGCCCGGAACTCTACTCCCCACACCTGGCTCACCGACACGTTGGCTTTGCAAAGACTTTGGCCTGTGCGCACCTACCTGGTCCACATATCAGTGTGGCAAGGGGTGGAGTAGGAAAACATGTAAGCTCTAGTCAAGCAGGTTAAGTATGACTTATCCTGCCAGTTAAAAGAAAGTACCAACTCCACAGGTACTTATCTTAAAATATTATCTTACGAAGCAAAGCTTTTGCCAAATATTGCTGTCAGTTGAGATTATTTATGGTTTGTGCACATATATGCTCCAAATGCCAGGTTGAGATCTTGAAGCAACCTCACTTATTGCTGTAGCTATCATGCAAAGTTCAACAAATTTACTTTTTTTTTTAAACAATTCACACGCAGAATAATTCTCCCTCTATATTGTTCCATGTGATTTTGAGAAAGGAAACATTCACTTTCTCATGGTTTGTTATTTGTCACAATTAGAAAGAGAAATGTAAGTCAGTTGAATCTTACCTCGTGAAAAATCATAAGCACTCCCTTTTTTGCACTTGCCCGCTTCCTGACCTTTATTTAAAGGTATAAATTGTTCAACTTTCCAGGAGAAAAGTATAAACTTTTTGTATCATAATTCTAGTAACGGATTATACATTGCAAAGATTATACCATCTGTAAGAAAGGAAATAATCACTTTCTTATGATCTGTTATTGTGACAATAAGAAAGAGAAATGTAAGTCAGTTAAATAGGGATGATAATGGGTTATGACCGGACCAAGACCCACGGGCTGGCCCGAAAAATTATCCTATCCAACCCTTACCCAATCGTGAATCAAGTCAGGTAAGCCCAATCGAGTATCGGTCCGAGTCATTGATACTAGTCGGCCTGTCCCTAACCCGACCGGATATCCGACTCATTGAAGCCCACTATTGTACACTTGTACCTATCCGATATTAATAACTAAATTTTTTTGTAAATCCCGATTATTTTCAATACTGAGCCAGACAGAGAAGACGATAACAATCGTAATGCAATAAGAAGTATGCTTCATGGTTTCAAGAATCAAGAATTGGGCCGTGGCACCTTACAAGTTTAAGTTGAAATTGTATAAGGCATTTAGATATAACACTTTTAAATCAATATTTCGAACCAAGGTTGTCACAACGAATAAACAATTTTTTAAATATAATTGAACAATAACTTTATTAATCATGAATAGCAACGAAAACGATAGGTCTTTGCAAACAATCCCCCCCCCCCCCCTTCCCCCTCTCTCTTATGGGTTACAATCCATAAAAGAAATTAAATGACAAGGTTCCATACATCATGTCATTTATTAAAATAAAATAACACCTTGAAGGAATTGAAATCGATGAATCAAATGGAAGCTTATAGTGCCTTGGAGCCTCCAGATTGTTTCCTGAACCTGTAGGAATGAGAATCAGTACATCCGGATGCACGGATGAGTAGTAAGACCACACCCAAGTAAATCAAACACAATATTCAAGTGAAGTAGCATTCATTATTAGGCGATCTTTGTATTCTTTCTAAGGTTGTGTTTGATTGAGATTTTTTTTCCATGGAAAATATTTTCATCACAAATTTTCCACCAATTCTAGTGTTTGATAGTGTATATTTTCCATGTAATTATTTTCCAAAAATCTATCATTTTCCACATTTTCCTCAAAATGGTGGAAAATAAATGTGGCCCAGCCCACAAGAAAATATCAATTTCCATGGAAAATAATTATTTTCCATGGAAAATAATTATTTTCCATGGAAAATAACGACAATTAAACACCCAAATTAATTCCGTGGAATTTTTTCCATGGAATTTTTTTCCTAGTAAAATTATTCCTTGGAATTAATTTATTTTCCACCTTATAATCAAATGCACCGTAAGTCCTTTTCATAGCATTTCTATACCAATTCCTTCTTTCTATTCAACTAAAGATTACGCATCAAAACTACTTGTAAGCAATATAAATATACTGTGTGCAAACTCTTGTATGTTGCTGGACCGGCCCGAAAAGCCCATGGGTCGGCCCAAAGGCCTATAGGTCGAGTTAGGGCCTAGGTGTTAGAAGACTACGGCCAGGCCGGGCTTGGCCAAAATTTTGGCACAAAATATTTTTACGTGGGCCATGGACCGGCTCGACTCGATCAACTCTACAGTTGAATCTTTCCTTGTGAAAAAAATCACCCTTTTTGCACTTGCCAACTTCCTGACCTTCATTTGAAGGTATAAATTGTTTAACTTTCAAGCAGAAAAGTATAAATTTTATATCTCATAATTCTAGTAATTGATTATATGTTGCAATCATTATACTATCTTGACTTTGTTCCTTTAAGATGATGCTGATTAATTCAATTGACATGTTTCTTAAATTTGCAGGAAATGAGATCAGAGTCGAGGACCTGTCTCAGGAGGAAATCAAGCAGTTTCAGAGAGCAGTAGCATCTGGGGAGCTGAGTAAAATGATAGAGCCATGGAACCCGTGGTGGAAACAGCGTTCGGCCCAAAGAATCTCTCTCAGCCCAGACGGAAGTCGGCTCATACGACCACTCCACGAACAAAATGAGTCCAACCTCAGTGAGGTACCAGCTGGGCCAGAAAACCCACTTCCACCACTTAGCAAGTTGAGCCAAGCAAGTCCCTCTCCACTGTTAGCAGTCCACTTGGTTGACATTCTATACAGCTACTGCTTCACCCTTCGCCTCTATAATGGGGATTGGCATGCTGATCCTTTAGGTGCAGCCACTGAGGTTTTGACACTATCAGCAGTCTTGAGCGATGACGCCCGCCCCGAGACTGTGGCCGAGGCACTAAGTTCTTGCTTGGAGAAGATCTGCTCTCCTATGTATAGACACACGGGGGGATTTCCGTTTGGTGTCGGGATCATAGATGATGTCAACAGCCTCCTCTCTTTGGGAGGAAATGCTCTTATCTGTTTGCTTTCCGATCTTCGGATGCTCATTCAAGCTGGGGAAGGAATGATCAAGTCCGAGATGTCAAGCAAGGGAAAGGGGAGCGGGAGCAGTAGGAAACTGAAAGGTGCCGAGAGGAAGGCGTACTTTCTGATGTGTTGGGTCCATGAGCAGCCAGGGGAGGCTTGGTCATCACTCGCTAGTCTTGTGGAAGTGGAGAAAGCTTCAATCTTGGCTGTAAATCGCGGAAGGAAGAAACCTGGTACGGCTGAAGAGAAAGACCTTTCACGATCCAAGGTTCTTATTGAGGAGTTTTGAGCTGCAGATCAGATGTGCTCTTGATTCAAGAAACTTCTGCTTCTTCTAGTCCGAGCTGTTGTTTCTTGTTTGTAAGACTAGCCTTGTTGATAAACCAGACAAGTTCTGATCGTGCGGAATGCAAATCAGTGTATGACAGGTGATTTCTAGGTTTAGCAACTTGAGATTGTGACCATTGTTAGATCACGACTGCGTTCGTTTCTACTTAAATCGATGAACCTTTCGTTATGCAGTTTGCGGCTGATAGCCAGAGGCAATCCTATGTCAATTTAATGAGCATACTTTGTAAAATAGTATCAGTGCAAGGGTGATTTCCAGGTTAAACTCGAGCTTGTGAGCATTTTAAAATGTGACTGCATGCATTTCTTGTTAAGCAGATGAACCTTTCATTATGCTGTTTGTGGTCTACTAGCCAGCAGAGGCATTTCTATTTCAATGTTAAATCTTTAGGAAGTTGGATGATAATATGAGCATACTTTGTGATATATATATATGTTGGAGTTTGGTCTTTTCTAAGAGAATTTTAGTCCCACATCGGCTAGACCAAAGGAGTTGTATCTCTATATAATAGCTTTTCTATTTTAGAGATGCACATGTGGTGTGGAGGTGCACATGGGTGTGCCATGTGGGGTTATTTTTCTAATGGAAAAAGGGCTAAATCAACAATAAAAGGCTCATGGGCTCATGAGGCTAATGTGGCGTTTTGTTGGTGCACTTTGCACGTCAGCATCGTCGCTAGGCGCATAGTGCGCTTTAGTTGCACTGTGTGCGCGGTGTGCGCAGTGCGTGCAGTGCGCGCTCTGTTGCGCAGAGTACAAGGAGCGCTAGGGGTGCGCAGTTGGCAGCAGAACGTGCATTTGCATGTTCTGGGTGGTTGCTACATGTTCGGGGTGGTTATTACCACGTCCCTAACTTTGTGGCAACCGACCAGTTGCTGCAGGGCCTATATAAGGCATCCTCTCTCTCAAGGCTCATTACAGAAGAAAAAGAGAAGCCACCACAGAAGGTTTACGAAGTGTTTTTTAGCACGAGTAAACAGAGAAGTCAGACGTGTTCTTTAACACAGTTCTGTTCGTCCAGCATCCTTCGAGAGAGAGAGAGAGGAAAGTCGCCGCACCAGCGTTGCTCTTGCACGGGAGTTCGTGTCCATCCGAGGAGTCAGAAGAGCAGGAGTGTTCCAAGTTCTCCGACGATACGCTCATTTTGCGACAAACGGGACCTCGTTTCGACCTCCCAGTCAAAAGTTATGGCCCTCCAAAGTTTCAGCTGACCATAAAATGCAGGAGAATGGTCATTCTCCGTGTTAGAACACGAAAAATATTAATTTCGCATGAGGGTGGTCATTCTCCGTGTTAGTAACACGGAGAATAGTCATTCTCTGTGTTAGTAACACGGAGAATGGCATTCTCCGTCTTAATTTACACGGAGAATGACCATTCTCCGTGCTAAATTACACGGAGAATGACTATTCTCCGTCTTAATTTACACGAAGAATGCTATTCTCCGTGTAATTTATCACGGAGAATGGTCATTCCAGTGATAAAACACAGGAGAATGACCATTCTCCGTGTTAGAAACACGGAGAATGCCATTCTCCGTGTTAAATAAAACGGAGAATGTTATTCTCCGTATTAAATAAAACGGAGAATAGCATTCTCCGTGTAATTTAGCACGGAGAATTGTTATTTCAGTGTTAAAACGCAGGAGAATGGCCATTCTCCGTGTTAGAAACACGGAGAATGTCATTCTCCGTGTTAAATAAAACGGAGAATGGTCATTCTCCGTGTAATTTAGCACGGAGAATGGTCATTTCAGTGTTAAAATGTAGGAGAATGGTCATTCTCCGTGTTAAATAAAACGGAGAATGGTCATTCTCCGTGTAATTTAGCACGGAGAATGGTCATTTCAGTGTTAAAACGCAGGAGAATGGCCATTCTCCGTGTTAGAAACACGGAGAATGACATTCTCCGTGTTAAATAAAACGGAGAATTGTCATTCTCCGTGTAATTTAGCACGGAGAATGATCATTCCAGTGTTAAAACGCGGGAGAATGGTCATTCTCCGTGTTAGAAACACGGAGAATGTTATTCTCCGTTTTAAATAAAACGGAGAATGGTATTCTCCGTGTTAATTTACACGGAGAATGGTCATTTCCAGTGTTAAAACGTAGGAGAATGGCCATTTTCCGTGTAATTTAATTTTTTCAGGAATAAAGAGTTTCGTTCTTCTTTCAAAGCGATGATAATTCTTATGGAAAAGAAGAAGAAAGATCTTCTCTCCACAATTGACCTAATCGTCGGAAAACTTCTAATGTCTCCACGATGAAGATGATGATGATGGTGATGATGATGACGAGCGATGATCTGAGTTCGACCGAAGAAAAGCACACCGAACTACGAACGATCTTTGCGATCTCTGCTGAAGATGAGAGCAATGGAATTCAGATTTTCCGTGAAGAAGAAGACGAAAATCGCAATCCAGATCTGAGTTTTTGAATTCAAATACATATAGATGACCAATTCGCGCGGAGGGGTAGTTTCGGTATTATAAAAATAGCAGTTTCCAGCGGGTGGCATCTAAAAGGGAATCTTGGAATATTTAACGTGAAAATACTTAATTCTGGGTATTTCATAAAACTCATCCAGCGGGTGGGCATTTCATAAAAGTCCACTCCGAAATTGGGTTTCTCAGCAATTTCCAGATAATAATATTAGATAATAAATCATGCTACTTATAACCGCAAATTGCGGTTCTTCATCATAAAGTAAGAAGAAGTAAGAGAGTGGAGAGAGAGGGAAAAAGAGGGTTACCCACCGGCGTCGGCGGAAGAGCGGCGCGGCGGTCGGGGTCGGCGCCGGGCGCTGGTGCGGCGGAGTAGAGGCGCGCGCCTGGCCGGAGGCGGCGCGAGAGGAGGTGGAGTCGGAGATCGGAGGCGGAGTGGCGGCAGGTCCAGATCGGCGGCGTCTCCGGTGGGAAAGGGGTTTCGACGGCGCGCATAGCTGGAGGCGGTGCGGTGGGGTTTACCGAGGCGGAGGAGCGACGCCGGATCTGCGCGGACGGAGTGCTGGGGCGGCGTCGAAGGGTTCTGTTGGCGGAGGGAGGACACGGCGGATGCGCTGGCCTCGACGCTCGAGGAATAAGACGGCGGTGACACTCAGGCGGCGCGGCGGCTCTGGGCGGAGCACTCGGGAAGGCGGGGAACTCGGCCGGAGGTTGGTGCTGTGGAGACAGGGGCTCGCCGACGGGAATTTACCACTGCGGTGGCGTCCGGCACCGTGTCGTCGGGCTGTTGGGTTTGAACTTTGAAGTGCGGCCCACCCACTCGTCTTGTTCTACTTACTTCCAGAGTCCGCTTAAGAAAACACAGAAAGAAGGGACTCGACACCGTGTCGTCGGGCTGCAATGGACGAAGTGGTCGTCGTCTCGGAAGCGCCGCCATCAACTTCCTTCTCGGAAGTCAGACTGATCTGTCGCGTGTAAGTAAAACAAACTAAATTCGAAGATTTTCTACAAATTTTATTGTGTTCCATTAACTTCTGTTTGTTTGCTTAAATGCCTCAAAGAGAATCGTCAGTCCATTGTTGATTTTTTTTTGCTGGATCTTCCTTCAGTTTAGGTCTAGGAATTTGAGATTTTCGTTCTGACGTCGTTTGTAGAAGAAAGTGAAATTTGTTGGTCATTCTTGTTAGAAACCAAGAATGAAGATTGCTCGGGTCGAGGAGCATGCGGTAGTGTGGTTTTGAGCTCAAACTGAGTTTGCGGCGACACTTAATTAGATAGAAAATATTCAGTGGACCGGGCTCACCACGTGGCAGTGGTGAGCCTCGACTCACCACCAATAGTGCCATGACACATCAGAGGATAGTGACATTGAAAGAGTGGAGAGGAGTGGCATGTCATGGCACTATTAGTAGGAAATTAAGGCTCACCATTGCCACGTGGTGAGCACGGCCGACTAAATAATTTCTCACTTGGAGAAATGTGGGATTTTTTTTGCTTTAGTTGTAGAAAATTTTGTGAACGTTTTCCCTCTTTTTATTGTTCGGTAGAAGGATGAGATTTCTGTTAGGATGGCCTTTGAGCAAGGTTTTAAGTATTGGGCGAAACCGATACACTTTGACCATTTAGGCTAGGAACTGGAGGGTATTGAAACCACTGAAACGGCCAAAACTACTGAAACTGGCCGATTTAAAATCACTGAAACAGCCCGAAACTGTCTGAAGTGATACTTATAGGAAGCGTGTCAAACCGAGTATTCGAACCTTGAAGAAGTTGCAGTTTATCAACCATTGAAGGATGCTTACGAAATTTCACTTCATGACTAGTTAGTGTCTGATAGTTGCACTAGCGTCATTTTGCATGTGGTTCCTCGTGATTTTTGGCCCCAACATTGTTACCATTAGGCTACTCGGTAACCATCAATGCACCACTCTTAGAAACTAACTTCGTGCAGGTAGAGGTGTATCAGGACTGGAATCCCTAGTGCTAGTTCTAGTCCCAGTGTCTACAGAAAAAATATTTATGTTAGTCTAATTGATAGTTAAGAAAGAGGAGCTTCATTTCAGATATTTTTACAGCTGCTTGTAATGTAATGGCTCAAAGGAATACTGAATTTTTATGCTTGGAATTGGCATAATCATCCACCTCCTTGATGAAGCCATTCCAGTATCTTGTATATTGCCTTGGACCCAGGTTGGGCTGCTTGATGAGAGGCACAATTTGGGTCTTTGTCTGCTTTTAAGAAATAAAGGGATAAGAACTTCACTTGGAGGGAGAAGGGTGTCCCAAATAAATAAATAAAAACCCCAGATGTTGGGTCTTTGTCTGTTTTTTGAGGGATGAATTCGGGTTTTAAATGAAGAAACCCTTTATAAGTGACAAAGTGGGTTTAGTCCATATAGTTTCGGGTTGTAAGTTGAAAACCCATCAACATATATTTAAATACGAGTCTGACCCATCCGATTTGTAAAGTATCGCCAAATAAACTGTATCATATTGTATCGCGTGTTAGGAATTCAAATGTACAATTTTTATCCCTCCTTATACACTTAAGCAGTTCACATCGAACTTATATCTTAACGTATGGTTGGTACTACAAACAGAATGTTCACATGAAACAAACATTTTGGAAATTAGACTTCTAAAGTTTCATTTCATGTATCCACAACTTCATCTAAGTCCAATTGTTTGAAAGATCAAAACAAAGGTGCAAAGATTGACGGACAACCATTGGCAGTTCAAATTGTCCAGGTTCAGATGTAGGTGGTTTAAACTGTCCAATCACAGTTCTTGTTGATCTTTAACTTCCCCAGTTTCAGTTGGGTAAACACAACATGTTTCGTGCGTTTCTACTTTATATTTTGACTTCATCCAGTGATGTGGATTAATCCTAGGGTTTATTATCAATGTAAAAGGGAAAAGGAGTCATCTTCCTGTGGGTTAACCGGTAAAGTATCTTTGGGTTGTATACAACAAGGTTCTAAGGCCATTATAACCACATGCGAGGTTTATAGAATTGTGTAACCTGTACTCTTCTGTGAAGGTGGAAGATAAGAGGAATATCTGTTTGTATGGGAGGTTTTTTCTTCCTTCTAATTGCACCATTAAATTTCCTGTATATTTCCAAACATATTATCAAATTTCTTTTGTCACCAAATCCTTAATCTTTAGGTTTGAGTTGTCAAATCTATCTCCTATAGACCTCGAACCAAAGATGGTGGTGGTGTCTTAATGATGGCAGTGGATGATAATGTAAAATATTTAGTTCTTGACTTATATAAAAGGATAGTCTCATCTTTTTGTACATTATGTGCATGTCACTTAGGAAGTTTATTAAAAGAAATTGGAAGAAGCTAATGGCAGGAGAAAGGAGAGGGGGGGGGGGGGGGGGGGGGGGGGGTCTCCTACGATGATGACCCAGTGCCACCTACTCTCATCGATAAATATGATTTAAGTGTTTCAAACTTGCTTATCATCGTACAACGCTTCTAGGAATGGTGTCAGCTATGAAGTGTAAGAAAGCTCCATACGAGAATTGATAAAGTTTTTACGATAGGTCCTCGACTTGGCATTAACCCTCTATGTTGGAGTTAAATTCCTAGACATTGTAGCTATGAGCATGAGAGGGGCATGCTATAAAACTTGGACAACTAGTTAGTTAGTTGGTAAACCTACCTTTTTTTTTAACTTTTAATATTTAAATAATTCTTTGATCTGGTACTTTTTTTAAAGTAATATTTTTTGACTTGTTTGTTGGTGAATCCCCTTTGTTTCATATCCTAGATTTTAAATTTTCCATGCTGCTACCTCATATGGTGTTCCAACTGTGATATTAATAAATTTTATGTATTTTCTTTAGTATATTGTAGAGAAAGACTAAATGGAATAATCTATATATATATATATATATATATATATATATATATATATATATATATATATATGAGGCTAATTCCTCTCACTATTATTCTAACCAATGTGGGACTAAAGCCCAATACTATCTAATACTATTAATACTTAATACCCCCCTTAAACTGGAGCATAGATGTCATTCATGTCCAGCTTGTTACATAGAAATTGAACCCGAGGACCCAAAAGAGACTTCGTGAAGATATTAGCTATCTAATCACCGGTCCTCACATGGTGAAACTTTATCATTTCCTTTTTATACTCATCACGGACAAAGTGAATGTCGATTTCAATGTGCTTCGTCCTTTCATGAAATACATGATTGGTAGCAATATGGATGGTAGCAATGTGCTTCAGATATAACACATCTGCTGTGCCATGAGTAATGGCTCAATATTATACTTCCGAACTCGATCGTGCTATCACATTCAGCTTCTTGCTCTTCCACAATACCGAGTTTCTGCCAATAAGTAGCCAGACGTAGACCGTCTATCTATTATGCTAATACCCCAGTCATCATCGGTAAAGCATTCAACACGAATATGCCCATGATTCTCCATCCGAATTTTTTTCTTGAATTCTGGACTAGATAGCACAGAATTCTGAGGACTATCTGCCAGTGTGAAACTCGTGGAGAAGCCTAAATCTTTGCTACACTCATAGTGAAGGAAATGTTCGGGCGAGTTATGACCGTCAGGTAATTGAGCTTTCCAACCATTCGACGATACTGATCTGGGTTGGTCATCATGATCACCTCGTCCGGGAGTAACTTTGTCCCTGGATCCATGGATAAGGTTGCTCCCTTGGTTTGTATCATTCCTGCATCATGTAGTATGTCCAGCACATACTTTTTCTGCGACATTACAATGTCCCGCTTATCTCGTGTGACTTCAATGTCCAAGAATTAGTTCAACAGTTCCATATCCTTGGTCTGAAATTGTTCTCCCAGAAACTTTTTTAGTCCTGCAATACCTTGACTATCGTCTCTTGTAAGCACAATATCGTTAACATAAACACCAAGTAGTATCCTTCCATTTGATGTCTGTCGGTAGAATATCGAATTATCCTTCTTTGATTGACATTGCCAAACTGAATTACAATATATGTAAATCGACTAAACTGCGCACGAGGCGTTTGTTTGAGATCGTATAGGGCCTTCCGCAGATGACCGTAGGGGGGGGGGGCAGGGGGTTTGCTGGATGGGGGCGGTTGTTGCTGCTGCAGGGGGGCAGAGGGTAGAAGCAGGGGGTAGGGGGGGGGAGGTAGAGGGCGGCTGCTGCTGCTGCTGGAGGGGGAAAAAGGGTTAGGGGGGGAGCCAGAGGGTGGAGGCAGGGGCAGCTGCTGCGGGAGGAAAGCGGGGGTAGGGGCGGAGGCAGAGGGGAGGGGGGCGGAGGCAATGGGTGGAGAGATCTAGGGTTAGGGTTTGGTTCTGTAGAGGAGAAAGGGGTAATGGTTCTGATACCATGTAGAGAAGACTAAATGGGGTAATCTATTAGTAAGAGAGTTGTACATATATACAGGGGAGGCTAATCTCTCTCACTATTATTCTAACCAATGTGGGAATAAAGTCAATGCTACCCAATACTACTAATACTTAACATATATATTGGTGTTTCAATTTAATGCTAATTTACATCTCGTTTGTCCACCGTTTTATTTGTTGCACCAGTCGAACACCCTCTCCCCCTTTTCATGTTATTAAGATAGTCTTGATTGGCTGAAATCGTTTGCCCATAGTTGTGACATGGTAAGATTTTTCTTTTTCCATTTATTGAATGCTTTGAACTATGGTTTCTTCTCCACTTCAAATCTTACAATTTTAGCTATACCCTAATGTTTTAGTATATTAGGACTTTAATCAAAAATATAATTGCAAGGGTAAATTACAGAAACCCCTTGCAGTTTCGATGCTCATCCTATCGTTATTTTTTCATCAAATTGCCTCCTTCCGTCATCTTTGACTCAATCCTCTCGTTAGTTACACTGAAATAAGTGTTTTTTTTTCTTATGGATGTATACCTCCTCTAATGTGATGATATTTGGAGGATTTTTTTTCTCCATTATTCAATCAACCAAACCCTAGGAAAGCAAAGAGAATAAAGGAAGATGAAAATGCAACATCTTTCTCTCTCATATTTTCTCTACAATAGAGAGCGAGTTCTCTTTCTAATACATAGTTGTTTTTATCCTTCTCATCTTCATCGACACTAGTCGCTCTTTTAACAAGCAAAAGAACCGAACTTTAATGGATTTAGGTGATACTCTTTAATATGGATAGTTGTATTATAAGTAGTAATTCCAACTCTGTATTTTAGAATCTGAAAATAAAATATAAGTAAACGATCTAATCGAGACCGAGACTTAAACTTGGTTCAATGTCCTTAAGACAATATTCATCCCGCACAGGTGCTTACGGTTTAATGACGACTTTATCTCCCAGGATACAATGGTACTTCTCCTTCGGTATTAGCACTTCATACCGCAGGAACTGGACGAAGCAATGTAAGTAGTCTCTCTCTTTTTTGGACTGAATGCTTGATGTATGAATGAGTGAATTAAATTGATCAAACACTCATAGAACATGTATAACATCATGCTTTTATAAATGACAAAGGGACACAAGTGTGAGTAGACACATTGTTTGGAAAGACACACCTTTCCAATAGATACATTCATTGCAAATTGGACACGCCCATTGGAACTTTAATAAAAATAATTTTTAATTAATTTGCCAAGTCAAATTTACATTCACTTTTCCAACATGTATAACTGTTTGCCATTGATTGTAAAAGTGCAGAACAATTTTATAGGAGGACTGAACTTAGACTCACAATACAAACTCGCTCGCACAAAGAAAGCCTAGGAATGAAAACCTAGGTACAGCAATCTAAGTACGATTGTTTATTTTTGATTCTGGGGGGTGACGATAGAGGCTCGGGAAAGCGACGGCAGCTCTGCCTTACTCCTTGGACGATCGGACGTAGCCTTGGCTCTGATGAAGAAATGCTCTCGGGATGTGTAGGAAGACTCTTCTGTGCGTGCCTTTGTCTTTCTGTGTGTCCAGCCGGGTGGAGAGAGTCTCTTTTGCAAGGGAATGGCACCTTGCTATTTATAGGAGTGGGGTGTGATCATTAGGGTTTGCAATGATTGTCCCTTGAAAAGTCGGCGGCCAATAATCTGGACCATTAATCTTGATTGCATCACATCTGGGCAGTTAATTTTGATTGCACCAAATTCGTATGGGCAATTAATGCTGATTGCCATGAATCTTCATGGTTTGTCATGGCAGGCTCGGATCTCCCGCCACGTGTTCAATCTGCTTAATTGCAATAAATCTGATTTGATCCGGGTAATTATGATGATTGTAACAAATCTGGGTTGTTATGATTTGCTAATAGCCATAACTCCGAGGGGATAAGACCGCCACGTGTCCCAACTGTCATGAGGACCGCCATGTGTCTCAACTATTGTGAGTGGGACGTGCTAACAGAGCCGCATGAGTGCGATCTCTAAGTGAACCGCATACGG
This sequence comes from Iris pallida, assembly GCA_029216955.1. Taxonomy (NCBI): domain Eukaryota; kingdom Viridiplantae; phylum Streptophyta; class Magnoliopsida; order Asparagales; family Iridaceae; genus Iris; species Iris pallida. The sequence goes on from JANAVB010013398.1 coordinate 16,351,903, forward strand.
GTGGCCCCCACGATCCTAGCTGCATGAAGGTAGTAGCCGCATGAAGGTGGCAGCCGCACGAAGGAGGCGGCCGCACGAAGGTGGCGGCCGCACGAAGGTGGCGGCCGCACGAAGGAGGCGGCCGCACGAAGGTGGCAGCCGTACGAAGGAGGCAGCCGCATGAAGATGACAGCCGCATGAAGGAGACAGCCGCATGAAGGAGACAGCCGCATAGGGAGCTGTGGGACTTGGCGGATCATGCCAGCTATAAAAGATTTTCTTCTTTTCCCTAGGAGCACACCATCATGTCAGAGCTATCATTTCAGCTTTATGTCAGAGTTGTTACTTCGTCTTTCTGTCAGAGCTGCCGTCAGGACATTTAATGAGGCATTTGCTTTATGGCCAGCTGTAGAGGCGAACTGCTCAGGGCCACGTGGCTCCTTCCTGAGCCGCATGGAGCTATCCGGGTCGCATGAGGCTCTAAAGGACTTTTGAACCACATGAATTTCTAATGGATTCCTGAGCCGCATAAGGCTCTTTCTGTCTGAGCCGCATAGACTTTTCTTGTTATTTTCCATGCTTCTACAAGACCCCCTTCAAAGTTTTCAATTTGCAAAATTGAAATACTTAGAATAAGAAGCATGGCTATGTAAACTCTTCTGGCCGCATAGGATGTTCTAGCCGCATGGACTTCCTAGCCTCATAGACTTCCTAGCCGCATGGACTGTCTGGCCTCATATACTCTCTGCCACGTGTGCGTCTCCTGCCACGTGTGCATCTCATTAATTACTCTTGATTTGCTTTGGATTTAAAGCCGCCTTTTGGGGCAGGATCCCAAGGGTCGGTTTTAAATATTCGGATTTTCCTCGATGACTGAAGAGTCGATTTTGTTTTTATGCAGCACGCGGATCGAAGCGTCCCCCCTCCTTCTGCCTATAAATAGGAGCGTTTTTGGACAGAGAGACTTCTTTACTTTCTTCTGTCTTCAACTCTTCTTGCCCTAAGTTGCTGTCTCCGTCTTCCTCCGCTTATCAATCAACAATGGCCCCCAAGTCTTCAAAAGCTGCGGCGAAGGGTAAAGGAGTGGCTTCTTCGTCAGCCACGGCGTCTGAAGTTCACCCCGACGTCCACCCCACCATTGCTGGTAAGGGTTTGGGAGGATCGTATACTTCGAAACCCTAACAAAGACGGCTATGTTGCATGCTTTATGCACAAGCCTTTAATGCGTCCCTCGTTTTCATCGAACTGTTCAAAATTGTATGGGCCGCATGTATGTCCCATGTCCGAGCCGCATGGGGGTATGCCCCATGTCCAAGCCGCATGGGAGTTGTCTAGTGGCCGCATAGACACTTCATAAACTGAACCGCATAATGAGAGTACATGTCACAAGTGAAATACTTCGAAAACCAACCCATTTGTCAAAAGTGATCATGTCACATGTGAACTAATTGACAGTTCTATACCATTCGAATCCAACACAAATGTTTAATCAAATGTCTAACTTCAAATCAGTAAAGAAGAACCAATAATCACTAAGGAAAGGAAATCAATGAACAATTCAAAACTATTTCAGTTTACAGGGAAAGGTCCAATGTAACAGTTAACAGAAATTTCGAAAACCAACCCATTTGTCAAAATCTCATTCTCACATTCAAAAGCCAAATCAAATTGAAATACTTCACTTTCCTATACTAACAAACATGTAGGAATAATTAACAGTGCAAAATATTACATAAAACTGGAAATTTAGAAAGTTAGGAATGGGGAAAAACCCAGTGTCAGACATGGTTTCAGTGTTCCTGCTATTTAACCCATTTTCGATTCCAAAATCACATTAAAACCTAATCCAATCATGTAAACTGATCTAATATAGATTACACATCATTTTTAGGATCAAATTAGCAAGTTAGAACATGTATTAAATCATTTAAAACTGTAACAAAACAGGGAAACAAAACTACACTGATACACGCACACAGTGCACACTCGTGCACACGTGATTCCGTGTCCGACACGACACGAGAGTTCATGCAACTCTGGAAATCTCGTGTCAGTCATGGACACGTGTGTCGAGTTTCGCGTGTCAAAGTGTCGTGTACTGTGAGTTGTGGCCCCCGAGTAGCAGGGGAAAGAAATCTGTGCGCGCGCGCGTGTGGGCACCGCGTGTCCGCGTGTCTGTGGGGACTCGACACAACACCAAAACACGCTTAGTGCACAAGAAACACGTAAGCGAGATCAAACCCTATTTTTCTATTCAAAAACATTTCACAAAATCAAACGAAATGCCCTTTGGGGCATTTCACCAAACACCTATACACATAGGCTGGTACGTGTCCGATACGGACACGTATCGAACTCGAAACCTAGGGTTAGCTAGTCCTACAGCTAGGGTAGGCCTAGGGCTACCTAGAAATGCAATAAAACAGCAATTTTATGGTGTATATTAGGATTTACCTATTGATATGCAAAGGCTCAAAACTCTCCAAAGAGGGGTGGTTCCTCAAGCCACCGAATTCCTTCAAATTGCCCAAAGTCTGAAATATCCTTACATAAACAGCAAGAACAGAAAAATTAGAATCTATAGCAATTGGTTTGGAGGAAAAAGGAGTTGAAATGAATTTTCTATGATTTATTGAAGATGGAGACTTACCTCTTCTTCAAACTAGCAAAATTCCTAATGGAGGCTAGCCCTAACTTTGAGGAGCATTAAATAGAGGGGGGGGGGGATCATGTGGCCGGCCATGGGCTGTTAGAATAGGGCTAGGGTTCCATGGTGTGGGCCTATGGGCTTCTAAGGCTTAAGTCATTAGTCATGACTTATGAAGTCACAAGCCATTCTAGCCTAATCAATTCCTAATCTCTCCAAATAAGTTCTAATGAGTTAATCATCACTAACTTAGGTCAAGCTAAGGTTACTTAACCTAACCAAGTAGTCATGACCTAGGTTAGTCTCTGGGTAAAGTGCAAAAAACCCCTCGTTAGATATCCGCCTTTTGCACTAAAAGACCTTTTAGTCACATTTAGCAAATAAAGACCCCCGTAATCTATGACTTGCTCGGTCAACCCCCTACCGTTAGTTTTGACCGTTAGTTGACCGTTAGTGATTTTTTTTTACAAAAAAGAAAAAAGAAAATACCTAATCTACCCCTCCCCTTCCCACCAGCACCCCCCTCTTCCCCATCAGCCCCGGCGAGCCGCCCCCCTCCCCGCCCCGGCGAGCCCCCAGCCTTCCCGCCCCGGCGAGCCCCCACCCTCCCCGTCCCTGCGAGCTCCCCCCGTCCCCGTCCCGGCGAGCCCTCTCCCCCCCTCCACGCCCCGGCGAGCCGCGGCGAGCCCCCGCCCTCCCCTCTCCCCGCCCCGGCGAGCCCCCCCTCCCCTCTCCCGGCCCCAACGAGCTGCCCCCCTCCCCACCCCGGCGAGCCCCCCTCCCCCCTCCACGCCCGGTGAGCCGCCTCCCCCCTCCATGCCCCGGCGAGCCGCGGCGAGCCCCCGCCCTCCCCTCTCCCCGCCCCGGCGAGCCCCCCTCCCCTCTCCCCGCCCCGACGAGCTGCCCCCCTCCCCACCCCGGCGAGCCCCCCTCCCCCCTCCACGCCCGGCGAGCCGCCTCCCCCCCTCCATGCCCCGGCGAGCCCTCCCCCCCTCCACGCCCCGGCGAGCAGCGGCGAGCCCCCGCCCTCCCCTCTCCCCGCCCTGGCGAGCCCCCCCCCTCCCCTCTCCCCGCCCCGACGAGCTCTCCTCCTCCCCACCCAGGCGAGCCCCCCTCCCCCCTCCACGCCCGGCGAGCCGCCTCCCCCCTTCCATGCCCCGGCGAGCCCCCCTCCCCTCTCTCCGCCCCGACGAGCTCCCCCTCTCCGTTGCCCTGGCGAGCCACCCCCCCTCCCCGCTCCGGCGAGCCCCGCCCCCCTCCTCCTCCTCCCCGCGCCACCGGAGAGAGAGGGGGGGGGGGGAAGAGAGGGGTAAAATGGTCATTGTACAGGCCACTTAACTCTAGTAAACGGAAAAGGGGCTAAATGAGCATATTTCATACTTTGGAGTTTGTTAAGAGCATGGGGTCTTTTAGTGCAAAAAGCGGATATCTAACGAGGGGTTTTTTGCACTTTACCCGTTAGTCTCTAGGTTAGTCTCATAGTCAACACTAGTCAAAGTCAACTATAGGACCAAAATCAATTATACTAAAAATCACTAAAAATCACATTAATTCTAGTAGATCTAAATAATACATAATAATTCCAAATAATTCCTAAAATTTCAAAAATGACCAAAATACCCTCAAGCTCGAAAAGTGGTAGTGACACCCAGTCTGGATGCTGTTCCTCACAGATGAAGCCGCTGGCTATTAGTTTGTTGACCTCAGCTTCAATGGCATTCATGACGTCGGGACGGAACCGTCGTTGCTGTTGCTTGACTGGTTTTGCGTCCGGACGAATGTTGAGTTTGTGAAGTGCAACCTCGGGGTTCAGTCCTGGCATATCTTCGTAGCTCCAGGCGAACACGTCGATGTATTCTCTGATGAGTTGTAGTAGTGATTCTCGTTCTTCGTCTGTCAGATTCTTGCTGACGAAGATAGGCTTTGGAGAGGACTCATCACCGAGATCGACTTGCACAACCTCATCCTCAGTGGGAGGCTCTCTTTGTTCGAACCGCTTCTCCCATTGCGCATCTAGTTGTTGTGCCCACGGCTCTAACTCAAGAAGTTCAGGAATGTCTTCATCTTCTTCGTAGGCGTTGGCAAGTGTCATATTGACGGACAAGACTTGCCTGAATACGTCTCCGATGCTGACGTCCGAATCGGAAGTGGGTGATCCGGTTGAGTGTGAATGCTAGTCGCATTCCTCATCTGAGCTCTCAGGGGTCGTTGCAGGTGTAACATAACCTAGCCCACATCTGGTTTTGTTGTAGTAGTCTCGTGGTTTCCCAGCCGGGACTGACAATTGTAAGGGTAACCGCCGCCCAGTGCCGTAGTTCAAGCCTGGTGTAGTTTCCAGATCATATCCCTATTTTTGCATGAGGTACTTAGATCGGGAATTATACAGATAAAGGGGCAATCTTCCGATGTCGGGTTCGGGATCAACTTCTTCTATCCTAAAGGGTTGTGGATCATTCTTCCTACCGAAGATGATCGGATGATCTTCTTCCTCGATTATGCGGTAAGCGTCTTCCACTGGAGTAAGGTGGTTTGCGGTGTAGACATTTGTCACCTGTATGTGTAGGTGGGTGCCTATACCGTGTTCCATAGCATACATTGTACAAAGCTTATTAAGCTCTAGGTAGTTCAAAGATAACCCTTTATTGATGAAGTAAGGTATCTTTTCCAGTGGGATTACATTATCTGCGGATGGAACATCGGTGTGAGCAGCCACATACTTGGCCAGCTCTGGCTCTTCTTCAGCCACCCCTTGTGTAAATGAAGACTGAGAGGATGACTTAGGCAGCTTAATCATCAGGGGCTCCATGGGTGGAGCAGAACATGGAGTCGTTGGCGTATTAGCCACCCCCAGTTTGGTGCTCGGTGCTGGGCGGGGAGTTGTTGGCTGGCTAGCAGTCCCTGGCTTAGCGCTTGGCTGCCGATTCATTCTGGGAAGACGAATCGTCATCGGCTTGACAGAGGGATTGCGCTCCTCTGTTTGCTGCTGGTTAGCTCTGGGCAGCCTGATTATCAGTGGCCCTGTCGTGGGTCTTGGCGCTTGGCCAGGCCTTGGCAGTCGGATTATCATCTGATCCTCCTGTGCAGAGAGGCTGATTGCGTCCTTACGCAGAGTGGCTGTAAGGGGCGCAGTTATACCAGGTTTGCGGGCTTGGAGGTGGATCGTCAGAGGTTCTTCCGATCCAGCTGCCGCTACAGTTTGAGCTTGAGTATCTCCTTCGGCAAGGTGCTTTTTCGACTTCTCGTACAAGCATGAATCAGAGTAGTAGGATTCGACCCCTTTAAAGGGATCGATGTCGGCAAATTCTGTCCTCACGAAGTCGTACTTGTCGACGTACTTGAAGCACTGGTGCAGTGTGGAGGGCACGATCATGTAATCGTGTATCCAAGGACGTCCCAGGAGAATGTTGTAGGAAGTGTCCGCATCTATGACATAACAAGTCACTTCTGACTGAAGGTCGCCGATTTGGCACTTCAAGCGAATCTTCCCGATCGGATAGCTTCTGCCTGAATTGAAACCGCTGATGGCGGTACTTGTCGACGTCAGGCAATGCATTGGGATGCACAGATGGTGTAGTAAGATCTTCGGGATGATGCTTATGGAAGAAACGGGATCAATATGCATCTGATCCACCTTGATATCGCCAATGTACCCAGTATAATACAGAGGGCGATCGTGTAGGTTGGTCTTGATAAGCATGTCCTGCGGAGTGAAGACGATATTGGGCATTGCGCCTGTGCAAGCGCTGTCCTGGAGATCTGCAGGCGAGCTTTCTCCAGTGAGATTTGAATGAACCAGATAAGCGTCGGCATTCTGGAGTGCCTCGCTCAGTGCGACGCGAATATCCTTGGAGAGCCTTAGGAGCTCGTATCGCGACAATTTGGCCGGTGTGTTGGCCAATTGTGCCAAGATGTTAAAGTTGTATGGCCTCTCCAGCCCATGAGGCGTCTCTCTTCGGAGCGGTTTGTCGAAGTGAGTCTCCTTCGGCCTAGGCTTGTCGGTCGTCGAAGGCTGCGAAGGTCCTGGAGCATCAGAAGCTGTCGGCTGATGATCTTCAGCCGAGTTACCCGATGGAGGTTGGGTTTGTGCGCCGGAGCGGGTAACAACAGCAGTAGCTTCTTCGACCTCTGCCGAGATTGTGCGGCATGATTTGACTTTCCCATTCTTCTTCTTGCTAGTGGAGGGAGGTGCGGATTGAGTCACCTCAGGTACCAAGTCCGGATGGACCCACATGATCTCCTCCCGTGATGTGGTAAGGGACACTAGGCCAGCAGCCTGGTCTCGGGGAGGTGGAAGGTTAGCGACCTCCATCTTTTGCTCTGGGGACGGACACTACTCCATCTTGAGTCTTTGTCGGAGGGAAGCTGCCGAATTGTACTGACACCATGTTGGCCGCCACGGTCACCTCTTCGAAATCAATGGCCAAGGCCTTAGAACCGATGAGATGTTGGATATATCGCTTTAGTTGGTAGCAGTCTTGTGTAGCATGGTGGACATAGCGATGGTAGTGGCAGTACTTGGGGCTCTCCATCTCTGCAGGACGGGGTTCACGCCTTGGAGGAGGGAGCTGAATTCGACCTCCTTGGATGAGCATGTCTAAGATGGGCTTGACATGGCCGTCCTCGAAGGAGTAGGTCATCTGAGGCCACTGCTTCTCTGCCGGCTTTGGTTCAGGCTTCGGAGCTGTGTCGGCCACCATAGCCTGTTTGCCCTTATTGTCTCGGTTGTTGGAGGGATTACCACCATTGTTGCTGTTGGTGTTAAGGCGTTTGCCCTTGTCCTCTCCTTCCGAGACGTGCAATCCCAGTTGGCGAGCTTTCTTCAACTTGTCTTCTGCGCTAGTGGCACTGATGTTGAACGTCTTCCAATCCTTAAACTGACTTTCGCCCATCCAGAGGCTGATTGTGGGAAGCAGCCTCTTTTGGCAAATTTCAATTAAGGAGGAATCAGGGTTACCGGAAGGCAACTTCATTGCTGTTTGGCGAAACCGCTCGATATAGTTCTTTGTCAGCTCCTTTTCTCCCTGAACAACGTCCATGAGGGTGGACATTGTCACGTCTTGTCCTACTTCGTAGAACCTCTCCAGGAACATACGTTTGAAGCCAGCGAAGGAATGGATGCAGTTGTCCGGCAAGTTGCGGTACCAGTCGAAGGCAACCCTTTCCAATGCTCCGATGAACAACCGCGTGAGGATGGCGTCGTCATGAGGCAGATGGTCGGTTGTGACTTCGAAGTAGGTAATGTACCTGCTTGCAGATGTCTTCCCATCGTATGGATTTATGTGGAATGGTTTATATTTTGATGGGAATGAAACATCTCTCTACGAAGCAGGATACGGTTGTCGTATCCTGAGGTCTTGGCAGGTTTCTCGGGCGTGGAACATGGCCCGGAGCTCCTGGACCTCTCGTCTTGCCTCCCTGGCCTCGTCTGCAGCGGTGGGAGCCGATTCATGAGGATTATCACCCGGGTTCGGTGCAGCTGAGTTTGAGTCCGCATTGACCGCGGGACCCAAGCTTGTTTGGCCAGACATCCTTCCTTGCAGAGTTGGAAGGGCCGCTTTGATCTCGTCCACGGACTTGACCAAGGCATGCAGTATGGCCTCCAGGGTGTCGATGCGTTGGCGGTCACTGGGACCCTCTTGGTTGCTGTCCGTCATGAACACCGTCCTCACATGAGGAGAGATGGAAGGAACGGTAGAGGACGCGCCCTCTGAGTCATACCCTTGTACAGAGAAGTCGTCAGGGTATGTGGGAATATTCTCCTCTGGTTCGGACTCAGAAGGAGTGGTACCCCCAGCTTCATAGCTTGCCTCGTCTTGAGAGTTGTGGACGTCCTCGGGGACGTCGAGATCTGCTGCATCTGTTGGGTGAACCGTTTCCCCTGGATTATCTTCTTGGTACACCGGATTGTCATGGATATTTGGAGGAGTGCTACCCCCGGCTCCAGCGCCTCCCAGAAATGTGGACGACGAATCTCCAAGTGTGGCAGATTTCGTCCTGGAGCGAGTACCTTGGAAATCTCCTCCCGCAACAGTCGTGGATAATCGCTTAGAAGAGAGTTTCTTGGTTGAGATTTTCGGGCTGGAGATGTTTGTTTTCTTCCCTCTCCCGCTGTCAGGGATCTTGTGAGCAGAATTGCAGGAGGCGACGAGAAATGCCTCGTCCTCTGAGCTTGGGTGTTGCAGTCGTTGAAAGACAGACCGCCGGTCTTCTTTTACTGTCGCTTTGTTGCAGCAGCAGCTGATAATGACTTGGGTGCAGTGATGTCCCCGACATGACTCTCTGCACACTAAGTTTTCGTCTCTTTCCTTGCGTTTGTGAAGAATCACGTTGCGCAAGTCACCCGTTTTGTGGGCCCGGGAGTTCTGAGCACATGAGTGTGTCGGCATCCTGCCTGCTCCTTGATGTGGGGGTAGTACGAGTACTTGTCCCTGATCGTTGTTGGGAGATCCTTGATAACTATCCCGTTCGTTTGCCGCCGGGGGCTGGACACGAGTAGTTCTGTACAACTTTCCATCAGGGGCCCGCGTAATAGTAAGCGGGACGTCCTGATAGTCAGAATTCGGGACAGCCGACTGAGCTCGACGAACCCGCGCCGTCCTAGACTTCTTCCCTTTAGCACCCGAGAGTGCATAATAGGAAGAGTCCAAGTTGGTCATAACAGAGTCTGGCATATACTCCAGAGAGCCTCCAAGGTCAGGACCGCATGAGAGGCGGTCAAAGACTGACCGTGAGCCGCATGGGACAGATGGTATGCGGCTGGGATCGGTGGCCGTACAGGCTGTCTGCATGCGGCTGTCTTTTGTGGCCGTATGAACCTTCTGTATTTGGCTAGAAGCGGTGACCGCATGAACGTTCGGGATGCGGCTGGAAGTCATGGCCGTGCAGGCTGCCTGCATGCGGCTGGTAGTTCTGGCCGCATGGGCTTTCTGCATGCGGCTGACTTCTGTGGCCGCATGAGTCTTCTCCATGCGGCCGGCAGTTGCGGCCACATGAGCCTTCTTCATGCGGCTGGCACCCTTATGCGGCTTGGATCGCATAGAGTTCCTCTTTGCCCCTGCAAGTCCAGCATCATAGTGTTTTGTTCTGCCGGACTTGGGGACAACAGAGTCCTCTATGGTCTGAAGTGGGGTTGCCTGCGAGACTTCTACGCCATCTTGAGCAACAGAGAGTATTTCTTCGAGAGCTTGGGGAGGAGCGAATGATTTGGGCCTCCATTCCCTGCGGGCCTTCTTCGTGCGGGCTCGCCGCTGGACCGGGCCAACGCTCCCGTCGGAGAGCATTTCTTCAAACGCCTGCTGGTCGAACCGGGCGACCAGCATTTGTTTAGTGGAGCCAAGTTTGGCCGCGTTCGATTGCGTCACCAACTCCTCAGCCATGGAGAAGTTAGTCCCCAGCAGAGTCGCCATCGTGTTTGCCATTGATTGTAAAAGTGCAGAACAATTTTATAGGAGGACTGAACTTAGACTCACAATACAAACTCGCTCGCACAAAGAAAGCCTAGGAATGAAAACCTAGGTACAGCAATCTAAGTACGATTGTTTATTTTTTATTCTGGGGGGGTGACGATAGAGGCTCGGGAAAGCGACGGCAGCTCTGCCTTACTCCTTGGATGATCGGACGTAGCCTTGGCTCTGATGAAGAAATGCTCTCGGGATGTGTAGGAAGACTCTTCTGTGCGTGCCTTTGTCTCTCTTTGTGTCCAGCCGGGTGGAGAGAGTCTCTTTTGCAAGGGAATGACACATTGATATTTATAGGAGTGGGGTGTGATCATTAGGGTTTGCAATGATTGCCCCTTGAAAAGTCGGCGGCCAATAATCTGGACCATTAATCTTGATTGCATCACATCTGGGCAGTTAATTTTGATTGCACTAAATCCGTATGGGCAATTAATGCTGATTGCCATGAATCTTCATGTTTTGTCATGACAGGCTCGGATCTCCCGCCACGTGTTCAATCTGCTTAATTGCAATAAATCTGATTTGATCCGGATAATTATGATGATTGTAACAAATCTGGGTTGTTGTGATTTGCTAATAGCCATAACTCCGAGGGGATAAGACCGCCACGTGTCCCAACTGTGATGAGGACCGCCACGTGTCTCAACTATCGTGAGTGAGACGTCCTAACAGAGCCGCATGAGTGCGATCTCTAAGTGAACCGCATACGGGTGGCCCCCACGATCCTAGCCTCACGAAAGAGGCGGCCGCACGAAGGAGGCGGCCGCACGAAGGTGGCGGCCGCACGAAGGTGGCGGCCGCACGAAGGAGGCGGCCGCACGAAGGAGGCAGCCGCAGGAAGGAGACAGCCGCATGAAGGAGGCAACCGCGTAGGGAGCTTTGGGACTTGGCAGATCATGCCAGCTATAAAAGATTTTCTTCTTTTCCCTAGGAGCACGCCATCATGTCAGAGCTATCATTTCAGCTTTATGTCAGAGTTGTCACTTCGTCTTTCTGTCAGAGCTGCCGTCAGGACATTTAATGAGGCATTTGCTTTATGGCCAGCTGTAGAGGCGAACTGCTCAGGGCCACGTGGCTCCTTCCTGAGCCGCATGGAGCTATCCGAGCCGCATGAGGCTCTAAAGGATTTTTGAACCGCATGAATTTCTAATGGATTCCTGAGCCGCATGAGGCTCTTTCTGTGTGAGCCGCATGGGCTTTTCTTGTTATTTTCCATGCTTCTACAATAACATCATCTCTAGAGGTTAGATATATTAGTGGCTTGAACATACGTTACAAAACTTTCAAATACTTAAAGCATTAAGAAAATGTTAAACAATGGAGACCAAAATAATCAAATTAATGAAAACTTATCATGGGATTAGCGTGGTTGCAGGATATGTATGAAACACCAATAAAGAATGCTTCCATGCATAATTTGTATATAATTATCTTGGACTTTTTTAATCTAGCAATTGGTCCATCCTTTGTTGCATTTCATGGAGTAGAGCATAAACTTAAAATATAGGGTGTATAAAATGTGGCTCTCTTGTTCTTCAAGTCTACACCTGTTGTATCGTGGAGAATATAAAGAAACATCACTATAAGCACTAACACCGTTCAACCCTTTCAAGATTAGCCATGAAGAGTGTGCTCTTTGAGGGACGAAATGAAAACGACGAGCCCCGGCTTTGGGCCATCGTGAACTATTTTTGTCGAGTCGGGCATTTTGCTCGCCCGTAGGCATTTCTGTAATGCACTTGCATGTACTACTCCATCTCTAACTCCAATAGCATGCAATCTTATCGTAATCGCTCACCCCAATCTATTTCAATATGTATTACTCGAAAAGAGCATAACACACAAAGTTGAGCAACAACTTTTATATTTTTCGTATAATATCTTATAGAAAAATGTTCATAAAATGTCCAACAGTTATATAGACGTAAAAATGTACAAAATGGTTAATATGCAAGAAATCCATTGTCGAATTGGACAATTTTCTGAAAATGGGTACGTAAAGAAGGTCTATCCTCTCAAGCAAGAAAAAGTGTACCCATTTTCTTTATTGTCCATTCCATACATACCGTTGCTCTAAATGAGCAAAACACAATGTTGAGCAACATTTTCTTAGTTTTCACTTGAGATATCTTACATAAAAATGCTCAATTGCCCAATTATGCTAGAATCTCATGCTGGAAGTGGAATGAAAGAAGTCAATGTTTTAGAAAATGGATAAATAGAGGTCTGACCTCTCAAGCAAAATTAACATACCCATTGTTCTTTCTTTCCAATTATTCTTTCTTAAAATGTGTAAGTCAAGAATTATTCCTCTTCTACTTCTAAAATGGGTAGGTGTAGAGAAACTTTGAACTCTCTGAGCAAGACTCTCCATGTGGATACTATTTATCACTTTCAAGTTCACCAATGTTCATTCTTTGTTAAGAAGAAAGAAATAGAGGAGAAAGAAAGAAACCTCCAACGGCCCTAAGTGTATTTTTGTCCAAGGAAAAGGAATCAAGTCCATGTTATTAGGCATCAATTAACAAGAGGACTGAGTGAGAGATGACGGAAGGGGGCAACTTGATGAAAAAATAACGGTTTGGGGTGGGGGTGGGGGGGGGGGGGGGGGGGGGGAGGGTTGTTGTTGAGGAGCGTCCATACCACAAGGGGTTTCCTGTAATTTACCCTATTTGAGAACATTATTTTATAGTAAATATTACCTAAATGTGGTGTTTGGGTTTTCATGCAGATGCCAGAAACAGTTCTCACAGTATACTTGTCCTAGGTGCAACACTCGGTATTGTTCTCTTCAGTGCTACAAGGTGGGTTAATATGCCTCCTGACCCATGGTTTTGTTCTTCTCATACGAAATGGTGTGGCTTGTACTGAACCCATTCATAACTTTTTGGTTATTAAACAAATGATAAATTTTCACTATGAAGAATAGGATTTCGATTTTTTCTATGTTTCTAACTGTCTAGTTATGGCAGAGGCATAGTCTTCGTTGCACCGAGTCTTTCATGCGTGAGAATGTCATGGGGGAGCTACAACATTTACAGCCAGAAGATGAAACAAAGAGAAAAATGCTAGAAATTCTTAAACGATTCCACTCGGAGGACGAGACAAACAGTGATGAGGAAGACGGTATATTACTTAAACTACTCATTATTTTTCTTTGGTTCATCTTGCAATTTCTAATTCATTTTCCTAGAAAAGCTACTCTGAGGTTTTTTTTTTCACGATTTAGGTTACTCTATGCTGTCTTTCTGTAAATTAAATACTCTAGATTGGTAAAAAGTCTTCCAAGTGCTGAACAATTTAAATCAAATGAGAAAACAGATAAAATGTCATCAACAATGTTGAGTTTAGTTCTCTGATATGTAAGACACTTATCCCAGTAAAATTCACCTTATCAATACATGTCTCAGCAGGTACATTTTCCGTCCTTCCACTCATCTAAGGCTCTAAGTACATACTTATCTGGTGACTTTTGATTATAGAATATTTATAAGAGGAAGAGTTGTCTTCACCTATGTAACGAATACTATATGATTTTATTATTCTTACACATTTTTGTATTTATTAAGTTCCTTACAAAAAAAAAACTAACTCAATTTGCATACAATATTAATATTAAATATGTATATTTGCAAAGGTATGCATACATAGCTGTGTCCTCATGTCCCCGCTGTGAACGAACTACCAAAAAGACCATAGGAAAAAGAACCTGAAATACGGAATATTGCGTAATTCTCGTAAATCATGCTTAATATGAATTATTTATAAAGAAAGTGTCTAAGAATGAATATTTTGTGTCAGAAATGAGCTATGAGTTAGACTGCATGGGTTTGTGGCTTTTCAACTATTGAATAAAAAAGGTCATGAAATTGATTTTTTTAACTCGCTTGTGGATTATTTTGCAGAGTCTATGCTATCTGAGGAGACTATTCAAAAAGTAATATCTGGTAAGTTTAAGTTCCCTTATCTTTTGTTGTCCTGATTTCTTGCACTTCTCTGGTATCGATGTCGATAGCCTTGGTAGGAAGCTGTCTTGTTCATAAGCAAAGCTGTGCCAATAGTTTAGTTGATGATCCAACTACAGATTTTGTTAGGCAGATTGAAATTGGATTCTGTCAAGGTTACTCGAACAGTCAAAACTGTTGGTGTTTTGCATTAGGCAATAGAAAAATAGTCCCACATTGCCTAGGCCAAATGGAATGTATCTCTTTATATAGCTTTGCTTGTGGAGAGATGCACATGAGGTGTGGAATAGCACATTGGTGCCATGTGGGGGTGTTTTTCTAGTGGAAAAAAGGCTAACTCAACAATGAAGCATTAATGCTTTTTGTCATGCTCTTGAAATTTATTCCTTTATAGCTAAGCCCCGTAGGGGCTTACTGGGGCTTAGCGACTCCGACTCGGACTCAGGCTCATTGGCTCATGATGCGTAATGTGGCATTTTGTTGGCGCACTTAGCACGTCAACATTGTCGCTAGGCGCAGAGTGCGCTTAAGTTGCGCTCGTTGCGCGAGCCTCTGCACTGTCGATCGCTCGCCCTTTTTTGTGGCCCGATCGCGCGGCCAGATGGCACGCCAGTTAGCGTGGCCAGATGGCGCTGTCCGATGGTGAAGGAGTTGGCGCAGCAGCTTGCGCGCAGTGCGTGCAACGCGCGCTATGCGCGTTGTGCGCGGGTGCGTGAGTGCGCGCGGGCGCAGTTGGCGTAATTGGCGCAGATGGCGCGCGCTGTGCGCCAATTAGCGCAGTCGTGTCTGTGCACGATTTGAACGGTTACGAAACGTTCGGAAATGGTTCTTCCCACGTTTCGAACGTTTTGCATACTGGACGGTTACTGCATGAGCCTATATAAGTTTCTCTCTTCTCTCTCAGACGACTGGTTGTTCTGTACACTTTCCTTACGAAATTCGGCAGAGAGCAGAGAAGAGAGAAACAACGCCAGAGTTCTGTTCATCCGAGGAGTCAGAAGAGCAGAGTGTTCCAAAGTTCTTTTTCGAACTTGCCGGTTCCTGGAAGCTATTCGTGTGGGACGAATCTAGCTTTGTGCTCCGGTGATTCGTCACCCCAGCAGGACTTCTTTCTTCTTCTGTTCATCTTTTCTTCTTTTGTAATTCGTTCTATCCCAATCATAACACGATTACGAGGAAGAACGAGATCTATTTTCTGATCTAATCAGAAATATTCTGTGGGCTTTCGTTGCTACTACGAAATTCATTTGTGCCTTATTCGAAGTGTTACATTTGAATTCGTCTCTCTGTGAATCCTTCGGGATCTCAGTCGTGCACCTTCCTCGAAGTGTTGCCTAAATCAGTTTTTCATCTTAAAATCACGCCCCGGGACTAACAAAACTTGGCAGAAAGTCCACGCTTCTCTTGCTAGTGCCTGGTCCTAATTGTTTGAAGAGTTTTATCATGGACCTAGACAAGCTACTTAAATGCTTTTGTTTTCTTTATATCCAATCTGAAAAGTTTGTTGTTTAACCATGGAAGAAACCTGGGGGTTTCGAAAGCCTCACAAGGATTTAACAAGTTATTGGAGGGTGGAGTGTTTAGTTTACCTAAAGATTTTACCTGATGTCACCCTTCCCAATATTTGGTTAATTCAGAAGCAAACTTGAAACATTATAGTTAGCTACCAGATGTTAACTTGTCAACAAATTACTTAACCGAAAGGATACTACTGGCTACGTTTGACTCCCAAGTAACATGGATCATGTCTGTATGGGGGATACTTCACCTATTCGCCCGGAACTCTACTCCCCACACCTGGCTCACCGACACGTTGGCTTTGCAAAGACTTTGGCCTGTGCGCACCTACCTGGTCCACATATCAGTGTGGCAAGGGGTGGAGTAGGAAAACATGTAAGCTCTAGTCAAGCAGGTTAAGTATGACTTATCCTGCCAGTTAAAAGAAAGTACCAACTCCACAGGTACTTATCTTAAAATATTATCTTACGAAGCAAAGCTTTTGCCAAATATTGCTGTCAGTTGAGATTATTTATGGTTTGTGCACATATATGCTCCAAATGCCAGGTTGAGATCTTGAAGCAACCTCACTTATTGCTGTAGCTATCATGCAAAGTTCAACAAATTTACTTTTTTTTTTAAACAATTCACACGCAGAATAATTCTCCCTCTATATTGTTCCATGTGATTTTGAGAAAGGAAACATTCACTTTATCATGGTTTGTTATTTGTCACAATTAGAAAGAGAAATGTAAGTCAGTTGAATCTTACCTCGTGAAAAATCATAAGCACTCCCTTTTTTGCACTTGCCGCTTCCTGACCTTTATTTAAAGGTATAAATTGTTCAACTTTCCAGGAGAAAAGTATAAACTTTTTGTATCATAATTCTAGTAACGGATTATACATTGCAAAGATTATACCATCTGTAAGAAAGGAAATAATCACTTTCTTATGATTTGTTATTGTGACAATAAGAAAGAGAAATGTAAGTCAGTTAAATAGGGATGATAATGGGTTATGACCGGACCAAGACCCACGGGCTGGCCCGAAAAATTATCCTATCCAACCCTTACCCAATCGTGAATCAAGTCAGGTAAGCCCAATCAAGTATCGGTCCGAGTCATTGATACTAGTCGGCCTGTCCCTAACCCGACCGGATATCCGACTCATTGAAGCCCACTATTGTACACTTGTACCTATCCGATATTAATAACTAAATTTTTTTGTAAATCCCGATTATTTTCGATACTGAGCCAGACAGAGAAGACGATAACAATCGTAATGCAATAAGAAGTATGCTTCATGGTTTCAAGAATCAAGAATTGGGCCGTGGCACCTTACAAGTTTAAGTTGAAATTGTATAAGGCATTTAGATATAACACTTTTAAATCAATATTTCGAACCAAGGTTGTCACAACGAATAAACAATTTTTTAAATATAATTGAACAATAACTTTATTAATCATGAATAGCAACGAAAACGATAGGTCTTTGCAAACAATCCCCCCCCCCCCTTCCCCCTCTCTCTTATGGGTTACAATCCATAAAAGAAATTAAATGACAAGGTTCCATACATCATGTCATTTATTAAAATAAAATAACACCTTGAAGGAATTGAAATCGATGAATCAAATGGAAGCTTATAGTGCCTTGGAGCCTCCAGATTGTTTCCTGAACCTGTAGGAATGAGAATCAGTACATCCGGATGCACGGATGAGTAGTAAGACCACACCCAAGTAAATCAAACACAATATTCAAGTGAAGTAGCATTCATTATTAGGCGATCTTTGTATTCTTTCTAAGGTTGTGTTTGATTGAGATTTTTTTTCCATGGAAAATATTTTCATCACAAATTTTCCACCAATTCTAGTGTTTGATAGTGTATATTTTCCATGTAATTATTTTCCAAAAATCTATCATTTTCCACATTTTCCTCAAAATGGTGGAAAATAAATGTGGCCCAGCCCACAAGAAAATATCAATTTCCATGGAAAATAATTATTTTCCATGGAAAATAATTATTTTCCATGGAAAATAACGACAATTAAACACCCAAATTAATTCCGTGGAATTTTTTCCATGGAATTTTTTTCCTAGTAAAATTATTCCTTGGAATTAATTTATTTTCCACCTTATAATCAAATGCACCGTAAGTCCTTTTCATAGCATTTCTATACCAATTCCTTCTTTCTATTCAACTAAAGATTACGCATCAAAACTACTTGTAAGCAATATAAATATACTGTGTGCAAACTCTTGTATGTTGCTGGACCGGCCCGAAAAGCCCATGGGTCGGCCCAAAGGCCTATAGGTCGAGTTAGGGCCTAGGTGTTAGAAGACTACGGCCAGGCCGGGCTTGGCCAAAATTTTGGCACAAAATATTTTTACGTGGGCCATGGACCGGCTCGACTCGATCAACTCTACAGTTGAATCTTTCCTTGTGAAAAAAATCACCCTTTTTGCACTTGCCAACTTCCTGACCTTCATTTGAAGGTATAAATTGTTTAACTTTCAAGCAGAAAAGTATAAATTTTATATCTCATAATTCTAGTAATTGATTATATGTTGCAATCATTATACTATCTTGACTTTGTTCCTTTAAGATGATGCTGATTAATTCAATTGACATGTTTCTTAAATTTGCAGGAAATGAGATCAGAGTCGAGGACCTGTCTCAGGAGGAAATCAAGCAGTTTCAGAGAGCAGTAGCATCTGGGGAGCTGAGTAAAATGATAGAGCCATGGAACCCGTGGTGGAAACAGCGTTCGGCCCAAAGAATCTCTCTCAGCCCAGACGGAAGTCGGCTCATACGACCACTCCACGAACAAAATGAGTCCAACCTCAGTGAGGTACCAGCTGGGCCAGAAAACCCACTTCCACCACTTAGCAAGTTGAGCCAAGCAAGTCCCTCTCCACTGTTAGCAGTCCACTTGGTTGACATTCTATACAGCTACTGCTTCACCCTTCGCCTCTATAATGGGGATTGGCATGCTGATCCTTTAGGTGCAGCCACTGAGGTTTTGACACTATCAGCAGTCTTGAGCGATGACGCCCGCCCCGAGACTGTGGCCGAGGCACTAAGTTCTTGCTTGGAGAAGATCTGCTCTCCTATGTATAGACACACGGGGGGATTTCCGTTTGGTGTCGGGATCATAGATGATGTCAACAGCCTCCTCTCTTTGGGAGGAAATGCTCTTATCTGTTTGCTTTCCGATCTTCGGATGCTCATTCAAGCTGGGGAAGGAATGATCAAGTCCGAGATGTCAAGCAAGGGAAAGGGGAGCGGGAGCAGTAGGAAACTGAAAGGTGCCGAGAGGAAGGCGTACTTTCTGATGTGTTGGGTCCATGAGCAGCCAGGGGAGGCTTGGTCATCACTCGCTAGTCTTGTGGAAGTGGAGAAAGCTTCAATCTTGGCTGTAAATCGCGGAAGGAAGAAACCTGGTACGGCTGAAGAGAAAGACCTTTCACGATCCAAGGTTCTTATTGAGGAGTTTTGAGCTGCAGATCAGATGTGCTCTTGATTCAAGAAACTTCTGCTTCTTCTAGTCCGAGCTGTTGTTTCTTGTTTGTAAGACTAGCCTTGTTGATAAACCAGACAAGTTCTGATCGTGCGGAATGCAAATCAGTGTATGACAGGTGATTTCTAGGTTTAGCAACTTGAGATTGTGACCATTGTTAGATCACGACTGCGTTCGTTTCTACTTAAATCGATGAACCTTTCGTTATGCAGTTTGCGGCTGATAGCCAGAGGCAATCCTATGTCAATTTAATGAGCATACTTTGTAAAATAGTATCAGTGCAAGGGTGATTTCCAGGTTAAACTCGAGCTTGTGAGCATTTTAAAATGTGACTGCATGCATTTCTTGTTAAGCAGATGAACCTTTCATTATGCTGTTTGTGGTCTACTAGCCAGCAGAGGCATTTCTATTTCAATGTTAAATCTTTAGGAAGTTGGATGATAATATGAGCATACTTTGTGATATATATATATGTTGGAGTTTGGTCTTTTTCTAAGAGAATTTTAGTCCCACATCGGCTAGACCAAAGGAGTTGTATCTCTATATAATAGCTTTTCTATTTTAGAGATGCACATGTGGTGTGGAGGTGCACATGGGTGTGCCATGTGGGGTTATTTTTCTAATGGAAAAAGGGCTAAATCAACAATAAAAGCATTCATGCTTTTTGCTCTTGGAAAATTCATTTCCATGGGAGCTAAGTCCCGTAGGGGCTTAGCGACTCGGGCTCATGAGGCATAATGTGGCGTTTTGTTGGCGCACTTTGCACGTCAGCATCGTCGCTAGGCGCATAGTGCGCTTTAGTTGCGCTGCGTGCGCGGTGTGCGCAGAGCGTGCAGTGCGCGCTCTGTTGCGCAGAGTGCAAGGAGCGCTGGGTGTGCGCAGTTGGCAGCAGAACGTGCATTTGCATGTTCTGGGCGGTTGCTACATGTTCCGGGTGGTTATTACCACGTCCCTAACTTTGTGGCAACCGACCAGTTGCTGCAGGGCCTATATAAGGCATCCTCTCTCTCAAGGCTCATTACAGAAGAAAAAGAGAAGCCACCACAGAAGGTTTACGAAGTGTTTTTTAGCACGAGTAAACAGAGAAGTCAGACGTGTTCTTTAACACAGTTCTGTTCGTCCAGCATCCTTCGAGAGAGAGAGAGGAAAGTCGCCGCACCAGCGTTGCTCTTGCACGGGAGTTCGTGTCCATCCGAGGAGTCAGAAGAGCAGGAGTGTTCCAAGTTCTCCGACGATACGCTCATTTTGCGACAAACGGGACCTCGTTTCGACCTCCCAGTCAAAAGTTATGGCCCTCCAAAGTTTCAGCTGACCATAAAATGCAGGAGAATTGTCATTCTTCGTGTTAGAACACGAAAAATATTAATTTCGCATGAGGGTGGTCATTCTCCGTGTTAGTAACACGGAGAATGTCATTCTCCGTCTTAATTTACACGGAGAATGGTCATTCTCTGTGTTAGTAACACGGAGAATGGCATTCTCCGTCTTAATTTACACGGAGAATGACCATTCTCCGTGCTAAATTACACGGAGAATGACTATTCTCCGTCTTAATTTACACGAAGAATGCTATTCTCCGTGTAGTTTATCACGGAGAATGGTCATTCCAGTGTTAAAACACAGGAGAATGACCATTCTCCGTGTTAGAAACACGGAGAATGCCATTCTCCGTGTTAAATAAAACGGAGAATGTTATTCTCCGTGTTAAATAAAACGGAGAATAGCATTCTCCGTGTAATTTAGCACGGAGAATGGTTATTTCAGTGTTAAAACGCAGGAGAATGGCCATTCTCCGTGTTAGAAACACGGAGAATGTCATTCTCCGTGTTAAATAAAACGGAGAATGGTCATTCTCCGTGTAATTTAGCACGGAGAATGGTCATTTCAGTGTTAAAACGCAGGAGAATGGCCATTCTCCGTGTTAGAAACACGGAGAATGACATTCTCCGTGTTAAATAAAACGGAGAATTGTCATTCTCCGTGTAATTTAGCACGGAGAATGATCATTCCAGTGTTAAAACGCGGGAGAATGGTCATTCTCCGTGTTAGAAACACGGAGAATGTTATTCTCCGTTTTAAATAAAACGGAGAATGGTATTCTCCGTGTTAATTTACACGGAGAATGGTCATTTCCAGTGTTAAAACGTAGGAGAATGGCCATTTTCCGTGTAATTTAATTTTTTCAGGAATAAAGAGTTTCGTTCTTCTTTCAAAGCGATGATAATTCTTATGGAAAAGAAGAAGAAAGATCTTCTCTCCACAATTGACCTAATCGTCGGAAAACTTCTAATGTCTCCACGATGAAGATGATGATGATGGTGATGATGATGACGAGCGATGATCTGAGTTCGACCGAAGAAAAGCACACCGAACTACGAACGATCTTTGCGATCTCTGCTGAAGATGAGAGCAATGGAATTCAGATTTTCCGTGAAGAAGAAGACGAAAATCGCAATCCAGATCTGAGTTTTTTGAATTCAAATACATATAGATGACCAATTCGCGTGGAGGGGTAGTTTCGGTATTATAAAAATAGCAGGTTTCAGCGGGTGGCATCTAAAAGGGAATCTTGGAATATTTAACGTGAAAATACTTAATTCTGGGTATTTCATAAAACTCATCCAGCGGGTGGGCATTTCATAAAAGTCCACCCCGAAATTGGGTTTCTCAGCAATTTCCAGATAATAATATTAGATAATAAATCATGCTACTTATAACCGCAAAGGGCACGGCTATACACACCCCACACTTGCTAAGGACACCCCATTTCAAAAAAAAAAAAAAAAAAAAAAATTTTCTATTCTACCCTTGCTGCTGAGCACACCCCCTCCCCTTCCCTTCCCCCCTCCGCCGACCCTCCTCCTCCTCCGACGCGCCGCCGCCTCCTCCCCCGACCCGCCTCCACCGACCCCCCCGGACCCGCCTCCTCCTCCTCCTCCTCCGACTCCGACGCGCCGCCGCCTCCTCCCCCGACCCGCCTCCTCCCCAGACCCGCCTCCGCCGACCCCCCCGGACCCGCCTCCTCCTCCTCCTCCTCCTCCGACGCGCCGCCGCCTCCTCCCCCGACCCGCCTCCGCCGACCCCCCCGGACCCGCCTCCTCCTCCTCCTCCTCCTCCTCCCCCCGCTTTCCGATCCCCCCTCCGTCGACCATAAATTGTTGTTAAAACAAAAAAAAATTAGAAAAAAATTTGGGTGTATTCACGGGTAGGTTCGACCCTTGTTTGTCGAACACACAGAGCAATGTTCGACCCGAGACAGTCGAACTATAGTGTGTACGTTCGACCAGAATATGTCGAACAGAAGATGGCATGTTCGATTATAATATGTTCGACCAATTTTTGTCGAACACAAGAAGACACGTTCGACCAGTGTTTGTCGAACAGAATAAGACATGTTCGACCAATACTTGTCGAACAGACCATTGTCCGTTCGACAAGTATTTGTCGTGCTTGTCGCAGAATTTTTTTTTTTTTTTTTGGGGTGTTCTTAGAAAGACTTGGGGGTATATTGGTCTTTTAACATAAAATTTAAGTTATGTGGGGTGTCCTTAGCAGGTCATGGGGTGCGTATAGCCGGCCCCAACCGCAAATTGCGGTTCTTCATCATAAAGTAAGAAGAAGTAAGAGAGTGGAGAGAGAGGGAAAAAGAGGGTTACCCACCGGCGTCGGCGGAAGAGCGGCGCGGCGGTCGGGGTCGGCGCCGGGCGCTGGTGCGGCGGAGTAGAGGCGCGCGCCTGGCCGGAGGCGGCGCGAGAGGAGGTGGAGTCGGAGATCGGAGGCGGAGTGGCGGCAGGTCCAGATCGGCGGCGTCTCCGGTGGGAAAGGGGTTTCGACGGCGCGCATAGCTGGAGGCGGTGCGGTGGGGTTTACCGAGGCGGAGGAGCGACGCCGGATCTGCGCGGACGGAGTGCTGGGGCGGCGTCGAAGGGTTCTGTTGGCGGAGGGAGGACACGGCGGATGCGCTGGCCTCGACGCTCGAGGAATAAGACGGCGGTGACACTCAGGCGGCGCGGCGGCTCTGGGCGGAGCACTCGGGAAGGCGGGGAACTCGGCCGGAGGTTGGTGCTGTGGAGACAGGGGCTCGCCGACGGGAATTTACCACTGCGGTGGCGTCCGGCACCGTGTCGTCGGGCTGTTGGGTTTGAACTTTGAAGTGCGGCCCACCCACTCGTCTTGTTCTACTTACTTCCAGAGTCCGCTTAAGAAAACACAGAAAGAAGGGACTCGACACCGTGTCGTCGGGCTGCCATGGACGAAGTGGTCGTCGTCTCGGAAGCGCCGCCATCAACTTCCTTCTCGGAAGTCAGACTGATCTGTCGCGTGTAAGTAAAACAAACTAAATTCGAAGATTTTCTACAAATTTTATTGTGTTCCATTAACTTCTGTTTGTTTGCTTAAATGCCTCAAAGAGAATCGTCAGTCCATTGTTGATTTTTTTTGCTGGATCTTCCTTCAGTTTAGGTCTAGGAATTTGAGATTTTCGTTCTGACGTCGTTTGTAGAAGAAAGTGAAATTTGTTGGTCATTCTTGTTAGAAACCAAGAATGAAGATTGCTCGGGTCGAGGAGCATGCGGTAGTGTGTTTTTAAGCTCATACTGAGTTTGCGGCGACACTTGATAGATAATTAGATAGAAATTATTCAGTGGACCGGGCTCACCACGTGGCAGTGGTGAGCCTCGACTCACCACCAATAGTGCCCTGACACATCAGAGGATAGTGACATTGAAAGAGTGGAGAGGAGTGGCATGTCATGGCACTATTAGTAGGAAATTAAGGCTCACCATTGCCACGTGGTGAGCACGGCCGACTAAATAATTTCTCACATGGAGAAATGTGGGATTTGTTTTGCTTTAGTTGTAGAAAATTTTGTGAACGTTTTCCCTCTTTTTATTGTTCGGTAGAAGGATGAGATTTCTGTTAGGATGGCCTTTGAGCAAGGTTTTAAGTATTGGGCGAAACCGATACACTTTGACCATTTAGGCTAGGAACTGGAGGGTATTGAAACCACTGAAACGGCCAAAACTACTGAAACTGGCCGATTTAAAATCACTGAAACAGCCCGAAACTGTCTGAATTGATACTTATAGGAAGCGTGTCAAACCGAGTATTTGAACCTTGAAGAAGTTGCAGTTTATCAACCATTGAAGGATGCTTACGAAATTTCACTTCATGACTAGTTAGTGTCTGATAGTTGCACTAGCGTCATTTTGCATGTGGTTCGTCGTGATTTTTGGCCCCAGCATTGTTACCATTAGGCTACTCGGTAACCATCAATGCACCACTCTTAGAAACTAACTTCGTGCAGGTAGAGGTGTATCAGGACTGGAATCCCTAGTGCTAGTTCTAGTCCCAGTGTCTACAGAAAAAATATTTATGTTAGTCTAATTGATAGTTAAGAAAGAGGAGCTTCATTTCAGATATTTTTACAGCTGCTTGTAATGTAATGGCTCAAAGGAATACTGAATTTTTATGCTTGGAATTGGCATAATCATCCACCTCCTTGATGAGGCCATTCCAGTATCTTGTATATTGCCTTGGACCCAGGTTGGGCTGCTTGATGAGAGGCACAATTTGGGTCTTTGTCTGCTTTTAAGAAATAAAGGGATAAGAACTTCACTTGGAGGGAGAAGGGTGTCCCAAATAAATAAATAAAAACCCCAGATGTTGGGTCTTTGTCTGTTTTTTGAGGGATGAATTCGGGTTTCAAATGAAGAAACCCTTTATAAGTGACAAAGTGGGTTTAGTCCATATAGTTTCGGGTTGTAAGTTGAAAATCCATCAACATATATTTAAATACGAGTCTGACCCATCCGATTTGTAAAGTATCGCCAAATAAACTGTATCATATTGTATCGCGTGTTAGGAATTCAAATGTACAATTTTTATCCCTCCTTATACACTTAAGCAGTTCACATCGAACTTATATCTTAACGTATGGTTGGTACTACAAACAGAATGTTCACATGAAACAAACATTTTGGAAATTAGACTTCTAAAGTTTCATTTCATGTATCCACAACTTCATCTAAGTCCAATTGTTTGAAAGATCAAAACAAAGGTGCAAAGATTGACGGACAACCATTGGCAGTTCAAATTGTCCAGGTTCAGATGTAGGTGGTTTAAACTGTCCAATCACAGTTCTTGTTGATCTTTAACTTCCCCAGTTTCAGTTGGGTAAACACAACATGTTTCGTGCGTTTCTACTTTATATTTTGACTTCATCCAATGATGTGGATTAATCCTAGGGTTTATTATCAATGTAAAAGGGAAAAGGAGTCATCTTCCTGTGGGTTAACCGGTAAAGTATCTTTGGGTTGTATACAACAAGGTTCTAAGGCCATTATAACCACATGCGAGGTTTATAGAATTGTGTAACCTGTACTCTTCTGTGAAGGTGGAAGATAAGAGGAATATCTGTTTGTATTGGAGATTTTTTCTTCCTTCTAATTGCACCATTAAATTTCCTGTATATTTCCAAACTTATTATCAAATTTCTTTTGTCACCAAATCCTTAATCTTTAGGTTTGAGTTGTCAAATCCATCTCCTATAGACCTCGAACCAAAGATGGTGGTGGTGTCTTAATGATGGCAGTGGATGATAATGTAAAATATTTAGTTCTTGACTTATATAAAAGGATAGTCTCATCTTTTTGTACATTATGTGCATGTCACTTAGGAAGTTTATTAACAGAAATTGGAAGAAGCTAATGGCACGAGAAAGGAGAGGGGGGGGGGGGTTGGGGTCTCCTACGATGATGACCCAGTGCCACCTACTCTCATCGATAAATATGATTTAAGTGTTTCAAACTTGCTTATCATCGTACAACGCTTCTAGGAATGGTGTCAGCTATGAAGTGTAAGAAAGCTCCATAAGAGAATTGATAAAGTTTTTACGATAGGTCCTCGACTTGGCATTAACCCTCTATGTTGGAGTTAAATTCCTAGACATTGTAGCTATGAGCATGAGAGGGGCATGCTATAAAACTTGGACAACTAGTTAGTTAGTTGGTAAACCTACCTTTTTTTTAACTTTTAATATTTAAATAATTCTTTGATCTGGTACTTTTTTTAAAGTAATATTTTTTGACTTGTTTGTTGGTGAATCCCCTTTGTTTCATATCCTAGATTTTAAATTTTCCATGCTGCTACCTCATATGGTGTTCAAACTGTGATATTAATAAATTTTATGTATTTTCTTTAGTATATTGTAGAGAAAGACTAAATGGAATAATCTATAAATGAGATATATATATATATATATATATATATATATATATATATATATATATATATATATATATATATATATATATATATATATATATATGAGAGGCTAATTCCTCTCACTATTATTCTAACCAATGTGGGACTAAAGCCCAATACTATCTAATACTATTAATACTTAATACCCCCCTCAAGCTGGAGCATAGATGTCATTCATGTCCAGCTTGTTACATAGAAATTGAACCCGAGGACCCAAAAGAGACTTCGTGAAGATATTAGCTATCTAATCACCGGTCCTCACATGGTGAAACTTTATCATTCCCTTTTTATACTCATCACGGACAAAGTGAATGTCGATTTCAATATGCTTCGTCCTTTCATGAAATACATGATTGGTAGCAATATGGATGGTAGCAATGTGCTTCAGATATAACACATCTGTTGTGCCATGAGTAATGACTCAATATTATGCTTCCGAACTCGATCGTGCTATCACATTCAGCTTCTTGCTCTTCCACAATACCGGGTTTCTGCCAATAAGTAGCCAGACGTAGACCGTCTATCTATTATGCTAATACCCCAGTCATCATCGGTAAAGCATTCAACACAAATATGCCCATGATTCTCCATCCGAATTTTTTTCTTGAATTCTGGACTAGATAGCACAGAATTCTGAGGACTATCTGCCAGTGTGAAACTCGTGGAGAAGCCTAAATCTTTGCTACACTCATAGTGAAGGAAATGTTCGGGCGAGTTATGACCGTCAGGTAATTGAGCTTTCCAACCATTCGACGATACTGATCTGGGTTGGTCATCATGATCACCTCGTCTGGGAGTAACTTTGTCCCTGGATCCATGGATGAGGTTGCTCCCTTGGTTTGTATCATTCCTGCATCATGTAGTATGTCCAACACATACTTTTTCTGCGACATTACAATATCCCGCTTATCTCGTGTGACTTCAATGTCCAAGAATTACTTCAACAGTTCCATATCCTTGGTCTGAAATTGTTCTCCCAGAAACTTTTTTAGTCTTGCAATACCTTGACTATCGTCTCTTGTAAGCACAATATCGTTAACATAAACACCAAGTAGTATCCTTCCATTTGATGTCTGTCGGTAGAATATCGAATTATCCTTCTTTGATTGACATTGCCAAACTGAATTACAATATATGTAAATCGACCAAACTGCGCACGAGGTGTTTGTTTGAGATCGTATAGGGCCTTCCGCAGATGACCGTAGGGGGGGGGGGCAGGGGGTTTGCTGGATGGGGGCGGTTGTTGCTGCTGCAGGGGGGGCAGAGGGTAGAAGCAGGGGGTAGGGGGGGGGGAGGTAGAGGGCTGCTGCTGCTGCTGCTGGAGGGGGGAAAAGGGTTAGGGGGGGAGCCAGAGGGTGGAGGCAGGGGCAGCTGCTGCGGGAGGAAAGCGGGGGTAGGGGCGGAGGCAGAGGGAGGGGGGCGGAGGCAATGGGTGGAGAGATCTAGGGTTAGGTTTGGTTTTGTAGAGGAGAAGGGGTAATGGTTCTGATACCATGTAGAGAAGACTAAATGGGGTAATCTATTAGTAAGAGAGTTGTACATATATACAGGGGAGGCTAATCTCTCTCACTATTATTCTAACCAATGTGGGAATAAAGTCAATGCTACCCAATACTACTAATACTTAACATATATATTGGTGTTTCAATTTAATGCTAATTTACATCTCCTTTGTCCACCGTTTTATTTGTTGCACCAGTCGAACACCCTCTCCCCCTTTTCATGTTATTAAGATAGTCTTGATTGGCTGAAATCGTTTGCCCATAGTTGTGACATGGTAAGATTTTTCTTTTTCCATTTATTGAATGCTTTGAACTATGGTTTCTTCTCCACTTCAAATCTTACAATTTTAGCTAACCCTAATGTATTAGTATATTAGGACTTTAATCAAAGAAATAATTGCAAGGGTAAATTACAGAAACCCCTTGCAGTTTCGACGCTCATCCTATCGTTATTTTTTTATCAAATTGCCTCCTTCCGTCATCTTTGACTCAATCCTCTCGTTAGTTACACTGAAATAAGTGTTTTTTTTTCTTATGGATGTATACCTCCTCTAATGTGATGATATTTGGAGGATTTTTTTTCTCCATTATTCAATCAACCAAACCCTAGGAAAGCAAAGAGAATAAAGGAAGATGAAAATGCAACATCTTTCTCTCTCATATTTTCTCTACAATAGAGAGCGAGTTCTCTTTCTAATACATAGTTGTTTTTATCCTTCTCATCTTCATCGACACTAGTCGCTCTTTTAACAAGCGAAAGAACCGAACTTTAATGGATTTAGGTGATACTCTTTAATATGGATAGTTGTATTATAAGTAGTAATTCCAACTCTGTATTTTAGAATCTGAAAATAAAATATAAGTAAACGATCTAATCGAGACCGAGACTTAAACTTGGTTCAATGTCCTTAAGACAATATTCATCCCGCACAGGTGCTTACGGTTTAATGACGACTTTATCTCCCAGGATACAATGGTACATCTCCTTCGGTATTAGCACTTCATACCGCAGGAACTGGACGAAGCAATGTAAGTAGTCTCTCTCTCTTTTGGACTGAATGCTTGATGTATGAATGAGTGAATTAAATTGATCAAACACTCATAGAACATGTATAACATCATGCTTTTATAAATGACAAAGGGACACAAATGTGAGTAGACACATTGTTTGGAAAGGACACCTTTCCAATAGATACATTCATTGCAAATTGGACACGCCCATTGGAACTTTAATAAAAATAATTTTTAATTAATTTGCCAAGTCAAATTTATATTCACTTTTCCAACATGTATAACTGTTTGCCATTGATTGTAAAAGTGCAGAACAATTTTATAGGAGGACTGAACTTAGACTCACAATACAAACTCGCTCGCACAAAGAAAGCCTAGGAATGAAAACCTAGGTACAGCAATCTAAGTACGATTGTTTATTTTTGATTCTGGGGGGTGACGATAGAGGCTCGGGAAAGCGACGGCAGCTCTGCCTTACTCCTTGGACGATCGGACGTAGCCTTGGCTCTGATGAAGAAATGCTCTCGGGATGTGTAGGAAGACTCTTCTGTGCGTGTCTTTGTCTTTCTGTGTGTCCAGCCGGGTGGAGAGAGTCTCTTTTGCAAGGGAATGGCACCTTGCTATTTATAGGAGTGGGGTGTGATCATTAGGGTTTGCAATGATTGTCCCTTGAAAAGTCGGCGGCCAATAATCTGGACCATTAATCTTGATTGCATCACATCTGGGCAGTTAATTTTGATTGCACCAAATCCGTATGGGCAATTAATGCTGATTGCCATGAATCTTCATGTTTTGTCATGACACGCTCGGATCTTCCGCCATGTGTTCAATCTGCTTAATTGCAATAAATCTGATTTGATCCGGGTAATTATGATGATTGTAACAAATTTGGGTTGTTATGATTTGCTAATAGCCATAACTCCGAGGGGATAAGACCGCCACGTGTCCCAACTGTCATGAGGACCGCCACGTGTCTCAACTATCGTGAGTGAGACGTCCTAACAGAGCCGCATGAGTGCGATCTCTAAGTGAACCGCATACGGGTGGCCCCCACGATCCTAGCCGCACGAAGGAGGCAGCCGCACGAAGGAGGCAGCCGCACGAAGGTGGCGGCCGCACGAAGGAGGCGGCCGCACGAAGGAGGCGGCCGCACGAAGGAGGCGGCCGCACGAAGGTGGCGGCCGCACGAAGGTGGCGGCCGCACGAAGGTGGCGGCCGCACGAAAAGGAGGCGGCCGCATGAAGATGGCAGCCGCATGAAGATGGCAGCCGCATAAAGGAGACAGCCGCATGAAGGAGACAGCCGCATAGGGAGCTTTGGGACTTGGCGGATCATGCCAGCTATAAAAGATTTTCTTCTTTTCCCTAGGAGCACACCATCATGTCAGAGCTATCATTTCAGCTTTATGTCAGAGTTGTCACTTCGTCTTTCTGTCAGAGCTGCCGTCAGGGCATTTAATGAGGCATTTGCTTTATGGCCAGCTGTAGAGGCGAACTGCTCAGGGCCACGTGGCTCCTTCCTGAGCCGCATGGAGCTATCCGAGTCGCATGAGGCTCTAAAGGACTTTTGAACCACATGAATTTCTAATGGATTCCTGAGCCGCATGAGGCTCTTTCTGTCTGAGCCGCATAGACTTTTCTTGTTATTTTCCATGCTTCTACAAGACCCCCTTCAAAGTTTTCAATTTGCAAAATTGAAATACTTTGAATAAGAAGCATGGCTATGTAAACTCTTCTGGCCGCATAGGATGTTCTAGCCGCATGGACTTCCTAGCCGCATGGATTGTCTTGCCTCATATACTCTCTGCCACGTGTGCGTCTCCTGCCACGTGTGCATCTCATTAATTACTCTTGATTTGCTTTGGATTTAAAGCCGCCTTTTGGGGCAGGATCCCAAGGGTCGGTTTTAAATATTCGGATTTTCCTCGATGACTGAAGAGTCGATTTTGTTTTTATGCAGCACGCGGATCGAAGCGTCCCCCCCTCCTTCTGCCTATAAATAAGAGCGTTTTTGGACAGAGAGACTTCTTTACTTTCTTCTGTCTTCAACTCTTCTTGCCCTAAGTTGCTGTCTTCGTCTTCCTCCTCCGCTTATCAATCAACAATGGCCCCCAAGTCTTCAAAACCTGCGGCGAAGGGTAAAGGAGTGGCTTCTTCGTCAGCCACGGCGTCTGAAGTTCACCCCGACGTCCACCCCACCATTGCTGGTAAGGGTTTGGGAGGATCGTATACTTCGAAACCCTAACAAAGACGGCTATGTTGCATGCTTTATGCACAAGCCTTTAATGCGTCCCTCGTTTTCATCGAACTGTTCAAAATTGTATGGGCCGCATGTATGTCCCATGTCCGAGCCGCATGGGGGTATGCCCCATGTCCGAGCCGCATGGGAGTTGTCTAGTGGCCGCATAGACACTTCACAAACTGAACCGCATAATGAGAGTACATGTCACAAGTGAAATACTTCGAAAACCAACCCATTTGTCAAAAGTGATCATGTCACACGTGAACTAATTGACAGTTCTATAGGAAAATCAAGACAGTTCTATACCATTCGAATCCAACACAAATGTTTAATCAAATGTCTAACTTCAAATCAGTAAAGAAGAACCAATAATCACTAAGGAAAGGAAATCAATGAACAATTCAAAACTATTTCAGTTTACAGGGAAAGGTCCAATGTAACAGTTAACAGAAATTTCGAAAACCAACCCATTTGTCAAAATCTCATTCTCACATTCAAAAGCCAAATCAAATTGAAATACTTCACTTTCCTATACTAACAAACATGTAGGAATAATTAACAGTGCAAAATATTACATAAAACTGGGAATTTAGAAAGTTAGGAATGGGGAAAAATCCAGTGTCAGACATGGTTTCAGTGTTCCTTCTATTTAACCCATTTTCGAACCCAAAATCACATTAAAACCTAATCCAATCATGTAAACTGATCTAATATAGATTACACATCATTTTTAGGATCAAATTAGCAAGTTAGAACATGTATTAAACTATGTTGTACTGGGCGTTAGGCGAGGCGAGGCGAGACCATGCCCGCCTCGCCTAGGCGCGCCTAGGCGCCCGCCCAGAATTTCTTGCTGTTTTTCCTGTGTGCAGCAGTAGCAGTAGCAGATCTCAGGTTTCAGCCTTTCAGAAGATGCAGCAGCATTAAGGAGAAGGAGAAACAATGTGAATTGTGAAGCAATGTAAATTGTAAACATTAGTAGCAGACTTTTGCATTAAGGAGAAGCAATGTGAAGCAATGTGAATTGACTTTGAGTAGCAGAATTAAGGAGAAGCAATGGGAATTGACTTTGAGTAGCAGAATTGTGAAGCCCACCGCCTAGGCGTCCGACTTCGACTTCCACTGGGCGGACCTAGGCGCCCACCGCTGAACCCTGCCTTGAAATCCCCAGGTCGAGGCGGTGTACTCAAACCGGGCGCGCCTAGGCGTCGCCCGTAACAACATAGGTATTAAATCATTTAAAACTGTAACAAAACAGGGAAACAAAACTACACTGATACACGCACACAGTGCACACTCGTGCACACGTGATTCCGTGTCCGACACGACACGAGAGTTCATGCAACTCTGGGAATCTCGTGTCAGTCATGGACACAACATGTGTGTCGAGTTTCGCGTGTCAAAGTGTCGTGTACTGTGAGTTGTGGCCCCCGAGTAGCAGGGGAAAGAAATCTGTGCGCGCGCGCGTGTGGGCACCGCGTGTCCGCGTGTCTGTGGGGACTCGACACAACACCAAAACACGCTCAGTACACAAGAAACACGTAAGCGAGATCAAACCCTATTTTTCTATTCAAAAACATTTCACAAAATCAAACGAAATGCCCTTTGGGACATTTCACCAAACACCTATACACATAGGCTGATACGTGTCCGATACGGACACGTATCGAACTCGAAACCTAGGGTTAGCTAGTCCTACAGCTAGGGTAGGCCTAGGGCTACCTAGAAATGCAATAAAACAGCAATTTTATGGTGTATATTAGGATTTACCTATTGATATGCAAAGGCTCAAAACTCTCCAAAGAGGGGTGGTTCCTCAAGCCACCGAATTCCTTCAAATTGCCAAACTCTGAAATATCCTTACATGAACAGCAAGAACAGAAAAATTAGAATCTATAGCAATTGGTTTGGAGGAAAAAGGAGTTGAAATGAATTTTCTATGATTTATTGAAGATGGAGACTTACCTCTTCTTCAAACTAGCAAAATTCCTAATGGAGGCTAGTCCTAACTTTGAGGAGCATTAAATAGAGGGGGGGGGGGATCATGTGGCCGGCCATGGGCTGTTAGAATAGGGCTAGGGTTCCATGGTGTGGGCCTATAGCCTTCTAAGGCTTAAGTCATTAGTCATGACTTATGAAGTCACAAGCCATTCTAGCCTAATCAATTCCTAATCTCTCCAAATAAGTTCTAATGTGTTAATCATCACTAACTTAGGTCAAGCTAAGGTTACTTGACCTAACCAAGTAGTCATGACCTAGGTTAGTCTCTAGGTTAGTCTCCTAGTCAACACTAGTCAAAGTCAACTATAGGACCAAAATCAATTATACTAAAAATCACTAAAAATCACATTAATTCTAGTAAATCTAAGTAATACATAATAATTCCAAATAATTCCTAAAATTTCAAAAATGACCAAAATACCCTCAAGCTCGAAAAGTGGTAGTGACACCCAGTCTGGATGCTGTTCCTCACAGATGAAGCCGCTGGCTATTAGTTTGTTGACCTCAGCTTCAATGGCATTCATGACGTCGGGACGGAACCGTCGTTGCTGTTGCTTGACTGGTTTTGCGTCCGGGCGAATGTTGAGTTTGTGAAGTGCAACCTCGGGGTTCAGTCCTGGCATATCTTCATAGCTCCAGGCGAACACGTCGATGTATTCTCTGATGAGTTGTAGTAGTGATTCTCGTTCTTCGTCTGTCAGATTCTTGCTGACGAAGATAGGCTTTGGAGAGGACTCATCACCGAGATCGACTTGCACAACCTCATCCTCAGTGGGAGGCTCTCTTTGTTCGAACCGCTTCTCCCATTGCGCATCTAGTTGTTGTGCCCACGGCTCTAACTCAAGAAGTTCAAGAATGTCTTCATCTTCTTCGTAGGCGTCGGCAAGTGTCATATTGACGGACAAGACTTGCCTGAATACGTCTCCGATGCTGACGTCCGAATCGAAAGTGGGTGATCCGGTTGAGTGTGAATGCCAGTCGCATTCCTCATCTGAGCTCTCAGGGGTCGTTGCAGGTGTAACATAACCTAGCCCACATCTGGTTTTGTTGTAGTAGTCTCGTGGTTTCCCAGCCGGGACTGACAATTGTAAGGGTAACCGTCGCCCAGTGCCGTAGTTCAAGCCTGGTGTAGTTTCCAGATAATATCCCTATTTTTGCATGAGGTACTTAAATCGGGAACTATACAGATAAAGGGGCAATCTCCCGATGTCGGGTTCGAGATCAGCTTCTTCTATCCTAAAGGGTTGTGGATCATTCTTCCTACCGAAGATGATCGGATGATCTTCTCCCTCGATTATGCGGTAAGCGTCTTCCACTGGAGTAAGTTGGTTTGCGGTGTAGATATTTGTCACCTGTATGTGTAGGTGGGTGCCTATACCGTGTTCCATACCATACATTGTACAAAGCTTATTAAGCTCTAGGTAGTTCAAAGATAACCCTTTATTGATGAAGTAAGGTATCTTTTCCAGTGGGATTACATCATCTGCGGATGGAACATCGGTGTGAGCAGCCACATACTTGGCCAGCTCTGGCTCTTCTTCAGCCACTTAGGCAGCTTAATCATCAGGGGCTCCATGGGTGGAGCAGAACATGGAGTCGTTGGCGTATTAGCCACCCCCAGTTTGGTGCTCGGTGCTGGGCGGGGAGTTGTTGGCTGGCTAGCAGTCCCTGGCTTAGCGCTTGGCTGTCGATTCATTCTGGGAAGACGAATCGTCATCGGCTTGACAGAGGGATTGCGCTCCTCTGTTTGCTGCTGGTTAGCTCTGGACAGCCTGATTGTCAGTGGCCCTGTCGTGGGTCTTGGCGCTTGGCCAGGCCTTGGCAGTCGGATTATCATCTGATCCTCCTGTGCAGAGAGGCTGATTGCGTCCTTACGCAGAGTGGCTGTAAGGGGCGCAGTTATGCCAGGTTTGCGGGCTTGGAGGTGGATCGTCAGAGGTTCTTCCGATCCAGCTGCCGCTACAGTTTGAGCTTGAGTATCTCCTTAGGCAAGGTGCTTTTTCGACTTCTCGTACAAGCATGAATCAGAGTAGTAGGATTCGACCCCTTTAAAGGGATCGATGTCGGCAAATTCTGTCCTCACGAAGCCGTGCTTGTCGACGTACTTGAAGCACTGGTGCAGTGTGGAGGGCACGATCATGTAATCGTGTATCCAAGGACGCCCCAGGAGAATGTTGTAGGAAGTGTCCGTATCTATGACATAACAAGTCACTTCTGACTGAAGGTCGCCGATTTGGCACTTCAAGCGAATCTTTCCAATCGGATAGCTTCTGCCTGAATTGAAACCGCTGATGGCGGTGCTTGTCGACGTCAGGCAATGCATTGGGATGCACAGATGGTGTAGTAAGATCTTCGGGATGATGCTTATGGAAGAAACGGGATCAATATGCATCCGATCCACCTTGATATCGCCAATGTATCCAGTATAATACAGAGGGCGATCGTGTAGGTTGGTCTTGATAAGCATGTCCTGCGGAGTGAAGACGATATTGGGCATTGCGCCTGTGCAAGCGCTGTCCTGGAGATCTGCAGGCGAGCTTTCCCCAGTGAGATTTGACTGAACCAGATAAGCGTCGGCATTCTGGAGTGCCTCGCTCAGTGCGACGCGAACATCCTTGGAGAGCCTTAGGAGCTCGTATAGCGACAATTTGGCCGGTGTGTTGGCCAATTGTGCCAAGATGTTAAAGTTGTATGGCCTCTCCAGCCCATGAGGCGTCTCTCTTCGGAGCGGTTTGTCGAAGCGAGTCTCCTTCGGCCTAGGCTTGTCGGTCGTCGAAGGCTGCGAAGGTCCTGGAGCATCAGCAGCTGTCGGCTGATGATCTTCAGCCGAGTTACCCGATGGAGGTTGGGTTTGTGCGTCGGAGCGGGTAACAACAGCAGTAGATTCTTCGACCTCTGTCGAGATTGTGCGGCATGATTTGACTTTCCCATTCTTCTTCTTGCTAGTGGAGGGAGGTGCGGATTGAGTCACCTCAGGTACCAAGTCCGGATGGACCCACATGATCTCCTCCCGTGATGTGGTAAGGGACACTAGGCCAGCAGCCTGGTCTCGGGGAGGTGGAAGGTTAGCGACCTCCATCTTTTGCTCTGGGGACGGACACTACTCCATCTTGAGTCTTTGTCGGAGGGAAGCTGCCGAATTGTACTGACACCATGTTGGCCGCCACGGTCACCTCTTCGAAATCAATGGCCAAGGCCTTAGAACCGATGAGATGTTGGATATATCGCTTTAGTTGGTAGCAGTCTTGTGTAGCATGGTGGACATAGCGATGGTAGTGGCAGTACTTGGGGCTCTCCATCTCTGCAGGACGGGGTTCACGCCTTGGAGGAGGGAGCTGAATTCGACCTCCTTGGATGAGCATGTCTAAGATGGGCTTGACATGGCCGTCCTAGAAGGAGTAGGTCATCTGAGGCCACTGCTTCTCTGCCGGCTTTGGTTCAGGCTTCGGAGCTGTGTCGGCCACCATAGCCTGTTTGTCCTTATTGTCTCGGTTGTTGGAGGGATTACCACCATTGTTGCTGTTGGTGTTAAGGCGTTTGCCCTTGTCCTCTCCTTCCGAGACGTGCAATCCCACTTGGCGAGCTTTCTTCAACTTGTCTTCTGCGCTAGTGGCACTGATGTTGAACGTCTTCCAATCCTTAAACTGACTTTCGCCCATCCAAAGGCTGATTGTGGGAAGCAGCCTCTTTTGGCAAATTTCAATTAAGGAGGAATCAGGGTTTCCGGAAGACAACTTCATTGCTGTTTGGCGAAACCGCTCGATATAGTTCTTTGTCAGCTCCTTTTCTCCCTGAACAACGTCCATGAGGGTGGACATTGTCACGTCTTGTCCTACTTCGTAGAACCTCTCCAGGAACATACGTTTGAAGCCAGCGAAGGAATGGATGCAGTTGTCCGGCAAGTTGCGGTACCAGTCGAAGGCAACCCTTTCCAATGCTCCGATGAACAACCGCGTGAGGATGGCGTCGTCATGAGGCAGAGAAGTAGGTAATGTACCTGCTTGCAGATGTCTTCCCATCGTATGGATTTATGTGGAATGGTTTATATTTTGATGGGAAGGAAACATCTCTCCACGAAGCAGGATACGGTTGTCGTATCCTGAGGTCTTGGCAGGTTTCTCGGGCGTGGAACATGGCCCGGAGCTCCTGGACCTCTCGTCTTGCCTCCCTGGCCTCGTCTGCTGTGGTGGGAGCCGACATTTCATGAGGATTATCACCCGGGTTCGGTGCAGCTGAGTTTGAGTCCGCATTGACCGCGGGACCAAAGCTTGTTTGGCCAGGCATCCTTCCTTGCAGAGTTGGAAGGGCCGCTTTGATCTCGTCCACGGACTTGACCAAGGCATGCAGTATGGCCTCCAGGGTGTCGATGCGTTGGCGGTCACTGGGACCCTCTTGGTTGCTGTCCGTCATGAACACCGTCCTCACATGAGGAGAGATGGAAGGAACGGTAGAGGACGCGCCCTCTGAGTCATACCCTTGTACAGAGAAGTCGTCTGGGTATGTGGGAATATTCTCCTCTGGTTCGGACTCAGAAGGAGTGGTACCCCCAGCTTCATAGCTTGCCTCGTCTTGAGAGTTGTGGACGTCCTCGGGGACGTCGAGATCTGCTGCATCTGTTGGGTGAACCGTTTCCCCTAGATTATCTTCTTGGTACACCGGATTGTCATGGATATTTGGAGGAGTGCTACCCCCGGCTCCAGCGCCTCCCAGAAATGTGGACGACGAATCTCCAAGTGTGGCAGATTTCGTCCTGGAGCGAGTACCTTGGAAATCTCCTCCCGCAACGGTCGTGGATAATCGCTTAGAAGAGAGTTTCTTGGTTGAGATTTTTGGGCTAGAGATGTTTGTTTTCTTCCCTCTCCCGCTGTCAGGGATCTTGTGAGCAGAATTGCAGGAGGCGACGAGAAATGCCTCGTCCTCTGAGCTTGGGTGTTGCAGTCGTTGAAAGACAGACCGCCGGTCTTCTTTTACTGCCGCTTTGTTGCAGCAGCAGCTGATAATGACTTGGGTGCAGTTATGTCCCCGACATGACTCTCTGCACACTAAGTTTTCGTCTCTTTCCTTGCGTTTGTGAAGAATCACGTTGCGCAAGTCACCCGTTTTGTGGGCCCGGGAGTTCTGAGCACATGAGTGTGTCGGCATCCCGCCTGCTCCTTGATGTGGGGGTAGCACGAGTACTTGTCCCTGATCGTTGTTGGGAGATCCTTGATAACTATCCCGTTCGTTTGCCGCCGGGGGCTGGACACGAGTAGTTCTGTACAACTTTCCATCAGGGGCCCGCGTAATAGTAAGCGGGACGTCCTGATAGTCAGAATTCGGGACAGCCGACTGAGCTCGACGAACCCGCGCCGTCCTAGACTTCTTCCCTTTAGCACCCGAGAGTGCATAATAGGAAGAGTCCAAGTTGGTCACAACAGAGTCTGGCATATACTCCAGAGAGCCTCCAAGGTCAGGACCGCATGAGAGGCGGTCAAAGACTGACCGTGAGCCGCATGGGACAGATGGTATGCGGCTGGGATCGGTGGCCGTGCAGGCTGTCTGCATGCGGCTGTCTTTTGTGGCCGTATGAACCTTCTGTATTTGGCTAGAAGCGGTGACCGCATGAACGTTCGGGATGCGGCTGGAAGTCATGGCCGTGCAGGCTGCCTGCATGCGGTTGGTAGTTCTGGCCGCATGGGCTTTCTGCATGCGGCTGACTTCTGTGGCCGCATGAGTCTTCTCCATGCGGCTGGCAGTTGCGGCCACATGAGCCTTTTTCATGCGGCTGGCACCCTTATGCGGCTTGGATCGCATAGAGTTCCTCTTTGCCCCTGCAAGTCCAGCATCATAGTGTTTTCTTCTGCCGGACTTGGGACAACAGAGTCCTCTATGGTCTGAAGTGGGGTTGCCTACGAGACTTCTACGCCATCTTGAGCAACATAGAGTATTTCTTCGAGAGCTTGGGGAGGACCGAATGATTTAGGCCTCCATTCCCTGCGGGCCTTCTTCGTGCGGGCTCGCCGCTGGACCGGGCCAACGCTCCCGTCGGAGAGCATTTCTTCAAACGCCTGCTGGTCGAACCGGGCGACCAGCATTTGTTGAGTGGAGCCAAGTTTGGCCGCGTTCAATTGCGTCACCAACTCCTCAGCCATGGAGAAGTTAGTCCCCAGCAGAGTCGCCATCGTGTTTGCCATTGATTGTAAAAGTGCAGAACAATTTTATAGGAGGACTGAACTTAGACTCACAATACAAACTCGCTCGCACAAAGAAAGCCTAGGAATGAAAACCTAGGTACAGCAATCTAAGTACGATTGTTTATTTTTTATTCTGGGGGGGGTGACGATAGAGGCTCGGGAAAGCGACGGCAGCTCTGCCTTACTCCTTGGATGATCGGACGTAGCCTTGGCTCTGATGAAGAAATGCTCTCGGGATGTGTAGGAAGACTCTTCTGTGCGTGCCTTTGTCTCTCTTTGTGTCCAGCCGGGTGGAGAGAGTCTCTTTTGCAAGGGAATGACACATTGATATTTATAGGAGTGGGGTGTGATCATTAGGGTTTGCAATGATTGCCCCTTGAAAAGTCGGCGGCCAATAATCTGGACCATTAATCTTGATTGCATCACATCTGGGCAGTTAATTTTGATTGCACCAAATCCGTATGGGCAATTAATGCTGATTGCTATGAATCTTCATGTTTTGTCATGACAGGCTCGGATCTCCCGCCACGTGTTCAATCTGCTTAATTGCAATAAATCTGATTTGATCCGGGTAATTATGATGATTGTAACAAATCTGGGTTGTTATGATTTGCTAATAGCCATAACTCCGAGGGGATAAGACCGCCACGTGTCCCAACTGTGATGAGGACCGCCACGTGTCTCAACTATCGTGAGTGAGACGTCCTAACAGAGCCGCATGAGTGCGATCTCTAAGTGAACCGCATACGGGTGGCCCCCACGATTGGTCAAGAATTATTCCTCTTCTACTTCTAAAATGGGTAGGTGTAGAGAAACTTTGAACTCTCTGAGCAGACTCTCCATGTGGATACTATTTATCACTTTCAAGTTCACCAATGTTCATTCTTTGTTAAGAAGAAAGAAATAGAGGAGAAAGAAAGAAACCTCCAACGGCCCTAAGTGTATTTTTGTCCAAGGAAAAGGAATCAAGTCCATGTTATTAGGCATCAATTAACAAGAGGACTGAGTGAGAGATGACGGAAGGGGGCAACTTGATGGAAAAATAACGGTTTGGGGTGGGGGGGGGGGGGGGGGGGGGGGGGGGGGGGGAGGGTTGTTGTTGAGGAGCGTCCATACCACAAGGGGTTTCCTGTAATTTACCCTATTTGAGAACATTATTTTCTAGTAAATATTACCTAAATGTGGTGTTTGGGTTTTCATGCAGATGCCAGAAACAGTTCTCACAGTATACTTGTCCTAGGTGCAACACTCGGTATTGTTCTCTTCAGTGCTACAAGGTGGGTTAATATGCCTCCTGACCCATGGTTTTGTTCTTCTCATACGAAATGGTGTGGTTTGTACTGAACCCATTCATAACTTTTTGGCTATTAAACAAATGATAAATTTTCAATATGAAGAATAGGATTTCGATTTTTTCTATGTTTGTAACTGTCTAGTTATGGCAGAGGCATAGTCTTCGTTGCACCGAGTCTTTCATGCGTGAGAATGTCATGGGGGAGCTACAACATTTACAGCCAGAAGATGAAACAAAGAGAAAAATGCTAGAAATTCTTAAACGATTCCACTCGGAGGACGAGACAAACAGTGATGAGGAAGACGGTATATTACTTAAACTACTCATTATTTTTCTTTGGTTCATCTTGCAATTTCTAATTCATTTTCCTAGAAAAGCTACTCTGAGGTTTTTTTTTCCACGATTTAGGTTATTCTATGCTGTCTTTCTGTAAATTAAATACTCTAGATTGGTAAAAAGTCTTCCAAGTGCTGAACAATTTAAATCAAATGAGAAAACAGATAAAATGTCATCAACAATGTTGAGTTTAGTTCTCTGATATGTAAGACACTTATCCCAGTAAAATTCACCTTATCAATACATGTCTCAGCAGGTACATTTTCCGTCCTTCCACTCATCTAAGGCTCTAAGTACATACTTATCTGGTGACTTTTGATTATAGAATATTTATAAGAGGAAGAGTTGTCTTCACCTATGTAACGAATACTATATGATTTATTATTCTTACACATTTTTGTATTTATTAAGTTCCTTACAAAAAAAAACTAACTCAATTTGCATACAATATTAATATTAAATATGTATATTTGCAAAGGTATGCATACATAGCTGTGTCCTCATGTCCCCGCTGTGAACGAACTACCAAAAAGACCATAGGAAAAAGAACCTGAAATACGGAATATTGCGTAATTCTCGTAAATCATGCTTAATATGAATTATTTATAAAGAAAGTGTCTAAGAATGAATATTTTGTGTCAGAAAGGAGCTATGAGTTAGACTGCATGGGTTTGTGGCTTTTCAACTATTGAATAAAAAAGGTCATGAAATTGATTTTTTTAACTCGCTTGTGGATTATTTTGCAGAGTCCATGCTATCTGAGGAGACTATTCAAAAAGTAATATCTGGTAAGTTTAAGTTCCCTTATCTTTTGTTGTCTGATTTCTTGCACTTCTCTGGTATCGATGTCGATAGCCTTGGTAGGAAGCTGTCTTGTTCATAAGCAAAGCTGTGCCAATAGTTTAGTTGATGATCCAACTACAGATTTTGTTAGGCAGATTGAAATTGGATTCTGTCAAGGTTACTCGAACAGTCAAAACTGTTGGTGTTTTGCCTTAGGCAATAGAAAAAATAGTCCCACATTGCCTAGGCCAAATGGAATGTATCTCTTTATATAGCTTTGCTTGTGGAGAGATGCACATGAGGTGTGGAATAGCACATTGGTGCCATGTGGGGGTGTTTTTCTAGTGGAAAAAGGCTAACTCAACAACGAAGCATTAATGTTTTTGTCATGCTCTTGAAATTTATTCCTTTATAGCTAAGCCCCGTAGGGGCTTACTGGGGCTTAGCGACTCGACTCGGACTCGGCATTGGCTCATGAGGCGTAATGTGGCATTTTGTTGGCGCATTAGCACGTCAACATTGTCGCTAGGCGCATAGTGCGCTTAAGTTGCGCGAGCCTCTGCACTGTCGATCGCTCGTCGTTTTGTGGCCCGATCGCGCGGCCAGATGGCACGCCAGTTAGCGTGGCCAGATGGCGTTGTCCGATGGTGAAGGAGTTGGCGCAGCTTGCGCGCAGTGCGTGCAACGCGCGCTATGCGCGTGTGCGGGGTGCGTGAGTGCGCACGGGCGCAGTTGGCGTAATTGGCGCAGATGGCGCGCGCTGTGCGCCAATTAGCGCAGTCGTGTCTGTGCACGATTGAACGGTTACGAAACGTTCGGAAATGGTTCTTCCCACGTTTCGAACGTTTTGCATACTGGACGGTTACTGCATGAGCCTATATAAGTTTCTCTCTTCTCTCTCAGACGACTAGTTGTTCTGTACACTTTCCTTACGAAATTCGGCAGAGAGCAGAGAAGAGAGAAACAATGCCAGAGTTCTGTTCATCCGAGGAGTCAGAAGAGCAGAGTGTTCCAAAGTTCTTTTTCGAACTTGCGGTTCCTGGAAGCTATTCGTGTGGGGCGAATCTAGCTTTGTGCTCCGGTGATTCGTCACCCCAGCAGGACTTCTTTCTTCTTCTGTTCATCTTTTCTTCTTTTGTAATTCGTTCTATCCCAATCGTAACACGTTTACGAGGAAGAACGAGATCTATTTTCTGATCTAATCAGAAATATTCTGTGGGCTTTCGTTGCTACTACGAAATTCATTTGTGCCTTCTTCGAAGTGTTACATTTGAATTCTCTCTCTCTGAATCCTTCGGGATCTCAGTCGTGCACCTTCCTCGAGTGTTGCCTAAATCAGTTTTTCATCTTAAAATCACGCCCGGGACTAACAAAACTTGGCAGAAAGTCCACGCTTCTCTTGCTAGTGCCTGGTCCTAATTGTTTGAAGAGTTTTATCATGGACCTAGACAAGCTACTAAATGCTTTTGTTTTCTTTATATCCAATCTGAAAAGTTTGTTGTTTAACCACGGAAGAAACCTGGGGGTTTCGAAAGCCTCACAAGGATTTAACAAGTTATTGGAGGGTGGAGTGTTTAGTTTACCTAAAGATTTACCTGATGTCACCCTTCCCAATATTTGGTTAATTCAGAAGCAAACTTGAAACATTATAGTTAGCTACCAGATGTTAACTTGTCAACAAATTACTTAACCGAAAGGATACTACTGGCTACGTTTGACTCCCAAGTAACATGGTTCATGTCTGTATGGGGGATACTTCACCTATTCGCCCGGAACTCTACTCCCCACACCTGGCTCACCGACACGTTGGCTTTGCAAAGACTTTGGCCTGTGCGCACCTACCTGGTCCACATATCAGTGTGGCAAGGGGTGGAGTAGGAAAACATGTAAGCTCTAGTCAAGCAGGTTAAGTATGACTTATCCTGCCAGTTAAAAGAAAGTACCAACTCCACAGGTACTTATCTTAAAATATTATCTTACGAAGCAAAGCTTTTGCCAAATATTGCTGTCACTTGAGATTATTTATGGTTTGTGCACATATATGCTCCAAATGCCAGGTTGAGATCTTGAAGCAACCTCACTTATTGCTGTAGCTATCATGCAAAGTTCAACAAATTTACTTTTTTTTTAAACAATTCACACGCAGAATAATTCTCCCTCTATATTGTTCCATGTGATTTTGAGAAAGGAAACATTCACTTTCTCATGGTTTGTTATTTGTCACAATTAGAAAGAGAAATGTAAGTCAGTTGAATCTTACCTCGTGAAAAATCATAAGCACTCCCTTTTTTGCACTTGCCCGCTTCCTGACCTTTATTTAAAGGTATAAATTGTTCAACTTTCCAGGAGAAAAGTATAAACTTTTTGTATCATAATTCTAGTAACGGATTATACATTGCAAAGATTATACCATCTGTAAGAAAGGAAATAATCACTTTCTTATGATTTGTTATTGTGACAATAAGAAAGAGAAATGTAAGTCAGTTAAATAGGGATGATAATGGGTTGACCGGACCAAGACCCACGGGCTGGCCCGAAAAATTATCCTATCCAACCCTTACCCAATCGTGAATCAAGTCAGGTAAGCCCAATCAAGTATCGGTCCGAGTCATTGATACTAGTCGGCCTGTCCCTAACCCGACCGGATATCCGACTCATTGAAGCCCACTATTGTATACTTGTACCTATCCGATATTAATAACTAAATTTTTTTGTAAATCCCGATTATTTTCAATACTGGCAGACAGAAGACGATAACAATCGTAATGCAATAAGAAGTATGCTTCATGGTTTCAAGAATCAAGAATTGGGCCGTGGCACCTTACAAGTTTAAGTTGAAATTGTATAAGGCATTTAGATATAACACTTTTAAATCAATATTTCGAACCAAGGTTGTCACAACGAATAAACAATTTTTTAAATA
Organism: Iris pallida; assembly: GCA_029216955.1. Lineage (NCBI taxonomy): Eukaryota > Viridiplantae > Streptophyta > Magnoliopsida > Asparagales > Iridaceae > Iris > Iris pallida. The sequence continues at coordinate 16,396,493 of JANAVB010013398.1, forward strand.
TAATTGAACAATAACTTTATTAATCATGAATAGCAACGAAAACGATAGGTCTTTGCAAACAATCAACCACCCCCCCACCCCCCCCCACCCCCCCCCCCCCCCCCCCCCCCCCCCCCCCCCCCCCCCCCCCCCCCCCCCCCCCCCCCCCCCCCCCCCCCCCTTCCCCCTCTCTCTTATGGGTTACAATCCATAAAAGAAATTAAATGACAAGGTTCCATACATCATGTCATTTATTAAAATAAAATAACACCTTGAAGGAATTGAAATCGATGAATCAAATGGAAGCTTATAGTGCCTTGGAGCCTTCAGATGTTTCCTGAACCTGTAGGAATGAGAATCAGTACATCCGGATGCACGGATGAGTAGTAAGACCACACCAAGTAAATCAAACACAATATTCAAGTAGAGTCATTATTAGGCGATCTTTGTATTCTTTCTAAGGTTGTGTTTGATTGAGATTTTTTTTCCATGGAAAATATTTTCATCACAAATTTTCCACCAATTCTAGTGTTTGATAGTGTATTTTCCATGTAATTATTTTCCAAAAATCTATCATTTTCCATATTTTCCTCAAAATGGTGGAAAATAAATGTGGCCCAGCCCACAAGAAAATATCAATTTCCATGGAAAATAATTATTTCCATGGAAAATAATTATTTTCCATGGAAAATAACGACAATTAACACCCAAATTAATTCCGTGGAATTTTTTCCATGGAATTTTTTTCCTAGTAAAATTATTCCTTGGAATTAATTTATTTTCCACCTTATAATCAAATGCACCGTAAGTCCTTTTCATAGCATTTCTATACCAATTCCTCTTTCTATTCAACTAAAGATTACGCATCAAAACTACTTGTAAGCAATATAAATTACTGTGTGCAAACTCTTGTATGTGCTGGACCGGCCCGAAAAGCCCATGGGTCGGCCCAAAGGCCTATAGGTCGAGTTAGGGCCTAGGTGTTAGAAGACTACGGCCAGGCCGGGCTTGGCCAAAATTTTGGCACAAATATTTTTACGTGGGCCATGGACCGGCTCGACTCGATCAACTCTACAGTTGAATCTTTCCTTGTGAAAAAAATCACCCTTTTTGCACTTGCCAACTTCCTGACCTTCATTTGAAGGTATAAATTGTTTAACTTTCAAGCAGAAAAGTATAAATTTTATATCTCATAATTCTAGTAATTGTTATATGTTGCAATCATTATACTATCTTGACTTTGTTCCTTTAAGATGATGCTGATTAATTCAATGACATGTTTCTTAAATTTGCAGGAAATGAGATCAGAGTCGAGGACCTGTCTCAGGAGGAAATCAAGCAGTTTCAGAGAGCAGTAGCATCTGGGGAGCTGAGTAAAATGATAGAGCCATGGAACCGTGGTGGAAACAGCGTTCGGCCCAAAGAATCTCTCAGCCCAGACGGAAGTCGGCTCATACGACCACTCCACGAACAAAATGAGTCCAACCTCAGTGAGGTACCAGCTGGGCCAGAAAACCACTTCCACCACTTAGCAAGTTGAGCCAAGCAAGTCCCTCTCCACTGTTAGCAGTCCACTTGGTTGACATTCTATACAGCTACTGCTTCACCCTTCGCCTCTATAATGGGGATTGGCATGCTGATCCATTAGGTGCAGCCACTGAGGTTTTGACACTATCAGCAGTCTTGAGCGATGACGCCGCCCGAGACTGTGGCCGAGGCACTAAGTTCTTGCTTGGAGAAGATCTGCTCTCTATGTATAGACACACGGGGGGATTTCCGTTTGGTGTCGGGATCATAGATGATGTCAACAGCCTCTCTTTGGGAGGAAATGCTCTTATCTGTTTGCTTTCCGATCTTCGGATGCTCATTCAAGCTGGGGAAGGAATGATCAAGTCGAGATGTCAAGCAAGGGAAAGGGGAGCGGGAGCAGTAGGAAACTGAAAGGTGCCGAGAGGAAGGCGTACTTTCTGATGTGTTGGGGTCCATGAGCAGCCAGGGGAGGCTTGGTCATCACTCGCTAGTCTTGTGGAAGTGGAGAAAGCTTCAATCTTGGCTGTAAATCGCGGAAGGAAGAAAACCTGGTACGGCTGAAGAGAAAGACCTTTCACGATCCAAGGTTCTTATTGAGGAGTTTTGAGCTGCAGATCAGATGTGCTCTTGATTCAAGAAACTTCTGCTTCTTCTAGTCCGAGCTGTTGTTTCTTGTTTGTAAGACTAGCCTTGTTGATAAACCAGACAAGTTCTGATCGTGCGGAATGCAAATCAGTGTATGACAGGTGATTTCTAGGTTTAGCAACTTGAGATTGTGACCATTGTTAGATCACGACTGCGTTCGTTTCTACTTAAATCGATGAACCTTTCGTTATGCAGTTTGCGGCTGATAGCCAGAGGCAATCCTATGTCAATTTAATGAGCATACTTGTAAAATAGTATCAGTGCAAGGGTGATTTCCAGGTTAAACTCGAGCTTGTGAGCATTTTAAATGTGACTGCATGCATTTCTTGTTAAGCAGATGAACCTTTCATTATGCTGTTTGTGGTTACTAGCCAGCAGAGGCATTTCTATTTCAATGTTAAAATTTAGGAAGTTGGATGATAATATGAGCATACTTTGTGATATATATATATGTTGGAGTTTGGTCTTTTTCTAAGAGAATTTTAGTCCACATCGGCTAGACCAAAGGAGTTGTATCTCTATATAATAGCTTTTCTATTTTAGAGATGCACATGTGGTGTGGAGGTGCACATGGGTGTGCATGTGGGGTTATTTTTCTAATGGAAAAAGGGCTAAATCAACAATAAAAGGCTCATGGGCTCATGAGGCGTAATGTGGCGTTTTGTTGGCGCACTTGCACGTCAGCATCGTCGCTAGGCGCATAGTGCTTTAGTTGCACTGTGTGTGCGGTGTGCGCAGTGCGTGCAGTGCGCGCTCTGTTGCGCAGAGTACAAGGAGCGCTAGGGGTGCGCAGTTGGCAGCAGAACGTGCATTTGCATGTTCTGGGCGGTTGCTACATGTTCGTGGTGGTTATTATCCCGTCCCTAACTTTGTGGCAACCGACCAGTTGCTGCAGGGCCTATATAAGGCATCCTCTCTCTCAAGGCTCATTACAGAAGAAAAAGAGAAGCCACCACAGAAGGTTTACGAAGTGTTTTTAGCACGAGTAAACAGAGAAGTCAGACGTGTTCTTTAACACAGTTCTGTTCGTCCAGCATCCTTCGAGAGAGAGAGAGGAAAGTCGCCGCACCAGCGTTGCTCTTGCACGGGAGTTCGTGTCCATCCGATGAGTCAGAAGAGCAGGAGTGTTCCAAGTTCTCCGACGATACGCTCATTTTGCGAAACGGGACCTCGTTTCGACCTTCCAGTCAAAAGTTATGGCCCTCCAAAGTTTCAACTGACCATAAAATGCAGGAGAATGGTCATTCTCCGTGTTAGAACACGAAAAATATTAATTTCGCATGAGGGTGGTCATTCTCCGTGTTAGTAACACGGAGAATGTCATTCTCCGTCTTAATTTACACGGAGAATAGTCATTCTCTGTGTTAGTAACACGGAGAATGGCATTCTCCGTCTTAATTTACACGGAGAATGACCATTCTCCGTGCTAAATTACACGGAGAATGACTATTCTCCGTCTTAATTTACACGGAGAATGCTATTCTCCGTGTAGTTTATCACGGAGAATGGTGATTCCAGTGTTAAAACACAGGAGAATGACCATTCTCTATGTTAGAAACACGGAGAATGCCATTCTCCGTGTTAATAAAACGGAGAATGTTATTCTCCGTGTTAAATAAAACGGAGAATAGCATTCTCCGTGTAATTTAGCACGGAGAATGGTTATTTCAGTGTTAAAACGCAGGAGAATGGCCATTCTTCGTGTTAAATAAAACGGAGAATGGTCATTCTCCGTGTTAAATAAAACGGAGAATGGTCATTGTCCGTGTAATTTAGCACGGAGAATGGTCATTTCAGTTTATAACGCAGGAGAATGGCCATTCTCCGTGTTAGAAACACGGAGAATGACATTCTCCGTGTTAAATAAAACGGAGAATTGTCATTCCGTGTAATTTAGCCGGAGAATGATCATTCCAGTGTTAAAACGCAGGAGAATGGTCATTCTCCGTGTTAGAAACACGGAGAATGTCATTCTCCGTTTTAAATAAAACGGAGAATGGTATTCTCCGTGTTAATTTACACGGAGAATGGTCATTTCCAGTGTTAAAACGTAGGAGAATGGCCATTTTCCGTGTAATTTAGTTTTTTCAGGAATAAAGAGCAGTGTTAAAACGTAGGAGAATGGCCATTTTCCGTGTAATTTAGTTTTTTCAGGAATAAAGAGTTTCGTTCTTCTTTCAAAGCGATGATAATTCTTATGGAAAAGAAGAAGAAAGATCTTCTCTCCACAATTGACCTAATCGTCGGAAAACTTCTAATGTCTCCCATGAGAGATGATGATGATGATGGTGATGATGATGACGAGCGATGATCTGAGTTCGACCGAAGAAAAGCACACTGAACTACGAACGATCTTTGCGATATCTGCTGAAGATGAGAGCAATGGAATTCAGATTTTCCGTGAAGAAGAAGACGAAAATCGCAATCCAGATCTGAGTTTTTTGAATTCAAATACATATAGATAACCAATTCGCGCGGAGGGGTAGTTTCGGTATTATAAAAATAGCAGTTTCCAGCGGGTGGCATCTAAAAGGGAATCTTGGAATATTTAACGTGAAAATACTTAATTCTGGGTATTTCATAAAACTCATCCAGCGGATGGGCATTTCATAAAGCCCACCCCGAAATTGGGTTTCTCAGCAATTTCCAGATAATAAATCATGCTATAACCGCAAATTGCGGTTCTTCATCATAAAGTAAGAAGAAGTAAGAGAGTGGAGAGAGGGGAAAAAGAGGGTTACCCACCGGCGTCGGCGGAAGAGCGGCGCGGCGGTCGGGGTCGGCGCCGGGCGCTGGTGCGGCGGAGTAGAGGCGCGCGCCTGGCCGGAGGCGGCGCGAGAGGAGGTGGAGTCGGAGATCGGAGGCGGAGTGGCGGCAGGTCCAGATCGGCGGCGTCTCCGGTGGGAAAGGGGTTTCGACGGCGCGCATAGCTGGAGGCGGTGCGGTGGGGTTTACCGAGGCGGAGGAGCGACGCCGGATCTGCGCGGACGGAGTGCTGGGGCGGCGTCGAAGGGTTCTGTTGGCGGAGGGAGGACACGGCGGATGCGCTGGCCTCGACGCTCGAGGAATAAGACGGCGGTGACACTCAGGCGGCGCGGCGGCTCTGGGCGGAGCACTCGGGAAGGCGGGGAACTCGGCCGGAGGTTGGTGCTGTGGAGACAGGGGCTCGCCGACGGGAATTTACCACTGCGGTGGCGTCCGGCACCGTGTCGTCGGGCTTGGGTTTGAACTTTGAAGTGCGGCCCACCCACTCGTCTTGTTCTACTTACTTCCAGAGTCCGCTTAAGAAAACACAGAGAAGAAGGGACTCGACACCGTGTCGTCGGGCTGCCATGGACGAAGTGGTCGTCGTCTCGGAAGCGCCGCCATCAACTTCCTTCTCGGAAGTCAGACTGATCTGTCGCGTGTAAGTAAAACAAACTAAATTCGAAGATTTTCTACAAATTTTATTGTGTTCCATTAACTTCTGTTTGTTTGCTTAATGCCTCAAAGAGAATCGTCAGTCCATTGTTGATTTTTTTTTGCTGGATCTTCCTTCAGTTTAGGTCTAGGAATTGAGATTTTCGTTCTGACGTCGTTTGTAGAAGAAAGTGAAATTTGTTGGTCATTCTTGTTAGAAACCAAGAATGAAGATTGCTCGGGTCGAGGAGCATGCGGTAGTGTGGTTTTGAGCTCATACTGAGTTTGCGGCGACACTTAATTAGATAGAAAATATTCAGTGGACCGGGCTCACCACGTGGCAGTGGTGAGCCTCGACTCACCACCAATAGTGCCCTGACACATCAGAGGATAGTGACATTGAAAGAGTGGAGAGGAGTGGCATGTCATGGCACTATTAGTAGGAAATTAAGGCTCACCATTGCCACGTGGTGAGCACGGCCGACTAAATAATTTCTCACTTGGAGAAATGTGGGATTTTTTTGCTTTAGTTGTAGAAAATTTTGTGAACGTTTTCCCTCTTTTTATTGTTCGGTAGAAGGATGAGATTTCTGTTAGGATGGCCTTTGAGCAAGGTTTTAAGTATTGGGCGAAACCGATACACTTTGACCATTTAGGCTAGGAACTGGAGGGTATTGAAACCACTGAAACGGCCAAAACTACTGAAACTGGCCGATTTAAAATCACTGAAACAGCCCGAAACTGTCTGAAGTGATACTTATAGGAAGCGTGTCAAACCGAGTATTTGAACCTTGAAGAAGTTGCAGTTTATCAACCATTGAAGGATGCTTACGAAATTTCACTTCATGACTAGTTAGTGTCTGATAGTTGCACTAGCGTCATTTTGCATGTGGTTCGTCGTGATTTTTGGCCCCAGCATTGTTACCATTAGGCTACTCGGTAACCATCAATGCACCACTCTTAGAAACTAACTTCGTGCAGGTAGAGGTGTATCAGGACTGGAATCCCTAGTGCTAGTTCTAGTCCCAGTGTCTACAGAAAAAATATTTATGTTAGTCTAATTGATAGTTAAGAAAGAGGAGCTTCATTTCAGATATTTTTACAGCTGCTTGTAATGTAATGGCTCAAAGGAATACTGAATTTTTATGCTTGGAATTGGCATAATCATCCACCTCCTTGATGAAGCCATTCCAGTATCTTGTATATTGCCTTGGACCCAGGTTGGGCTGCTTGATGAGAGGCACAATTTGGGTCTTTGTCTGCTTTTAAGAAATAAAGGGATAAGAACTTCACTTGGAGGGAGAAGGGTGTCCCAAATAAATAAATAAAAACCCCAGATGTTGGGTCTTTGTCTGTTTTTTGAGGGATGAATTCGGGTTTTAAATGAAGAAACCCTTTATAAGTGACAAAGTGGGTTTAGTCCATATAGTTTCGGGTTGTAAGTTGAAAACCCATCAACATATATTTAAATACGAGTCTGACCCATCCGATTTGTAAAGTATCGCCAAATAAACTGTATCATATTGTATCGCGTGTTAGGAATTCAAATGTACAATTTTTATCCCTCCTTATACACTTAAGCAGTTCACATCGAACTTATATCTTAACGTATGGTTGGTACTACAAACAGAATGTTCACATGAAACAAACATTTTGGAAATTAGACTTCTAAAGTTTCATTTCATGTATCCACAACTTCATCTAAGTCCAATTGTTTGAAAGATCAAAACAAAGGTGCAAAGATTGACGGACAACCATTGGCAGTTCAAATTGTCCAGGTTCAGATGTAGGTGGTTTAAACTGTCCAATCACAGTTCTTGTTGATCTTTAACTTCCCCAGTTTCAGTTGGGTAAACACAACATGTTTCGTGCGTTTCTACTTTATATTTTGACTTCATCCAATGATGTGGATTAATCCTAGGGTTTATTATCAATGTAAAAGGGAAAAAGTCATCTTCCTGTGGGTTAACCGGTAAAGTATCTTTGGGTTGTATACAACAAGGTTCTAAGGCCATTATAACCACATGCGAGGTTTATAGAATTGTGTAACCTGTACTCTTCTGTGAAGGTGGAAGATAAGAGGAATATCTGTTTGTATTGGAGGTTTTTTCTTCCTTCTAATTGCACCATTAAATTTCCCGTATATTTCCAAACATATTATCAAATTTCTTTTGTCACCAAATCCTTAATCTTTAGGTTTGAGTTGTCAAATCTATCTCCTATAGACCTCGAACCAAAGATGGTGGTGGTGTCTTAATGATGGCAGTGGATGATAATGTAAAATATTTAGTTCTTGACTTATATAAAAGGATAGTCTCATCTTTTTGTACATTATGTGCATGTCACTTAGGAAGTTTATTAACAGAAATTGGAAGAAGCTAATGGCAGGAGAAAGGAGAGGGGGGGGGGGGGTCTCCTACGATGATGACCCAGTGCCACCTACTCTCATCGATAAATATGATTTAAGTGTTTCAAACTTGCTTATCATCGTACAACGCTTCTAGGAATGGTGTCAGCTATGAAGTGTAAGAAAGCTCCATAAGAGAATTGATAAAGTTTTTACGATAGGTCCTCGACTTGGCATTAACCCTCTATGTTGGAGTTAAATTCCTAGACATTGTAGCTATGAGCATGAGAGGGGCATGCTATAAAACTTGGACAACTAGTTAGTTAGTTGGTAAACCTACCTTTTTTTTAACTTTTAATATTTAAATAATTCTTTGATCTGGTACTTTTTTTAAAGTAATATTTTTTGACTTGTTTGTTGGTGAATCCCCTTTGTTTCATATCCTAGATTTTAAATTTTCCATGCTGCTACCTCATATGGTGTTCAAACTGTGATATTAATAAATTTTATGTATTTTCTTTAGTATATTGTAGAGAAAGACTAAATGGAATAATCTATAAATGAGAGTTATATATATATATATATATATATATAATATATATATATATATATATATATATATGAGAGGCTAATTCCTCTCACTATTATTCTAACCAATGTGGGACTAAAGCCCAATACTATCTAATACTATTAATACTTAATACCCCCCTCAAGCTGGAGCATAGATGTCATTCATGTCCAGCTTGTTACATAGAAATTGAACCCGAGGACCCAAAAGAGACTTCGTGAAGATATTAGCTATCTAATCACCGGTCCTCACATGGTGAAACTTTTATTCCCTTTTTATACTCATCACGGACAAAGTGAATGTCGATTTCAATGTGCTTCGTCCTTTCATGAAATACATGATTGGTAGCAATATGGATGGTAGCAATGTGCTTCAGATATAACACATCTGCTGTGCCATGAGTAATGACTCAATATTATGCTTCCGAACTCGATCGTGCTATCACATTCAGCTTCTTGCTCTTCCACAATACCGAGTTTCTGCCAATAAGTAGCCAGACGTAGACCGTCTATCTATTATGCTAACACCCCAGTCATCATCGGTAAAGCATTCAACACGAATATGCCCATGATTCTCCATCCGAATTTTTTTCTTGAATTCTGGACTAGATAGCACAGAATTCTGAGGACTATCTGCCAGTGTGAAACTCGTGGAGAAGCCTAAATCTTTGCTACACTCATAGTGAAGGAAATGTTCGGGCGAGTTATGACCGTCAGGTAATTGAGCTTTCCAACCATTCGACGATACTGATCTGGGTTGGTCATCATGATCACCTCGTCTGGGAGTAACTTTGTCCCTGGATCCATGGATGAGGTTGCTCCCTTGGTTTGTATCATTCCTGCATCATGTAGTATGTCCAGCACATACTTTTTCTGCGACATTACAATGTCCCGCTTATCTCGTGTGACTTCAATGTCCAAGAATTAGTTCAACAGTTCCATATCCTTGGTCTGAAATTGTTCTCCAGAAACTTTTTTAGTCCTGCAATACCTTGACTATCGTCTCTTGTAAGCACAATATCGTTAACATAAACACCAAGTAGTATCCTTCCATTTGATGTCTGTCGGTAGAATATCGAATTATCCTTCTTTGATTGACATTGCCAAACTGAATTACAATATATGTAAATCGACCAAACTGCGCACGAGGCGTTTGTTTGAGATCGTATAGGGCCTTCCGCAGATGACCGTAGGGGGGGGGCAGGGGGTTTGCTGGATGGGGGCGGTTGTTGCTGCTGCAGGGGGGCAGAGGGTAGAAGCAGGGGGTAGGGGGGGAGGTAGAGGGCGGCTGCTGCTGCTGCTGCTGGAGGGGGAAAAGGGTTAGGGGGGAGCCAGAGGGTGGAGGCAGGGGCAGCTGCTGCGGGAGGAAAGCGGGGGTAGGGGCGGAGGCAGAGGGGAGGGGGGCGGAGGCAATGGGTGGAGAGATCTAGGGTTAGGGTTTGGTTTTGTAGAGGAGAAAGGGGTAATGGTTCTGATACCATGTAGAGAAGACTAAATGGGTAATCTATTAGTAAGAGAGTTGTACATATATAGGGGAGGCTAATCTCTCTCACTATTATTCTAACCAATGTGGGAATAAAGTCAATGCTACCCAATACTACTAATACTTAACATATATATTGGTGTTTCAATTTAATGCTAATTTACATCTCCTTTGTCCACCGTTTTATTTGTTGCACCAGTCGAACACCCTCTCCCCCTTTTCATGTTATTAAGATAGTCTTGATTGGCTGAAATCGTTTGCCCATAGTTGTGACATGGTAAGATTTTTCTTTTTCCATTTATTGAATGCTTTGAACTATGGTTTCTTCTCCACTTCAAATCTTACAATTTTAGCTATACCCTAATGTTTTAGTATATTAGGACTTTAATCAAAGAAATAATTGCAAGGGTAAATTACAGAAACCCCTTGCAGTTTCGACGCTCATCCTATCGTTATTTTTTCATCAAATTGCCTCCTTCCGTCATCTTTGACTCAATCCTCTCGTTAGTTACACTGAAATAAGTGTTTTTTTTCTTATGGATGTATACCTCCTCTAATGTGATGATATTTGGAGGATTTTTTTCTCCATTATTCAATCAACCAAACCCTAGGAAAGCAAAGAGAATAAAGGAAGATGAAAATGCAACATCTTTCTCTCTCATATTTTCTCTACAATAGAGAGCGAGTTCTCTTTCTAATACATAGTTGTTTTTATCCTTCTCATCTTCATCGACACTAGTCGCTCTTTTAACAAGCGAAAGAACCGAACTTTAATGGATTTAGGTGATACTCTTTAATATGGATAGTTGTATTATAAGTAGTAATTCCAACTCTGTATTTTAGAATCTGAAAATAAAATATAAGTAAACGATCTAATCGAGACCGAGACTTAAACTTGGTTCAATGTCCTTAAGACAATATTCATCCCGCACAGGTGCTTACGGTTTAATGACGACTTTATCTCCCAGGATACAATGGTACTTCTCCTTCGGTATTAGCACTTCATACCGCAGGAACTGGACGAAGCAATGTAAGTAGTCTCTCTCTCTTTTGGACTGAATGCTTGATGTATGAATGAGTGAATTAAATTGATCAAACACTCATAGAACATGTATAACATCATGCTTTTATAAATGACAAAGGGACACAAATGTGAGTAGACACATTGTTTGGAAAGGACACACCTTTCCAATAGATACATTCATTGCAAATTGGACACGCCCATTGGAACTTTAATAAAAATAATTTTTAATTAATTTGCCAAGTCAAATTTACATTCACTTTTCCAACATGTATAACTGTTTGCCATTGATTGTAAAAGTGCAGAACAATTTTATAGGAGGACTGAACTTAGACTCACAATACAAACTCGCTCGCACAAAGAAAGCCTAGGAATGAAAACCTAGGTACAGCAATCTAAGTACGATTGTTTATTTTTGATTCTGGGGGGTGACGATAGAGGCTCGGGAAAGCGACGGCAGCTCTGCCTTACTCCTTGGACGATCGGACGTAGCCTTGGCTCTGATGAAGAAATGCTCTCGGGATGTGTAGGAAGACTCTTCTGTGCGTGCCTTTGTCTTTCTGTGTGTCCAGCCGGGTGGAGAGAGTCTCTTTTGCAAGGGAATGGCACCTTGCTATTTATAGGAGTGGGGTGTGATCATTAGGGTTTGCAATGATTGTCCCTTGAAAAGTCGGCGGCCAATAATCTGGACCATTAATCTTGATTGCATCACATCTGGGCAGTTAATTTTGATTGCACCAAATCCGTATGGGCAATTAATGCTGATTGCCATGAATCTTCATGTTTTGTCATGAGGCTCGGAT